>BMAV01008026.1:0-12502 GCA_019973955.1 Trichonephila inaurata madagascariensis
CGTTACAGACTAAATGTGCTGTGCTATGGTTTGTGATGTGACTGAGCGATCCGTCACTGCCATGCGCACAATTTGCCTGTCCTCACGTGAAGTGGTACACTGAGGTGGATGCGATCGACCCCGTCGGTCCGTCGTACCCTCCTGCATCTAACGGTCAGATATCCGCATTACAGTTGTTTGGTTTCGTCCAACACTTTTACCGATTTCCCTAAAAGATAATCTACAATCTCGGTAGGCCACTATCCTTCCTCTGTCGAACTCGGATACTTGATCAAAAGCTGATCGCTGTTTCCTACGAGACATAACTGATCGTTTTTTGAAGAAGAAAAAAAACCACAAGAAAATCAAAATTGACGAACTTGAAATCGTCGAAATCTCGAAGCCTTAAATAGCGCTTTGAGGTGGCGCCACAGGCGCGCGTGATGTGTGTCTGCGCTGAAATTCTAATCATTTGCATATCTCACCTCCACTAATGCATATTGTAAATTTCATGTTATTTGCATGCTTCTTTCAGGGTGTTGCATTTACAGTGGCCAGCAGTGTATTTTGTTTGTTTACTTTCAGTAAATTTATAATTTTTTAAATAAACTTTTGTTTTCCACTTTTCAATATGCTCGAACCCCCTTGTAGAGTTATTACGCCCCCAAGGGGGGCACGCCCCACAGTTTGAGAAACACTGCCTTATTGGCAAAGTGCAAACATCACATTATTGAAATCAATGTCACAAAAATCATTCAACAGTGAATAGAACACCGGAACAAGAATCTTGATGAGGCAATTTGGTCTAACAAATTATCTTTCTCTTTGTTTTCCACCGAGCGAAGAGTATATGTTTGTCGATGTCCTTCAGATGCTTTCTTTCCTGGCACTGCTTGGTTTAAACTATGGAAGAGGAATTTTCATGGTTTAGAATATTTTTTTGGCGTTCTTCAGGATCAATAAACATTCTGAAGGCTTAGATAACAGCCTAAACATAATTAAATGTATAGACGGACCCATTTATCCAGAGATGAAGACAATCTTCCCTCATGGTTGTCCCTTGTTTCAGGCATATAAGCCTTTTTTCCACACAACAAAGCGTATTGCAAGTTAGTTAAATGAATATAAAGATTACCTTTATTGTATGGCCAGTTCTCTCTTAACATCATGATTCAACCTTTATGGGAATATCTTGAGCGGGAAGAGAGAAAGCGATTTTTTCTTACCTTTTTATCGGCATCAGAATTAGGAGATATTTTACATGAGGAATTGTATGAAATACTACTGTTTTAAAGGAAAGATACACTATATCTATTGTCTTCCGAATTGTAACTGACGACAAGGCTTTCGATGGACTAATATTATATAAGTAAAAGTCAAAATTCTCAGATTTTAGGTGTTTTTCCGGTATTTTTTTGTACAGGGTAACCATAATTAAATTTCTTTATATGCAGCGTTATGCAACTAGTACGCGGGTCACACTGAATTTTGTGTATGTACTATAAAGGAGATACGCTCAAGGAATTTAAAACAAGTGATATAAAAAATTACGTCAATTCCTGCTTAGATCAACAAATAAAAATTTTATTTTAGCTAATTTTTATTAAATACTTATAATTAATATAAATATGTATATACATATGACAGAATCACAACATTAAGTGGTAATTATTTTTTATTAATTATCTGTAAAGTATCGTATTGTCATCCAAAACAAACGTGTATATAAAATTTCAGCTCAACTGAATACTTTAAAATGTGAGAAAAAAAACCTTTTCAAGTTTTGACACAAGTCGCCAAAAGGGTCGCTAAATTGCTAAAAATGATGCCAACTTGGCTGTATTTGTAATTCCTTAAATAATCAGTTTTAATCAATTAGTTTTACTAATTATAATTAAATTATTGTATTGTCATCCAAAATAATCATGTATATAAAATTTCAGCTTAGTTGAGCGCTTTAAAATGTATTTTATTCACAATTGAAAATTCCACCAAGATAAATAAACAAATAAATAAATAAATATATAGAGAGTGTGAGCTAATAGTAGGAATTGAAAAAAAAGTTTAAAAAAATCTCCACTATAGAGTTTTTTGCATGGAAAAATGGCAAATTTAAAGAAAGAAATGAAAACGACCTACTCAATTAGTGGATTAGAGTTATCAAATTAGTATCAGAAAGTTATTAATCCAGAGGGCACCAGTTCTCCAAGCAGCTTTATTTAACAAAAAAATATAAATATCCAAGTATTGAACCATTTTCAACTTACTTGTAGAGTAAGACTAAGAGAGAGAAGAGCATAATGAAGTGGTCTTAAATATAATTTAAAATTATATATACAAGCCAATATGATTGCATAAAAAGTGCAAAAGCAAATTTAGAGAAGAATAAAAGGAAATAACTTTAACCACACATGGTAGATAATATTTCCTACGTATAAGCTGCGACATAGCCATCCTGTGATGACTATGTCGTTCCGGTTCCGCGTAAGCTAGAGGTGTGGGATTATCAAAATGATGAGACATAGTAGTTCTTAATACAACTTTATTAAGAATAACTTATATTACTTAATTCTAATTTGACAACTATATTTAAAGTGAGAGTTAACACCCAATTAAACCTTGTATTTAAGTCAGATCACGCAACTAGATCCTTTATCTCAATTATAATTAATAATCCGATTCATCTAATTACTTATATCAAATATTACCTTTTGCAGATCTCCTTCCTTCACCTATAGAGATATTTATAATTCACTTTATATATGAAGATTCCAACTTCTTTATATTGGGCTTCTATTCTTTCCAAAACTATCGGACTGCTAACTCTTGATCTACAAGATTCCACACTAAGCTATCTTTAAACTTGCCGTGCTATGGATCAGAATGATTCCACACTACTATCTCTAAGCTTGCCGCGCTATATCTTATCATCAAAGCTTCTATCCTTTTATAGTATATCTCATTTACATATTATCTTCGTTTATCTTCTTGGTATTGGGTTGGAAAAGTTTTGCCATTAATCGTGGCCGTCAAAGAACATAGGAGTTATGTTAGCGGAAGGACGCGAGAGACGTCACAAAGCTATTAAAACTGTGGCTTTCTCTCTCACTCTTGGACAATTTCATATATTTCTTAATTACTATTACAAGACCCCAGTCTCAAAATGTTGTGTGAATAGCATTTATTACAAAGATAAACATCAGAATTTGCACAAAATAAATTCGACAACCTAATCGCTATGAAAATTACTTCTATAAGAATCGAAAATATAAGCAAAATTAGGAGGAATTACATTATCTATTTAAACGTTGAAAGAGAAGGTTCAGAGACAAGTTTTTGCAGAAACCTAGACTTATTAAGAAACAATTGTAAAGTTAGGAACCCTTCCCTTCTCCCGAAACACACACATTCGCACCATATTTTACTTGATATGGAAATAATTGTACGAAAGAAGCTTAAATGAAATAACTAAAAATATCATGCTACTCGAAAGTAACTTTGAAACGAATTCCACCTTATTAAGGTATTCGACTACTTTCGGAATAGTGATTTTAAAAAAGCGCATAAATGGATAATTTTCTCATGATATTTAGTGTAACTTAGATTGGAATACATGTATAAAATTATTTTAAGGACATTTTGACAAAAAAAATTATTTAAATACACTATTTCGGCAAAAAATTAACTTAGAATAACCATTTTTCAAAATGTTCTCCTTTTGTGAAAAATGCTTATATTATACAATAATATTTTGCCTGTATATAGCTCAACCTCTGTACAGAGGCTCAACTACGATTTTTGAAAAATTCGCATTATTTTCAGAGTTACAGCCATTTGAAATAATTATCGGTGTTTTTTCTTAAAATTTCTCCCCTCTGCTGTCGTAAAACATGGATAAACCCACCTCTTAGTTATATATTTCAAAAATTCTAGTTGAGCCTCTGTAGAGAGGTCTAAGCTATACACAGGCAAAATATTATTATAATCGAAGTATTTTTCACAAAAGGAGAATATTTTGAAAATAGGTCATTCTATGTTATTTTTTTGTCAAAATATTGATATAATTTTTTATTGTAATATTATTCTTACACTTTTATATACACTTTCTAATCTAAGTGACACTAAATATCGTAAATATTATCCATTTATACGCTTTTGCAAAATCACGGTTCCGAACGTAGTCGGATACCTTAAAGTAAAAATAAATAACAAATAAATAAATGAAATAAATAAAAGAAAGATATGCACTGAAAATAAATGATTGTGATTTAATTAAAAATGCATGGATTCACAATTTCTCATAATCAAAAACTTGACACTAAATACTAAATGTGAGAGGGCTCTCTCTCAAACTGAAATATTCATCAATATTAAGCAGTATATATAAAAAATGTGTATAACTCACAGTTCTAATAAAATATAATACAAAATTTCAAACATTTGTTTGATCTGTCCTAAGAAGATGATCGTATGTACTGTCTTATTTTGAAAAAACTGTGTTAACCATAATAAGAAATTTTTCACTGTTATTTTCTTACTGACCATGGCTATAAACGTAGAAGATTCTGGATATACAAGGGCTTTAAATTAAATAGTGACAACACTTAACCTAGAAATTCGCAGGAGAGCGGGCATGGTCAAATAGGATACAGTAGGGGTGAGGTGGTGCTTTTGACGATATGTACGAGGGGGATTGATAAGTAAGGTTTCCAATTGTATAAAATAAATATCCGACAAGGTAAAATAATAACAGAGGTATCAGAATAAAGGAAATGCATTTCTCTTACATATTGTAAACTCATTTCTCAACATAGTCACCACTAACAGCTTCACATTTGTTCGATCGTTCTATACAGTTCTTCATTCCGTCCATGTAGGAAGATTCTGGTTGGCTGCGTATTCATTTGCACATGACTGCCTGAATTTTGGCATCTGCTGAAAAAAAGTTGACCTTTCAACGTCTCTTCAATTTCGTTAACAACCAAAAGTTCAACGGTGCCGAATCAGGGCTGAAAGGGTGTTGTGGAACCACTGTGAATTTCAGTTTTCTCGTGACATTCTGTGCTTGTGCCCTGCAATGTGGTCTTGCATTGCCGTGATGCAAAAGAAAGACGTTTATTTCCTGTCTGATTCTGCGGATGCGTTGCTTGAGGGATCGTAATGTTGTACACTACCTGTCGGAATTCACTGGCAATCCTTTAGTCAGAAATTCCGCGTCGAGCACACCACTTGCATCCCAAATGATGGTGAGCATGACTTTTGTGCCTGACCTTAAAGTTTCGGAAAACCAGGATAACGATATTCTATGTAATCTGGGTCATCATGAAGAATCCAGGCTGTCAAAGTTCAGGCAGCGTGCGCAAATGGATACACAGCCAACCAGAATCTTTCTTCATGAACGGAATGAAGAAATGGATAGAACGATTGAACAAATGTGAAGCTATAAGTGGTGACTATGTTGAGAAATGAGTTTACAATATATAAAAGTAATGAATTCTCTTCATTTTGATACCTCTGTTATTATTTTACCTTGTCGAAAACTTATTTTATACTATTGGAGACCTTATTTATCAATCCTATCTCGTAAAGTTCAGAAAACAGTAGATCTAGTTTGAAGGGTAGTTGTTGTGTGGCGTTAAAATGAAGAGTTTCGTTTCCATCACTTTAAAGTAAGGATGGGAATTAACCCTCTCGTTGCGCATCCCGCGATTTCCACGGGCAACATAGGCGTAGCAAATGTAGCACTATGCAGCGAGAGGGTTAAGTCGATTGCGATCGACCGGTGAACCGCCAAGACATTTTGGATTGGCTACCTTTACTAGACCTAAGACGCACATACTCAAAGAAACATGTTTATGGAACACCGACGCCAGCTAGACTGGAGAATCGGTTTTTTACAATCAATGCGACTTTATACTAAAGTAAATGATTTGATAAATATGTAGAGAGAGACGACACTTTACCTTTAATGGAAGTGAACGATGGCGCTTAACACGTTTACTGCCGCTGTTGGGGAAAAAAAGGAATCACTGCGATGCTAATCGTAGAAATGAGTTATCCCACACACGCCGACTAAAGGGGAGAATAAATGTTGATGATCAGGTTTTTCTGTGATAGCACGAGATTGGGTATTGAGACGTCCTACACCCCCACGCTTCCACGGGATTGGTTTTACGAGTTGATGCCATGTCCCGCCGCAGCAATCGGCAGTAAACAAATGTAAGTACATACGTCAGTTTCAGATTCGTTGGTTCACGTATGTTCTCGGCTCTCTACATTGAATACGCTCCAAGGTCTAGCAGTCCCTGATAGTTGTTCAAGCATTTAACTTGGCAACTTTTTGTTACTTGCGTTTTTGTAGAGAAAAATGGTAATCTGTCAATAAGGGATACAATGTCGAAAACAAGTGTAAAGAAAAAAAGCATACAATTTCGATACAGATCGGCCCCTGGGTGGACCTCAACATGTTAAAACTATTAGAAGTAGCCCGTACCCTGGAAAAGTCCACCGACCCTTGCTCTATATTTTCAGAAGGTCATCAATGGTTATGACTTAAAATCGAAGTTACCCGTGGTAAAAATGCAACAGAATGTTATCGAGGATTACTAAAAGCCTGGGCTGAAAATGTATTACCGTATAGGACGGTTGTACAATTAGTTAATGCATTTGGTTTGGGTTGGAATGAGACTGCGGATTTGCAACGCACAGGTTAGTCCTCCATTCCTCAAGATCAAATTGATATCCAGAGCGGTCTCCTTTCCAAAGACCGTCGATGGGTTCTTAGGGAATTATCCTTAGAGGCTGGTCTCAGTCATCAAAAGATGTGGCACATAATAAAGAAATGTCAGAACGTGGAGGAAAAATTGCCGCCGTCTGAGTTCCACATCAACTCAATGAAGTACAGAAATGGCAAGGGCACTGTCTGGCATCCACCTGGAGAGATATTGCAGATGCATTTCTGCAACGTATTGTTTGTATTGATTAGACGAAGATACGAACCTATGAGCTTGATTTAAAGCGTCAATCAAATGAATGGCGTCACTGAGCTTCACCGCGTTTACAAAAATTTAGTCAGGAAGCCAGTAGGGTGCAGGTTACCCTGATTGTGTCATACGACTGGGAGGAGGGGATTCTTACGCATGCTGTGCCTACAAGACAGATTGCCAACGATTACCAATTTCTTCAGTACCATCTACATCTGGCTATGTGGCGTAAACGTCCACGTTTCTTGCAAAACAATCTACCTATCGTGTTGCATGATAGCGCTTGTTGACATGTTACAAACAATGTCGGTCTCCTATTACGACCGTGGTTGTGGGAAATCTTAGAATACCCTCCTTACTCATTTTTGCGAACTTCTGGTATTTCAAATGTGAGAGTTTTAGGCACCATGTTGGCACAGACGTTTTTCATGTCAGAATTGTTGTATAAAATTTGCCGTATGTAATCTTAGTTAATTCCTACTGTTTCAGCAATCGCACGAGTATTTAACTGGTGGTAAAATCGAGCCAGATTACCGATCTTTTAGATATTGTAATAAATGTTTGACGTAGAAGGACTATCTTCTCGGCCATTTTTAAAAATCTCAGACTACTCAAAAACACGTGCACGCGATAAACCTTCCTTGCCATACACTTGTTTTAATAAATTATAAGTTTCAGTAGAGTGGTGTTTCCAAGTTACATGTGAAATTTCGCAACAATTTGTTGATCTATTGCAGAGGTTCCCAAACTTTTTTGTCTCATAGACCCCTTGTCATGTTTTTCGCCTTTGGGTAGACCCTTTCTTACTTAATATTAAATTTTTGTACTTTTTTCAACTTAAATATCTTTTTGACTATTGGTATAGAGTTATTTACTTTAAAAAAAAATTAAAAATTTTTAATTTTGTGAAATATAGTGTTTAAAATTTAAGAAACACGTGTTAATTAATTTTAAATTAAAATTTAATAATTCATAAAATATCAGTTACATACAACAAACAGAAGTTCTTTTAAAGGGAGGGATGAATCTGGCTCTTCAATAACAGTTTCACATTTAAGCCTTGTCGAGAGATTAACCCTTAAATCTTCTCATTTCCATAATTCAAGTTAAACAACAAGTATGTGTGTGTCTTTTTAACACCGAAATTGCTAACATCCGTTTTTAAACTTTAAGATTTTCTCTCGTTAATGCCTATTCCAATTAATTCCTCCTGTATGACATTTATTTTCTTCAATGTGTCCATATGGTTCATTGCCTCCTGTGGTATTACTATAGTTAGAGCACATTCGCAAACCTAATTTCAAAATCTGAATAGAATGCATTAAATGTTGAACGTAGGTTAAAACGTCATCTTCCTGGCGGATTGTCTGTGACAAAATAAGAAATTGGAAAATTCGCGACTTCCAGTATTACACTCTTTCAGCTTAATTCCGGTACGAAAAACTGAAATGATAATTTTTGTTTTAATAAAATATACGCTTTTTTTAATAAAATGTAATTGAAAATTATCCTCATTAAATTTAGTAAATAAATCTGTTAAATAAGTAAAAACTGGTTTCCTCTTGATTACATTTTCTTTTAAAATTAAAGTCACGATCTAGTTTAATGAGCCTGAGTTAATTTACACCTCATGGACCCCTAAATTATTTTTGTACTGACGTGGATCCCTTACAGGTCATTATAGACCCCTGGGGTCTATATAGATCACTTTGGGAATCACTGATCTATTGTCATACTTATCATTTTTCCGGCAAAACAACAACAAAAAAGAACTCTGATGCGAACGAAGACTACAGCTATTCGGATTTGTTTATTGAAACGAAAAGTATTGCATTCGAAAGAGAAGACTTCAGGCTAAATAGCTATTGATTGTTGCCATTTGGCTCATCCTTAATGCTTCTGTATCTGTGAGTCAGTCTCTTTATTTAATAGGGACACCTTGTATATTTTTTACAAGCTTTTGGAGAGTCACAGATATTGCATTTTATTAATACAAGGGGATGCACTTAACACACACATTTTATTACTTCACCCTACTAAACCAATATGTTATCTAACACCTACCGATTATTTTATTGTAATTAAATTGCATATCCCGTAACAATAGTGATGTTTTTTAAATGACCCTAATAACATTCCCGTTTCTTAACATAATATAATGCATTAAGTATGGAGCTGTTTAGGAAAATCTTACTTAAAGGGCTAGTTAGATTTCAACTGCCAGCCAATGGGTATGCAGAGAAAATAGCTTGAAAACTACTGTTCAAAAATAAAAATAAAAATTGTTTCATTAAATAAGTATCCTAACTATTGAAAATGCAGATATACTAAATGTTTTGTTTAATAAATCATCATCATATCCGGCAAGACAGCTCCTAGTGGGTCAGTACCTTCCTTTGAAGTTTCCTCCACAGTGACCTCTCACTCACCTTCTTTCTCCAAGTTTTCTAATTTATAGTCATAAAGTCTAATTCCACTGAGTCTGTCCATCTCAGCTTTGGTCTTCCACGCTTCCGAATCCCAGTGACTTTAAACTGTAGTATCTTTTTTGTTTAATAAATATTTCTACATATAACCAATTTTTCCAACAAGGTATTAACCCACCACTAGTTATGCAAGCAGTTATCTTGTTAGCATTAATTCGTAGAGTTTTGATGAATGTTCCCATTGGGATTTCTCATTAAAATTTCTTCATATGTTAAGTTAATTTGGCAAAGTATCAATTGGATGCTTCAATTGCCAAATTGATTAACTCCATAAAACAAGCAGTTGAGAAAAATGATAAAATATTATATGTTGTTTTTTTAAAATTCTTTTCGAATTAAAAATTTGAAAATACGATGTAGACTGTATTATTACAAACGCCTATTTGATTTGACGACATATAGAAAGTATAAGATGGAATATACTTGGAGTAATTGTTATTATTACTACAATTTTCTCGTGATTGGTGGAGTAAATCGATTTGGCAAGTGAAATTAAATTATTAATTCAAATTCAGTCTTTGAATTATTCTTTTATTACGGAAAAATGTCATTATATAAACATATGTTTTATTAAAGAGTTTAGCACAAATGAATAATAACTATTCTGTTACTCGTACATAATATTACGAGTATTATTATTTTGTTTAAATTGCGTTATCATCATTATAAATGATGTCATCTTCGTTAGCTGTATTTGAGCTCCCATCCTGTCTATTTGTCCTTAAAGTTTTATAATACTCGTGTTTAATAGGAGGAATAAGTTTCAACAAGAGAGAGTCCATCATATCTTTCCTCTTTTCTCTTGTCACTGTTCTACCGGTTGGATGCAACAAAGGCTGGATCATATTTTTCAGACATAGTGGTCTACCTGCTACTCTTTTTCGTATATTTATGGCACTAAATTCGGTATCTTCTTTAAAGTCATACTTAAATTGTATCAGATGGGGTTTCGACTTTTCTAATTTTATCTAGTGCATTTTGAGCCAATTTACTGGCATCCCTGTAACTGATATCTTTCTATTATTGATAGAATTTTCTAAAGTACTTGTAGAGAGAAAGTCCAGATTTAAAGAAGTCCTGAAAAGTCATTTGAACCATATGAAACGGTGCTTTCTTTTTACTGGTTTTTATTATATTATACCAGTAATCTGGCGAAAAGATATTCTGAACTTTTTTTGCTAGAGATTCGATGATAGCAAATAGTGGATCATTAGGCAAGTAACTGTGTCCACTTTCCAGAAATTTCATTTCAATTGATTCAGCTTGTATTTCTGTTCTTTGAAGAACTTTCAATAAACTTAAAACAGTCCTATTAATTATTTTCCTTACTCAAATAATTCTTATTAACATCTTCCATCTTAATGTTATAACGGCTTATTTTTTTTAAAAAAAGAATTTTAAAAATAAAAAATTTAAAAATAAAATTGAAAGTTATAAGTATCTTCACTTGTGGCAGTTTGAATACAACTAATTTATATTTTATTTTTCTCGTACTTAGTTCGTGTGAGCGATAACAGCTGTTTTGTTTAAAGGGAATAATGAAATTAAACGAACAACTTACAGATATCTCCGTAGGAGAGGAAAAATAGTGCAGCTGGTTAAATAGATTTATATTATGATATGAATACATTATAGTATGGAGTTAATCACATTGGCTTCTGACATAAATTACTTATTATTCAATGGCTAAAACAATTTTGTCATTTAGTGGTGTTAATACTTATTATTAGAGAAATTTGTTTTGAATATGTACAGTTAGGAGCTAATGAAGTGCTTTGATATTAAAATTTAATAAAATTCCAAAATGGAGTTAATCGATTTGGCAAGTGAAGCATTCATTTGTCAGAAACTGTGCTTAACACTAGAAAGACTGAAACTTAGTATATACTTATATTGCTCAAAAGCAGTCGAAATGACTGCACTGTGAGAGAATGATTAATGTGTAAAGAAATTTGTTTAAAATTAACTTTTAATATTTTTTATATTATTTTTTATATTATTTACAGTCATATAACACGTTATTAGTAAATATTAATAATAAAAAAAAGTTTACTTTACTTGGAAAAAAATTATATTCTAAAAATTTCTAGGAAATTGTGTATTATATAAGTAATTGTTATACGCAAGATAGTGTTAGCAGGCTTTAAACATATCCTATGATAGAAAGATCTGGTGATGTTAAAGCAAAATAGAAAAAAGCAACAACATTTATTTAACTTTTAATGGACTTATTTTGCAAATATAATTTAAAAAATGCGAGTGTTCTATAATAAATGTGAGCTACTGTTTGTGTTCGAAATTAATTATTCGATGACGAAAAAAAAAATTTGTTATTCAATAAAGAACTGATTTTGGTTTGATTTGAATATTTTTTTATTTAGTGAGATTTTTGTTATTTTTTACTTTATAATTATAATTTCCCTTCAATTACTAGTAATTAAAATTCTCTACCACTCCCCCCCCCTCATCCAAAGGGCCTAGGGTGTTCGATCTTTCCATAAGGAATGATGGCAAGTTTTGATATTAAAATTATTTTGAAATGTTCGAATAGTAGGAAGCTTTGTTTGGTAATATCGGGTTGGAGGGAAAGTTCTGTCGTATTTTAAAGAAAACATTTGAATGCATTTATAAAAATATGTGTTTAATATTAATCAATTATATATGCCCCATTATTTGTTACAACTTGTTGTCATCTTTCAGGTAACTTATAAATTTCTATTTTGTAGAAGTTCTCGTCCTTGGAGTTAAAATAATCAGCAACTGCCTTAGAAACACTTTCAAAAGAAACACTTTTTTTTTCCGTTAGATAATTTTGCAGAGATCTGAACAGGTAATAATAAAATGGGGCAATGTCAGGTGAATACGGTGTATGACGAAGGACTTCCCATCCTAACGTATTCAGTTTTTATTGTGTCACCATTGCAGTATGTGGTCGAGCGTTATCGTGGTGGAACATCATTCCTTTTCTGGAGGCTAATGCTGGCCTTTTTTCTTTGATAGCTGCATTCATTTTATCCAATTGATTGCAGTAGAGATCCGCGTTGATGGTTTTTC
>BMAV01008026.1:15514-29741 GCA_019973955.1 Trichonephila inaurata madagascariensis
TTTTTTTTTTCCTGCAAGTAGCAATTGAGCAAAAATGAGAAGAAAAAAAAAGCGTAATGTTCAGCATTTTACTATTGTAATTTATTTTAAAACAGAAATTAAGTATAGTGTTGTCTTACATTTGCAGTTTTTCTAACTTTTTTAATTTCGTATTCAATATTTCTTTATTTTATAATTTATTTTAAATAGATAATAGGTGTTTCATTTTTTAAACCCTGATTTATAAAATAAGGAAAATCTACAAAGTTGAGCTGGTAGAAATTTAAAATGAGCTTCGATAGCTTTAATTTTACTATTAAGTTAAATTAACGTTATCATACACCGTTCTTATAACGGTTTACAAGAAGCTTTATTTTTAGCACTTCCAAGTGGTGTAATAATTTTAGAAGAGATCTCGAATAATATTTAAAAAAAACATAACTACCAGCTCAAAAATTCGGTGAATTTTATTACTATAAAGCTTATATTTAGCAACTTTAAACCACTGTTATAGGCATTAGACTTTTCATAAAATATACTCCGAGTTTAATTTATAAATGTTTGAAAACAGTAGATGCGCTATTTTTTAAATTGGATAGCATAGGTATTGTATGTCATGTCGTTTACTTAAAACCATTATTTAAGTATGGAAGTTGGCTTTAATTTTCATACTTTTCTTTAAAAATAATTTGGCGATTTGAACGGAGAATGTAGCTTAGAAAATAGAATGTATATATAAATTTTTAGTAATGAAAAAATTAGATAAATTATTAGTAAAAGCTCTTTTTTGATAGCTGAATAATCGAATAAATTATAATTTTTTCATTGTTTTTCAAATGTAAATCTAAACTAATAATTTTAAAACACGAAACAAATGTTATTTTATAAAATACCAATAATTTTAATGTTCGGTTATTTGAAAATAAGCACTTAATAGTGAAAATGCAAATAATCTTTTCTCTTTATTATATCTTTTCAATCATATCCTTTCAGAGACAAAGATATTTAAATTGTGATTGAACAGACGAGGAACCGAATACAGTTCACAATTGTTAATTGCTATTTTTAACCGCTGTCCTCATTTTAAATTATGCACATGCATTTAAATCTTCTTCCCTTTCCTCGTTTCATCTTGGGCAGCCATTAAGATTAATTAGATAATAAGTCAGGCCAAGTAGAAAGAATTGAATATGTTAAATGAAAGACAAACAAGCCATTGGCGGCATTTTGCATAATCTAAATAATCTTACCAAAGGTTTTCTACTGTTCTTATTCGGCCTACGTAGCTATTGGTAAAGTTTTAAACTTTTAATAATGCTTACAAAATAGTACACAAAACTCTCTTCAATTTTCTTTAAAAAAATTCAAAAGTTATAGATATTTCTGATTAATAACATGTTCATGTTAATGGTTTTAAAAAAATTTTTCTCCAGAATTTCAGAAATAAAAAACATCTTAGACCATCCTTTAAACAGTAAGCTCACAATAAATTTCTTTATGAGGCTAACTTTTATTCCAATGAAATGCTATAAATTTATCTATTACAAACTGAAAACGTATCTGATTATATATTTAAAAATTTTAATACATGGATCACATGAATGTTCTACTAGTTGTCTCATATTACGTCATGAAAGCATGGTTAAAACTAATAAAAATATGTTTGACATGGTTAAAATTATATTTGACACTTTCCTCTTGAGTACTGTGAGTTATTAAAAAGGAATTTTTTCAAAAAAATTTCATAAAAAATCTTATTTTTAAAGATATTTTGAGCTGTTTAGTTTTGCTGCATACTTTTATTACACGAAAAATATTCAAACTTTGATTCATTCTTAATTTTTTTTTAAATATTCGAATAATATCAACTTATATATATATCCACAAAAGT
This sequence comes from Trichonephila inaurata madagascariensis, assembly GCA_019973955.1. Taxonomy (NCBI): domain Eukaryota; kingdom Metazoa; phylum Arthropoda; class Arachnida; order Araneae; family Nephilidae; genus Trichonephila; species Trichonephila inaurata. The sequence continues at coordinate 17,385 of BMAV01008026.1, forward strand.
AACGTATCTAATGCATCAAGTGCTTAGATCTGGTTTCTTTAGCAACAAATTCAGTTTTTGGAAATTAATCATTTAAAAAAAAAGTATTTTTTTTACTTAAATTTCTAGTTAGATTGAAGTAAAATTCACATGGAAATCAAGGATTTGCTTGTCTATAAATTAATGCACATTCTTAATTTATATGCAATCGAGAATTCAAAAAACATGGCTGAAAAATAGAGTAAAATTATTCAGACTGATTGATTGATTGATTATTGACGTTACGCTTTCGAAATTACGCGAAAGTTACTGGCAGTCCACTTTGTTTTTCTGAATTACCATCAGAACCAGGGCGGCATGGGAAAATTATAGTTTTTGAGCAATTTAAGTTCACCATATTTGTTTTGAAAACTTAAAATTATTTCTTAATAACTGAAGTTATGTGGCCAAACGATTTTGATATTGCATATAATTATGATTATTATGAATTTATTATTTTTTAAAATTATTTTCATTAAATGCAGAATCTTTACATAAACTTTAAATATGGAGAACTACTGAACATGTTTTATGTTAAGTCTTTTCGCCTATCTAGAAAATGATTTTCATTATTGAAAAAATCTGAGGTAATAGTTTTAAGCAAATATCTTAATTTAATTGCATGTACAATCTCTGGATTTTTAAAAATTCTCTCAGCTTAAGTATAGTTATAATACTTTTGTCATATTTTTTCGTAAGGAAAGATAAAGATTTGATAAAAACTCATGTATGTTTATGACCGTCTAGATTTAATATTTATTCAGAAAGCAAATATTTGTTCCAAAACCAATTTCTATGTAATGCTAGGTACTTCAATCAGTTTAGAATAAATATGATTAGATGATGTTTCTAAAGTAAATGAATTGAATTATTTTATTTGTAATTTTAAAAAAATGTTAAGACAAAAAAAAAATGGCAAAGTTTCAATTCTTGCTAAGCTTTTGAAGCATAATTTAAAAAAATTTAAAAAAGTAATTTCGTATTCAATGCTGGTGCTCTCTTACATAAAATTTGAATTTGAATCGATACAGAATTTTATTCTAAAATTTAAATAAATGAAATGAGCAAATCAAAATTTATCAAATTTTAAACAACTTTTTTTTTATCGATTGTTGTTGGTGAAAAAGAAAAGTATACTTTGTGAACAGAAAAATATTATCAAAACATTTGAAAATATTGCTTAATTACTTGATTTTACTCAGCAGAACTGTAAAGCAGGTTTTAATCAAAACTATATTCTTTTCCTTTTTTTTCAAAATTTAATTTTCCATATCTTTCTGTTCTATTTTTTTTTTTTTTTTAAATCATTCGGTGAAAAGTATAGAGGGGCAAAATTTGACTTTATACAATTTTGTAATTTGACAACGGTGCTGTTTTCGACTCACATGACATTGCTTGTTGGTCACATATTTATATTTTAATTGTTAAATAAAAAGACGTTTCTTACTGTTATTTATTTCAAAGCTTCTTAATTCCTCTTACGAGAATTATATATACGTTAGCTATGCATTAGATTTCCATATGATGTTTCATTTGAATACACTTTCAGTTCATTTTGTCATAATATATAAACCAAACTTGATGTTTTCGAATCATGTTTACGCACACAATTAGGCTTTAATTACAGTTAATACTGAAAATAAATCATAACTCCTAAATATATGACGTTTCAAAAAACAATATATTTAAATTAATTAGGAATTTTTTTCTCCTTCCTTTTAAATAAATCACATAAAAATATTACTTTAAAAAATAATTCAGAACTAGTTTAGAAACTCTTCATGAGTCACTAGTTGCATCATGAGACTTAACAAGAGTAAGTCAAACACCGTCACACTTTAGAGTGAATTTTCATTAACATTTAACAAGGAAAAAACAAACAAACAAAGCAATTAAAAAAATTGCAAAAATCTAAAAATTAAAAAAAAAAGTAGGAGCAGTAGCAAAATGAAAAACGAAAAATCTAACATTAAATACTAGAAAAAAAGGAATATAATTTAAATTTTTAAATTTTTTTAAGAAAGTGAGGATGATTAAATTACACTTTTTGTTTTTATTATTAATACTACAGAGACGAAGCAAATCTTTTAATTTCATTTTACAACATGAGCCTTGTTACATTGTTAAAAGATTTATTGCGTTTGATCTATATATAACTCATCTACGTGAATGGCTAAATTCGGCCTCTCGCAGTAGAAGAACAAAACCTTTGCAATTAAATGGTTACTTTATATATTTAATCACAGTCATGGAAAAAAAATGTATTTCAAACTCTTCCCCTTTCAAAAATTATAAATCTTGTGTCAGTTTTGAATTAAGTCGCGAACACGTGACTGCCTTTATCATGTGACCATCATAAATTGAGCCTATACTGCAAGGTTAATGAAAAGTGGAAAATAGAAAAAAATGCATGTTTACTAAAGAATTTTATTTTTCATTTTTCATAAAGGCATTGCGTATCATTCTAAGAACAATAGCATGTATTTTATCACAACAGTCTTTTTTTTAGAATTCATGTCTTAGATTATATATTTTTCCATTCATTTTTGTTTTCGAAATATCTTGCATAATTTAATAAGTGTAGTAATTAAATTTCATATATTTGTATTTAAAATTCTAAGACTGAAAATCATTTATCTCATACACGATAAATGAAAATAATGTCTTCGAGTACAAGAAAATTAATGTAATAAAATTATGCTAGAATTATGTTAAACAGAGTTTAGCTATATATTCGGCTTCTATTAAGAGAAAAACATTCATTAGATGCTAAGAATCCAGACTATTAGTTGAATAAAAATGTTAAAAAAAAAAAAAAAACATGAATCAACAGGTTTTTTTTCCCCTTAACATATTAATGAATATTTTTTCATAAAAAAAATATTCATGGTATTGCCTTACTGTTTGTTATCATATATTTTTGAGAAATTCCAAAGCTAATATTTTTCAAAGAAAATTTTCTCTATAAATTAAGACTATCAAAACTAAGAAACTCATCAAATATTTATTCATATAAGTGAATTTTACATTTTTGATAATTCAGTTACTGATTTATTTGAAATAAATCGATTAAAAAATATTTGAATTAATTCAATTATCTGAAATATTTTCTCTTGGGAAATAAAATTACTGTGTATTAGATTAATAAAGAAAATAAATTAACAGATATTAAACAGATAAATTAACAGATATAAATTATTCACACAAAATATACTCGTATATTATTCAACATATTTTTATTGGAAACTTTTGGGTTAAATAATAAAAACTGAGAAAAAGTCGTATCCCATGACTTAGAAAATGTTATTATTCGATATTAGTTTGCAAGACACGTTCTTGAAATTTTCTGGAATATTTTCTGCTGTAAAATAAATCTATAGAACTAAGTGTTGCAGATTATGCAGCATTTTGTTTGAATTCTAATTCAGTGTATTCTTATCGGAAGTATCAAAGTTTTAAAAATATTTTCTTTCCTTTATGGAAACTATAAATGGTAGTAATAAAATTAATTATTCATAAAATTCTTAGAAACGCTAATGTCACTCATGTAATATGTACTCAAATTATTGTCTACAATTTCCCAATTTCGACTGTTGGGTTATTTATCGTTGGATATGTGATTATGCAACAAGTAAAAATTTACTAAATAAACAAGTTGATTCAAGATAAACTATTTACATTCATAGCAACAAACACGTTAGCTTTAGACGATAAACATTGAAAGGTAGCCAAACAGGATGATTTTCAAAATGCTAATTCACTTCAAAAACATTGCGCAATCTGAACTTGCAAGAGGTGATTGAACTTAGAAGCTTTTGCAGCTGAATAAATTTTTTTTAACTATTACTGCTTGTAAAATAAAATGTGATAAAAACATCTTATGCAATCTCTTGCCGTGACTATTATTGAAAAATGAACTTAATCATTTTCATTCAGTTCAGTTATTTCAAAAAATAAAAATTACTGCAATTGCTTTTTTTTTTTTTATAAAAAATTCAGTAGCTTAAGCAACTAGTTTCGAATACACCTTAAAGCAGCGCTCCTCAAACTGTGGGTCGCGCTTCCTCTAAGGGGGCGAGTTAGCTCTACGAGGGGGCACGAGCATATGGAAAAGTCGTAAACAAAAGATTATTTTTAAAAAATATAAATTTACTGAATGTAAACAATCAAAATAAATACATTCTGACATAACAAAAAATAAAATACACATTTACACTGACATAACAGACTTATAAATGTATCAGTACTGCACAATGTGTGTATTTCATAATTAATTTAACAATACTATAAGAACAAGTTTAATAACTACGTGTGACCTCATGGACTTGTCATATGTAAATTTATATTTAAAAATTAAACTTATCTTGATAATTTGTACAGTTTATAATTAATAACAAATGCCGATAAAAAGTTACGTGATTCGCTCCCCAATGCCACCGTTTTTCATGTAGGCAGGCATATGTGATGAATGGGGGGGAGGGGGAGAAATCCTATGAAATAAGTAAATCCTTCTCAAACACTGTCAAGGTCCTTTTATTACATTCCAAAGCCTTCGGAATAATTCCATGGGTAGGAGTGCACAGAAAAGATCGTACTTCGGAAAGACGTTTATATACGTCCAGAGAATGAATGCTTTGTCTGAGCGAGACGTTTATATACGCCAGTGTCACTTAAAAGGTTAAAGTCGTATTGTATAGCTTTAGCGTCATAGTATTATTGAATTCAATACATTGTTATTGTGTGATTAAAATTATGATTAAATATTGGGTCCCAAATATTGAAATTTTGAGAAGCACTGCCTTAAAATCGTAACTACAAATAAAAAATTTCAAAATTGCAATACTCAGACTGTTACTCTCACATCCTTAAAGACATTTGAATGAGATGGAAGCAATCCGAGCAATTAAGCAGGAAAATGTCAAATGTCATAAGCTTCCAACGGTAGTGAAAAATAAAAACCTCTTTTTTAACTTTTGAGCCATGCAGTTCTTCACAAAAATTAGGCAAGAGTTTTTAAATTCATTTACTCAGAAGAAATGAAAGGAGATATTTACATCTTAACTCTCTGATAACAAGTTAACTTAGAAACAAACCTCCTATCAGTATATTTATGGAGAGTTTGTATTAATATAATATCTGCTGTTATCATCAGATATTTAAATTATGCTCTAATCAATATTCCTCCAGAAGAATTTTACTTATAAAAAAGAAGAGAATATTTGAACTAATAATCATAAAATTTAAAAACTCTTATATTAGATTGAGGAATAACTATCATAAAAGACATATCAATTTATGACTCATTTTTCCCAAGTTCTGTCAAATATTTTTACAGCAACAATGAAACGAAATCAATAATTTAAAATGTTCAGAATTTACAGTAGAATCCAAAGAACTAAATTCATGACGGTCACATGACAAATATAATCACGCATTCTCTGCTGAATTCAAAACTGGCATAAGACTTGTACTTATAAAATTTAGATAAAATTTTAAATTTTATAATTGGGCCAGTATGTTCAAGCATATTAAAGCTTTTCAAAAAGTTTTTCAAAATAAAAGAAAATTCTTATACCATGAGAGTATTTTTGAAACAATTGCATTTTATTTTCTAGTGTGCGTTACTATTGTTGATAAATATGCACTTTTAATAAAATGTTTCTGCAAAAAGCAAGAGATGGTGATCTAGAAGCGCATGAACTGATTGTTTGGAAACATTTGATTGCATTTATCATGTGACAATGTCGTCGCATGAAGTTAGCCCATTTTATTTTAGACAAAATAGTAGAAAGAGCGGGAAATATTCTTATTTAATACTACTTTTCAATGAGAAAAAATAATATAATACATTTAAAGGTTCATAGTAATAAATTTTTTTGGGGGAGGGTAACTTGTAAAATGAACCGTTATAGAATCATACATCTATAAATAATTCTTTTATGTGTGTATATGTTAATAATGCATTTAAATTAATGACGAAATTCATTTATTTCTTCATTAATAGATTTCTTGCAGTAAAGCAATAACGAGATCAGGAAAGATACATCTTTATCATTTAGAATTTTGGTCGAATACGATATTATCATTAGCTAATTCTTGATGAATTCATTAACAGAATATAAGACATATATCGAGTAAGAATTTGTTATTGTATTACTGTGGCTTTTCTACTTTGGCTCTTACCATAACAGAACATTAAAAATTCAACAAGGATTTGCTCAAAAAGTAGTAACTTATGAAAATGAGTTCCACATCCCGGGCAAACCGAAAATTCTTCCTTATCCACTTGAACCATTAATTACCCTTGAGAAGCGTAGAATAGTGTTGTGGAAAAAGGATTTTCTTAATATGGTTTTAAAAGCTATCTCATTGGAAATTATAAATTTCAGATATTCTAAGCCAGAACGGTTACACATCTATAGTGATGGCTCTCAATTAGGTTGAGATAGCAATGCAGGTGCAGAGATTTTCTCGGATTCGTTCGCTTTTTTTCCTACATTTGTGACGGGCTCACGCGTCTTTTCTTTAACATAACCTCTGGGTTCTTTGGTGGCCAAGATTAATGGCAACTCTTTTCCAACCAAAACCCAAGAAGCGAAATGTGAACAAGAAATGCAAATAAGATAGCTTTTAAAAGAACAGTAGTTTCAGTAGGCATGAGGGCAATTTTGGGGAATGTTATGTGTGAAAGAGACTAGAGTGATTTGACAGCCATTTGTGAAGTTACCTAGAAAACCAGCCATTACTACAAGGTGCATACCATTGCACGCATGCCCAGACGTTTCCATATAAAGATTGAAACTAAGTTTGGGATTAAGGTAGGACTGATTATTTGATATTAGGACTTGTAATATTATTAGAAGGGAGAGTAGGCGGATAAAATAATTATAACTTAGAGAAAGTGGTCTAAATTACGTGATTCGGTTTAACTATCACTGTGTGTTGTTCATTTTAGGTTTTCACTTATTAAAATTTATCTAAATTGTTAGACATTTAAGTTCTATTCTTAATAAAGACTTATTAAGAATCTAAAATGTCTATTCCTTTGGCAAACCCTACAACTCTAGCTCACGCCGACAATCAAAGATACGGTCACCAAAGGGGGGCGGTATCACACATTGATGTTCAAAATTAAGAAAATTTGCGTATTTTGTCAAATTTCATGAAAATATTTGAACGAAATGTAAAAATACTGCTTCTAAGCAAAGATGTAAGCCTTGCGTGTCGAATACGTAAGCGTATATGCGTGTGATGCCGAGGTAGTCGAGTATCAGGATTTATCAGCGCGCTTGTGCTGAAATTCGCATTTCGTTCCATAACATACCACGCCGAATTTCTTGGTTTTTTTTTTTTTTTTACTGAAATCGGTTGAATTGAAATTTAAATTTAAATAATAAGAATGAGTAACCACCAATGTTTAGATGATGAAATGATGTGGCGAACTGTGGATAGAGAGGTTAGAAGCAGGCCAGTCTCAAATCCAGATTTGTAGAGAATTCAATTTAATGCCTAGCGTCGTATCCAACTTATGAAGACAATTTTAGGGTATCGGATCCATTGAGAGAAAGTCTGGGAAAGGTCGTCCAAGAGCCCCAACGACCAGAGAAGATCTCCATAAAGGGTGATTATTTCTAGAAGACTTTATGAAAGAGAGCTATTTGTAAGAGAAGAGCTGTTGTTTGCGTCCCTCTTTGTTCTGCGAACAGGAGAGTCCGTTTAAAATAGCGCAAAGATTTTAGAGATTGGAGCATGGATCAATGGACGACCGTTCTCTTCACTGATGAGTCCCGGTTCAGCCTAACCAGATACCCACTACCAACCCTCCAATGTGTGAGAAATTAAATATTACGGCAGCGGAGGCTTGATGATCTGGGCAGGCATCACTTTGGATACCCGCAAGCCCTTCTACGTCTTTGAAAGATGCATTGTGACTGCTGTGAGGTATAGAGATAAGGTCTTGGAGCCCTATGTTCGCCTTTTACCAGGTGCAGTTAAACCTGATTTTATTTTAATGATGACAACGCGAGGCCACATAGAGCTAAATTTGTAGACGATTTTCTGAAAAGTGAGGATATTCGACGGATGGATTGGCATGTCAGATATTCAGACCTCATTCTTTTAAAGCATGTCTGGGACGCTTTGGTGAAGACAATTGCAACTCGCAAGCCCCCTTCGAGAAGCCTCCAAGGCCTGAAAACAAAGTTACTGAACAAATGGGATTAATTGTCATATAGGAGCTCATTTATTCCCTTATTTCTAGTATAAATTGACGTTGCGAGGCCCGTATATGTGTAAGAGGGGACCATACTTCCTATTAGCCCATTTTTTTTTTGTTCTATTCTGCAACTGCTGTTTTATACATTCCGTCTCCAATGAGTGTTACGCACTATTATACGCGTGTACTTTAACTGTTGAGTTGAGTTGAGTTGAGTTTGGTGTTTTATGGCGCAAGAGCCAGTTTTGGCTATACTGCGCCAAACATTCATAGGTCTGTGGTCTGGACGGTAAAAGAAGAGAAGAAGAAATTGGATGACAAGATGGAGGGTCGAAAATAGAGAAGGATCACTGTGGTACCCAGGGTCGAGACACCCGTGTTTACCAAAGATAGTAAACCCCTTGGGAAAAGGAAAAGATCACTAGGGTACCTCGGGATTGTGACACCCGTACCCACCTAAAGAAGGTGAGCCCCCTGAGGGGCTTTAACTGTTGAAAGGTTATTTTTTATTGCATTATATCAATTCTATGTACATACCAAATTTCTTAAAATATGTCCAGTAGCTCTAGAGATAATCAACCAAATCTGAAAATTATTTTAATTTTGAACACTAGTGCCAGTCTACATTTTTGAAGGCCTAAATACGACTCCTTTTGAATGTGAGGTAAAGTTTACTCAACAACTATTTAACTTACGAAACAATAGTAATGCGAAAAATATGTTTGGAAAAAGGTTTTCACGTGACATATTTGGAAGAGCTGAGCTACAATCGAACGTCGAAATTACGAGAAATAGGTTTTCTGAAAATAGGTTTTCTGAAAATGTGTATACATTTTTAATAAATCAAAGACTAAAGTTCTTGATTCTAATTATTAAACATTAAATAGCAAATGTACAAAACTTATTACAGATGAAACTAGACTATTAGAAAAATGTTTCTAAAATGAAATTTTAGGAAATTTTTTTTTCTTAAAATGAAATAATTTGTGAAGATAATTAACGATGTTTTCTATTAAAAAAATAACGATTGTTTATATACTTATCGATTGCCTCCGAATTAACATGAAATTAAAATGAATCAATCACAAAAAGTAAATTAGAAACAAATGTGAAATTTAATTTGTTCAAAAAATTATGGATGCAACAAATTTTAATTTTGGAGGAAACGTTTTAGTAGCGAAAAGTGCGATTAACCTTTAAGAAAGTCGATTTCTCGAACTTCCGTAATTCCGTTTAATAAGAGCTTATGTGTGAAGTTCTAAGTATCTTAATTTTAGAACATGTAAAGTTTAATATTGTCTCGTAAGAGCTCATGTGAATAAAAAGTTAGGTGTTAAAACTACAGAGCTAATTTTTAACAGAAAAGCAAAAACTAGAGATTTTTCCCACCTTTAAAAATAAGCAGTATAATGTTCATTGAAAAAAAAAGAATAACATAATTATTAAACATGTTAAATATTCCATAGTCTCATACCCTCATTAAGGCTTGATATGGTTATGAGAAATAGAATGCCAGCTAAGGGATTTCAGTTTCAAAGTATAGTGGTTGTATTTGTAACTTTTAATCATCCAAGAAGATTATATTTAAATTTAAGATATAGAATGTGAACAGACTCTTAATAAACACATTTTCCAATAATTAATTTTACTTATTTAGTTTCCTCTAAAATGATGATTTATTGGTCGAATGACAGAACAATTACATATCACTTTATTATACTTAAAAAATATAGATATCGTCACATTTGTAAAACCATCATCCACATCTTGAAAACACACGTTAACCCTTTATGTACGGATGGTACTTATAAGTACCGCTCACTTTAAAATTATATAGAATAATCATTTTTACGAATATTCTGACGATACTTAGCAGGAATATTCTTTGAAATCCACTCTTCCAAGATATATGGCAACACGGGTTCCATGATGAGTATTTTAGCGGGAAGGCGAATAGTTTTATAGCAGAAATTGCGTTTTCAGCTGACGGCGCTTTCAGCGGATTGCAAAGATTATCATTTTTGTTCCGAAAAAATAGTTAATATCAAAATTTTAGTGTCTTGTTATTTTAGTATGTTAATGAAGACCTTAGAAAATGATTTGACTATCTATTTTAAGTAAACAGGGTATATAATTAATTTTACAGTTGAATATCTTTAATTAATTAATTAATTAGCTCTAACGGATTAAATTTCCCAAAGTTGAGTATTTTGTTTATGTATATCCTTAATTTTCAATTTAGGGATCCAAAAAAAAATATTGCATGAAAAAAACTGCAGTGAATCATAATGCGGTACATAAAGGGTTAAAAAATTCTCGATTTTAACTACTCTATATAAAAATGTATTCCACTGGTATTCCTTTCGTTATTTTTGTTAGTAAAAAATTAATTTTACTTTTGCATTCTCATTGATAGTATCAGCAACAAGAATATATAAAGGTTGGCCTCACAAAGTACATATATCTCACAACTCTCTTCACACAAATAATTCAAAATACTTGATGCGAGATGTATTCTAACTTTTACTTTTAATAAGTTATACAATCTGTTATGTTTGGAAAACATGCACGATTATTTCTTTAAGAACCAATTTGAATAAAATTTTCTTCACAGTTCTTAATTAAACTTAAAATTACTTTTGAATCAATATTTTGAAAGCATTGCACTGAGGCTGTGGCAGTCAAGTGGACATGGTTACCAATTTGTAGTCGTTGATGTTACATTTAATTTGAAACTTTATTTTAATAAATATTTGTCGTTTAGAGAATTCAATTCACTTCGAATTTTAGGGGGGGGGGAGGGGCTGAAAGCCCTTACGTTGATTTAGGAAAGTGAGAGGAGCCAGTTCAGTGACCTCATCATCTGACTGTAACTGAGAATTGTGAGATGCATTGTTTGTGTGTAATTAAGGATTGCAATATCAGACCAAAATTTCAATACCGGTATTCGGTGTTTTTTAGATCTTAATACCGGGATACCAATTTTAATACCGGTAGTAGAAATTTTAGAAAAAGAAAGAAAACACAAGTGTTTCTTTGTTTTTTTCCAGTTGTTTTATTAGAGCGTAAATATCACAAACATAATTTGTAACATAAATTATAACAGCATATTAAGAATCACACAAAAAATGAAAAGGAACCTCTTATTTACACCGTGCCACCATATTTTTATCATATTAATAAGGAAACCAAACCGAAGTATTATCAAATGATTTCTTATGTTCTTTAAAGTTATTCTTATTCATTATTATGGGTTATTATTTATGAGTATATATACAATGAATCTGAAAATATTTTGAACCCTTAAGTATGATATGCAAGAGAACAATGTGAATATCAAACTCAACAATTTGAAAAATATCAAAATATTACACACTTTGTTCACAACCACAATCTTGTTCTCACAGATATGAATATCGGACTACGAATCCTGCGCGTGTGCAGTGTCGCTCTGAGCTGCAATAGAATAGTTTTGGCCCATCTCCATGGGTGATTCTCATATTTTTTTTATCACTTCTCTTGATTGTACAGTGCAACTGTATATTTACAGTCTCATTAATTTCGCCAGATAGGGAGACACACAAACAAAAACGTATACTATTTTTCTATGTTAGCGATTCCTAAACATATAATGGCAACAATTTTTAAAAAATGTTTTGTAAATACCGAAAAACCGTTATTTAAACTTGTGAATACCTGCATTACAAAACTGTACAAATGGCTCAAAATACTAGTATTCGGTATCCCGGTATACCGGTATTGCAATCCCTAGTTGTGATTAGTGGAATTTTGTATTGAGCAGAGAGAAAGACGAATAGACGGTAAGAAAGGTTTCATTACAACGGAGAGTGGAATTCATTTGATACAGGTTTAGTTGAATCTGTCATGCAAAAATATATATTTAAATTATTTGCTAATGTTTTTCTCTTTATTGAGTAAGTAAACAAATTAAGATACATATATATGATACAAAACTGTAGAATAGCACATCACATATACTTGATAGTTTTATCGTAATCTGCTTAGTACGTTGAACACTGGACTTATGTTTAAGATTCTAATGCGAAATTTTAAAGCTGTCTTATTTGTATTGAAAGTTTGTATAGAATGGTTCACACACATAT
>BMAV01008026.1:33466-59717 GCA_019973955.1 Trichonephila inaurata madagascariensis
TAAGCTTTCTGTTTTTCACACAGAAGGTATATTTATCAATTCCTTTACTTTAAAGGGAAAATAAGTTATTAAATTATATCCAAAATTAAGAAGCAAATAAAGAATTACGTAAGTAAGGGTACATTTAAAGATTCTCTTTAACAAATACTTTAAATGAACTTCTTCGATATGCTAAAATTTATTATAATAGAGAAAAAAAAATACGTAATATAACATTAATAATAATAATAATTTAGCGTCAAGTAATTGAAAATTGTTTTAACAATTCTTCAACATTCATTTGGAATATTCCACAGAAAACAAATTACGAAAAATTTCAAAACCTTCGCTGCTAAAAATCTAGTCACTTTTTTATTTATTGTCATAATATAAATGAATATTTGAATTTGTTTCTTTTATATTTGTGGATACGTTATATTAATGTGAATGAGTGGTGATGTATCACGCTTCCACGCTACAGGTTCAGGGTTCAAATTCCGGGCTGGCAAAGGTCGACTCATCTTTTCATCCCATCAGTGAGTCGATAAATGAGTACTGAGATCGGAACAGCCTTCATAGACTTGGCCTTCATAGACTGTTGCGCCATTGAGTTTAGTTTATGTTATATTAATGCTCCTGAAATTCCCTTTTCAGAGAGTTTTTCATTTTAAAGATATTGTTGACATATTTTTCTGGAAGTTTTAATCACCCCGTTGGTGTGATGTGGTAGTTAGGAAAGGGAGTACTAGCTCGGGTGTCGTCCTCGTCACTTGACCATGGTTCAATATTACGAGGTCCAGCTCCAAAAGCCCTCGAGTAGCTGAACCGTGTGAGACGTTAATATTCCCTCACTCATACCCGGATGTACTAATATATCTTGAAGTTTGTTTTAACCTAATTTAAAACCACGCCGATTTATTTTATATAAGGTGTCTGACTACGTTCGGAACCACGATTTTGCAAAAGCATACAAACAAATATTTTTTAATATTTAGTGCCACTTAGATTAGAATACCCGTATAAAATTGTTTTAAAACTATTTTTACAATAAAAAATTGTTTAGATGCAACATTTTGGCAAAAAATGAACATACAATTACCTACTTTCAAAACATTCTCCTTTTATGGAAAATGCTTCTATAATGATAATATTTTACCTATATATACCACAGAACTATCTCTGTACAGAGCCTGAACTAGGATTTTTGAACTATATAACTTAAAAGTGGATTTATCTATTTTTTAGTATATGAGTGGAGAAATTTTAACAAAAAACACCAGTAATTATTTCAATTGGTAATAACTCTGAAAGTAATATGAATTTTTCAAAAATCCTAGTTCAGCTCTCTGGAGCAGTCTTAGCTATATATATATAAACAAAATATTATTATAGAAGCATTTTTTCATGAAAGGAGAATGATTTGAAAATAGGTAATTCTAAGTTCATTTTTTTTTTCAAAATATTGCATTTAAATAATTTTTTATAGTAATAATATTCTTAAAACAATTTTATACGTATGTTCTAATCTAATGGATACTAAATATTAAAAGAAATATTCGTTTGTACGTTTTTGCAATATCGCGGTTCCGAACGTAGTCGGATACCTTGAAGTAAAACGAATAAATTTTGATAATTTAAAGTAAAATGAATAGTTTTTATGTTATTGAATACTTTTGAAGCGTTTTTTGAAACCGTTGTGATATATGAATACAGAAAGACCCCGCTTAACGCTGTTTCGGTTTAACGCTGTTTTATTTGAATAGTAAGATTCCCTGAAATTGCACGCAGCCTTAGGCTTCCCGATATCCGAAGCAGTTTATCTGTGTTTCTTCTTTCCTGCGGTATTATACGAATGTATTTTTATCGTTTCAAATATTTGTTGACGTTTTTGTAAGTATAAATTTATATAATATGCTATAGTGACAAATATTATGATTTTTAGTTTTTATCACGCGTGATAATAAAAAACACGAAAATAAAGCAACAAGAAAAAGCATTTCACTAGAAACTAAAATGCAAGTGATTAAAGGATTAGATACTGATGAACGTCAATCTCAAATGGGTGCTGCATTGAATTTGGCAACTTCAACAATAAGGACCATTCTTAAGAATGTGATACCACCCTCCTTTGGCGACCGTATCTTTGATTGTCAGCGTGAGCTCGAGGTGTAGGGTTTGTAAATGGAATAGACATTTTAAATTCTTAATGTGATTTTATTAAGAATAGAACTTAAATGTCTAACAATTTAGATAAATTTAAAGGAGTGAGAATCTATAATGAGAACAACACACACAATGATAGTTAAACCGAATCACGTAATTTAGACCACTTTCTCTAAACAATTATATTATCCGCCTACTCTCACTTCTAATAATATATAAAGTCCTAATATCAAATAATCAGTCCTACCTTAATCCAAACTTAACTTCAATCTTTATATGGAAACGTCTGGGCGCGCGTGCAATGGTATGCACCTTGTAGTAATGGCTGGGTTTTCAGGTAACTTTACGATAGGCTGTCAATTCACGCTTGTATCTCCTCCAAACATAACATTCCCCAAATTGCCATTTCGCTTACTGAAACTTCTTTTCTTTTAAAAGCTATCTTATTTGCATTTCTTGTTCACATTTCGCTTCTTGGGTTTTGGTTGGAAAAGAGTTGCCATTAATATTGGCCGCCAACGAACCCAGAGGTTATTTTAAAGAAAAGACGCTTGAGCCCGTCACAAGAATAAAGAAAAAAATACTGCTATAGGCAACTCCAACTACGACAAGCTCAGCAACTAGAATTATCCGTTCTAGAAATAATACAATAGAGGAAACAGAAAAACGACTTTCTATATGGAGTGACGACAAAATTGAACGCAATACGCAATTAAACCAATCTACCACCTTGATAAAAAGGCAGAAAATTGAAAATACAGAAGAGACTGAATGATCGGAAATGTAAACATACTGACTTAGAATTTTATTTATTCAAAATGTATAGTCGTTTATAATGCTTCTATAATTGTAAGAAATAAATTTTTGTTTTATTGTTATAAAAACACATAATTAATAAATTTAATGATAAAATACTTGACCAATTTTCTACCCATCTTCTCATAAGCCCTTTATTTACATGATGAGATAAACTCGTTTAACGCTGTTTCATACTACTCTCTACTTTGATGGAACGTATACCCCGCGTTAAGCGGGGTCTCACTGTATCTACTTTTCTAATTACACTCACTTCCTACAATAACATTTCCTTGTTCTTTTTCAGTCTACGTCCAGTGCGGAGGGGTCAGGTTCTCTGTCCCCTTCCCCTGTGGCACCAAATGCTCCGAAATTCGGCACTCTCATACCCAATAGGATTTTTGTTGGAGGAATAGCAGCCAATGTAAGATTTTTGCTTAGTAAATAATTATATTAAAAAATATGAATATTCCAATATAATATAATTCTTTCATTAACAATATTCCTAAGTGGCACTGCAATTATGATCTAAAAATGATTCACTATGGTTAATTTTATTCTTAGAAATATAAAAGAGAAAATGGAGTAGAGAAAGATTTAGCTAAAAACAAACATCAAAAATGTAATTTATTACAAAAAATATACGAAGAATTATTTGTATTTATAGCAAAATAAATATATATTTAATTTTTATTTATATATATCTAGAAGTCTTTATAAAAATACAAAAAAAAATATATATATATAATCATGTAATGAAGTTATTAGTTTATTGAGAGTCCATTTCTATATCTTCCCCTAACATCGTGGATCAGATCTCAAACTCGGAACACAATTTCGAATAGAAAAATTTAGCGATATTAGAATAATATCTATAAAAATATCTATTATAATAACGTATCTATTTTTTTATAACACTGCGTTCTTCAAATTTCGAAATATTTTAATAGTAGTTTTTCATTTAAAACATTGTAATATATATAGAAAGTTTATGCTCTCTATTCTTTACACCTTTCGCTAAAATAACTAAATTTAGTTTTTAATTTTCTTTAAGATTATCGATAAGAAAATATCGAAAAGTGTTATTTTGAAGAAATGTATTTTAAAATGCAAACAAGATTAATTTTTTTTAAAAAAAAATTAGTTAGATTTAAAAAATGTTTAAACCTAGCATCAGAATAGTTTTACTTAATATAAAATATTTCTTTTATAAAATCTTATGTTCTGTGTATTGTTTTTGGCATTTTTGGATTAACAGCCCATAAGCGCGCGCGCACACACACATAAGCATAACACAAAAAAGAATATTGGATTAAAACAGATTGAACCAATCGTTTTCTAAAATTTCAAGAATAAAACTCGAATGAAATTATGATTATGTTTAATTTAATTGGGTTTTGATCGAGATAGTATTTAAATTGTAGTTAAGTCTTAATGATTATCGTTTGAATGCCAATTCTTGATTTAATCTTAGTTCTTCACTTTCGAATTGATTTTGAATTGTTAAAGTAAATCTTCAGTCTAATTTATTAATTGTAATGTTGTTATTTTCAGACAACAGAATCAGAGCTTCATTCTCTCTTTGCATCATACGGAAACGTAAAAGCAACGAAAATCATACTCGATAGAGCTGGAGTTTCGAAAGGGTGAGTGTGACAAGTTTATTTCAAGAATTTCTTAGTTAATACTCCCTATACAACATCATACTTTCTAACACAGATGTTACATCTGCACAAATGCAGTGGATTTCTGCGGAAATCTTTACATTTGCAGAGGAAATTTGTCAAGAAAATATGTGTTGCCCTGTTATTTCAGTATCAAGAACATTATTAATTTGCATTTTTTTTTAGGTATGGGTTCGTGACATTCGAAACCGAAGAAGAGGCGAGAAGAATACAAAAGGAAGTAAATAGAAATATCAATACATATATCTTATAACACAAATTACATAAAGTAAACAGAAAGTTATAAAATTCATTTTTCTTCGTTGCTTAAGAACCTGAAATCAAAAAACACGTATACATACAAAAAAATATAGCTATATTAAAATAATCTCGTAAGATTATAAAAGTATATCTTTTGGTAACATTACCTTCCTAAAATTTTTTGAACTATTTTATGAGTGCGCAATTTTTTTTCTCGAACAGGTAAGCTTAGTTTTCCATTTAGCATTACAATATTAGAAAACGAAGTATTTACTGTTTCCCTGTATTACATTTTAATGGGGGTAAAGTGTAATTGCTGTTCTACTTACATATTGTATATATAGCTATACAATACTCATGAATCATAAGCTATCAAGCATAGACTTCGTTTTACAATAATTTATTTAGGGGTGGAGGGACAGTAAGAATTCTTATTTATTTCCATTTTGAAGAACCCGTTAACTTAGAAGCTTATAACTAACTTTGTAACGGAATATGGAAACGATTTAAGATTGTGCCTCTTAGATTTTCTGAATAAATTAGCAAGAACACATTTAAGTAATAATGGTACTTACGTATTATAGCAACCTATTGGTCAACCTCACATGAAACGAAGCACGACACATGTGTGTGTGCGAAATTGAAATTGCCAACTTGGCAAGTTATCTTGAACGTTGGCGAGAGATTGTTGCGATAATACGTAAGTAACGTAATAATTTTAAACTAATAAATAAATATTTAAAGGAAAAAACTAAATTAAATTAATAATTAAAAGAATATTTCTTTTATGATTATAAGAATAATTATATATATAACTTCTCGTTAATACGTAAAACGGTTTTAACAAATAATTAAACTTCCCTTCAACAAATCGAGATTTGCTCACACCAAATCCAAGTATTAAATTTAGTACTTCAGTAATATCTAAAAGTGTGTAAAGGATAGCAATAAATATTAAGAAACTTGCAACCAAAAGTATTGTATACAATAAACTAAAAAACAGGACAAAATTTAAATAATGAAATTGATGCTAATAAATCTGGTTTGGAGATGCAGTATTTATACCACAATTTAATTTTATTTTATAGGCCGAAGTGATTTTAAAAGACAGAAAACTGAACATAGCACCAGCTATAAAAAAGCAGGTATTTTCCTTTCTTATTTGAAGTATAAACTGATTAATATATATACATACGTATGAACATGCACCCCTTCCCATGTAACATATATATATTACGAAGGAAAAACGAATATTAAAATGCACGGAAAAGACAATAAGTTATCTATTTTTGATGTTCTCGGTCTAATAAAAGCTTGGTGTTGTGAATGATTTTTTTAAAAAAATTAGCTACTAAAACGCATTTATATATTAAGAATTGTTTTAAGAATTAGTATTTAAATAGTTGTTTTGTAAAATATAGAATATTGAATTTCTATGCAATATTAAATCAAACTATATATGAAGATTAAAGGGAAAAAATAACCTAGTAATGTAAAGAACTGTAAATTTTCAACAAAACGTTTAATGCTCACATAACAAGAAACCATGAGAAATAACATCCGGTTTAAATTCTGAAAAATTTCTATAGAAATTGGCAAACATTACCCCCTTTTTATTAGGCAGCATTAACCAGATTACATATACATATATGTATAACCTTACAAAAAAAATACGCCCATGTGTGCTCAGCACCATTATGTGTATCAAAAAGTAATACGTATTCAAAAATCCTGTTCCTCGTAATTTTGTAACAGCTAATTTGACATAATACATTTATATGAAGGAATTAAATGAACTTATTTACAAATTGTACCACAACATTTTGTAATACAATTTTTTTCACTGTTAATGCGAGTTTATTATTTATTTATAACGATTTTCCTTTTATTTTTTAATAATAGAAGAGAAATTTTTGATAAGTACGCGTGTTCACTAATGGTTTTATACCATTCTGCAAATAATTTTACTGTAGGCATTTGACTTGTTTGTTTTTCACCATCTAAGTAAAAAAAAAATAAGTAAAAAACAATAGCTTCCTTTTTGAAACGAAAAAAAATAATTTATTATATCGTAAACAGCTTTATTTTTAGTGACGCGTCAGCTAACTCAACATATGCACGTATCAGGTTTCAAAAATTTTTCCACGTAATTCTGTCACATCGTTGATTTGCGTAATATAGTTACAGAAAAAAAGTGAAACGAGTTTCACCAAACAGTACCAGAAAAAAAAAATAAATAAATAAATTATGACACTAAATTATTTCTCTGTGCATTTTAATATTTCACTTTTTTATCTTTTCTTAGAGAGAGATTTCCAATTATTTTTTCAGCAATAATAATAATTGGTATTAAAAGAAAAAAAAACTGATAAATCTGAATTTATGAAATACCTGTATTTATTGATTCGAACAACATATAATCAAAATATGTCACTGCAATATCAGAAAAATTTATATAAACTCTTTCTCCCTTCTCTTTATTTAAAAAAATTGTACCTATTCCTTCAAATTGACTTAGCATGAAGGAAATAAATTCTATATTTTACTTATAAATCATAGAATATACACTTCTTAACGTTCTATTCCGGAAATGTTCCTTCGACTTCTAAAGGCCACGGTAGCCTAGTGGTCAAGGTATCGGACTCGTGGCTGGAGTGTCATGAGTTCGAGCCTAGTACCGCTGAAGACCCGCCGTGTAGGGAAGTGATGCACGTTAAATCTGTCGAGAGCTCAAAGGTCCTCCCATTGGTGTGGTGTGGTAGTTAGGAGAGTGGGGTGCCAGCTTAAGTGTTGTCCTCGTCACTTGACCATGATTTAAAATTATGAGATCCATCACGAAAAGCCTTCGAGTAGCTGAACAGGCGACGTTAATATTCACACACTAACTCACTCTCACTTAACTTCCAAATATCAAAAAACCTTTAACTTCACAATATTAAGGAATCGAAGCAAAATTATGTGAAAACTAAGAACTCAAGAGTTATTTGTATTCAACACAATTTGCTTTTAATTCTCACTTTTTGAGAGAGATAGCAAAAGTAAGCCTGTATTTGAGGAAATCATAACGTAACTAATTACAAGAAGAAATAAGTCACTAAATACACATGCCAAATTCAAATTTCCTTGTTCTCAATCAGCTTCACAATGATATTTCTTCCTAAAGAACCTCTTATCTTGTCTTTCCTCTTAGCTGCTTTTGAGAAGAACCTTATGTGTGTAGGAATGGGGTAGAAAACACAGCTAATATCCATTCCTAATTTGATTAATTACTTATTCTAAACTCGAAGAACTTAAACAATGTTTGAAAAAAAAATGTTGAATAGACAGATAAAAAAACATATATTAATGACTCAATAAAATAAGAGTAAGGCATACATGAAATATTTGGTAACCAAGTGGTCTTAGTGATGAACTCGCGGCCAGAGTTTACTGCCGTGTCATAGTCTTGAGCCTGACGCCACTAAAACCCGTCGTTCAGAGGGAATGTTGCACATTAAATGTGGCGGCCGCAGTAGCCTTGTAGTCAATGTATCGGATCGTGGCTGGCTTGTCACGAGTTCGAACCGAGTACCACTAAAGACCCGCCGTGTAGGGAAGCGATGCACGTTAAATCTGTCGAGAGCTCAAACGTCCTCCCTTTGGTGTGGTGTGGTAGTTAGGAGAGGAGGTGCCAGCTCTAGTGTCATCCACGTCACTTGACCATGGTTCAAAATTACGAGGTCCGTCGCCAAAAGCCCTAGTGTAGCTGAACAGTGGAAGTTAATATTCATTCACCCATTCACGCACGTTAAATCTGTCGGGGTTTAAAGGTCTTGCATTGTGATGCAAAATTTATGAGAATTGAGTTCCATTTCAAATGTCGTCCTTGTCACAAATTTTTAATTGCGAAGTGTATTTATTACCAACAACACTCGTGTCACTTCTAAATACGACGGTAATAAAAACAATCAATCAATAGCTTGAAATATTTATGATATTGTGTGAATCTGTCTATTTAAAAAACGGACTGAAATATACAAGCAAGTACTCACAAAAATTTCTGAAAGGAAACATTGAAATATTGTTAAATTAACAAATAACAATAAATAATATTTTTGACAATTTTTAAGTTTTCTTTTCAGTTAAAATACACTATTTGTTTTTGTTTGTAATTGAAACTCAAATTAATTTGATATATTTTTTTTCAGCCTTTTGCCAGAGTCTATGGTAAGTATATATCACACATTGTTTGATTTCATTAAATTTTGATGTATTTCGAATAGAACAGTGTTTTATGTTTTGGTTTATCTCTGCAAATGTCTGAAATTTAATTTTTAATAAAACCATGGAAAAGAAAATAAAGTTATTTCAAAATACATTTTGACTTGTTTAATCCCAAAACTTGTAGAAATATTAAATATAATTGCTTCCATATCTGTGAAGTTCCACTACATACATAAAATTATTATTTTAAAAAATGCCAATCTACACAAAAAACTGCAACAATGAGGTTTTATTACACTAAAACAAATATTTTGCTACTTTTATGAAATATTTTCCGTTTAATCAACTAATTTAAGTTATAAGACAGCGTAGCCTCTTTTATTAAAAAAAAATTAAGAAATAAAGTGTATCTACTGCTTTATGGCCGTTACTTTAGTTTTGAATTTTGATTTAGCAGTGTTATTGGGATCCATTCGAAGGAATGCGAGAATTTCAGGAAAATGTAAATTAATCAACCACTTTATAAACATACATAAACACTAAAAATATTTATTTTTAACTATGAAATGATTAATTAAATCCCTAAAGGAATATGAATAAAAAATTTAATCTTATATTCTACGAAAATAATAATTGATTTTATATTTATCTTTATTAAATTTATTATTATATAACATGAAGTAACGGATTTAAATAATGTTTGTATTTACCCTGAGATGCAAAGTGGGTACAAAAATTACATATTTATATACAACGGGGAGGGTGAATGTTATGTGTGAAAATCTATCACATAAAACTAATAAGACTGTGACACGAATATTTCCAAATACAGTGGAAAAGTTATAAAGATATACTTGTCAGGTAATTCTGCAAAGAAATAATATGAGTATGTAAACTGCAAATAATATAATTTCCGAACGAGATGTATTTTGGAGAAACACGTTAGACTTAAGCCATATACGGAGAATTCAATAGAATTAAGATCAAGGTAAAAGGGTACATAAAAAAAAGCTATTGTAATCGGGTTTTGATAATTAACTATTGGTATTCTTGTTTGTTTTTTACGAATAATATGGTTTATGCTAATTAATAAATAAAATTTTCTGTGCTTAGGTGCATTTCAAATGTAATATCTTTCGAAATTACGATAAATAAAAAATAAAAAGAATTCTATATGCAGTTGGTTATTTAAAAAAAAAAAATCGTTGCCACTGAACAGCTGGTTGGTAAAATTATGAAATATGCGCCATATTCCCATAGTATTTCTGTAAAATAGGATGAATTGATCGTCTTTCAATAGTATAGTTCAATAAAATTTAAGACATAATAAATAGACTTTCTTTCTTCAAAAGTACAAATTTCTTCAGATTCTTAAAGACGTAAAATAACTATTTTTTCAGCAGATTCTCCACCAGCTATACCAAATGGGACCATTCTGTATCCTAATGGGATACCAACTGTAACCTATCCTACAAATGGAGTTACATTTTTCAATCCACCAGAAAATGTTTGTACCTTTGGGAACCCTCAGGTAAAATTCCTTTACAAATTATTCAATGAAAAAAAATTTTTTTTTTTTTTTTTGTTTATTAAAAAAGCAAATATGTGTAAAACTAAGTCTTTCTCGTTTATCTTTTTTTCCCCGTCATCATTTAGAGAGTTGAACGAGTAAGAATAAACAATTAAGAAATTTTACTTTCATTAATATTTTCGATACGATATCCTCACATTTAAAAGCAAACTTGTTTTTGTTTTTATTCAAGAAAAAAAATTGGATTTATTTCTTCTGTAAGAAGGAAAAAAGGAATTCAAAAAAATATTTCTTGATTTTCTTTTGTAAAAGTATTCATTTTTGCTTATTGAAAGTTGATAAAACTATTACAGTATATTCAAGTGCTTTACCTTTTTTAAACTGTCCATTTTATTGGGCATTTAATTTAAGGAAAATTGATTGAATTTAAATCCAATCTATAAAATACTCAAGGTAATGGTGATAAAAAGAAATATTATGCACTTGTATATTATTTTCCTGTAATAAAGCATAGATAAGTTATTTTTGAATCACAATGTTTCTATGAAAAATAATAATAATAATTAAAAAAAAAAGCGAAATTTTTTAAAAAATTTAATCGAAAAACATTACTATTCGGAACTAATTAGTATCTCTTTTTATATTATACATTAAAAACAACACTAGAGATGGTTATTTATAAAATCATGCAAGAAAATATTTAAAATGATATCGTCAAGAAAATTATTACAAAAGCAGATAGAGATAAATATGTTGCAGTTTACAGTAGCACTATGGTTTTTCCTGAGTAAAAGATTGCGCGTTTGGAATATTAAGGACGCCTTGGCCACTAAACAGTGTTTTGAAGATAAATAATTTTTTAACTGAAAGATATATACATAAAGATGTTTTTTTTTAAAAATCTTAGTTTTGATTGTTTTATTTAATTTTAATGAAGAATATTGTATTGAAATGTAATAAACTAGTCTCAGTGGCACAACAGCCCATGAGGGCCAAGGCTTACTGTGCTCATATCAGTATACGTGACCTTGGGCGCTGACGTGCATAAGCATATGTTTCGGTTAGGTGGGTTGAAATGTACTACTTAGCCAAGTAGCTTTGTGAAAAAAGTATTAAATACACAAGAGGTTAAGATTTTTTTTATTGAAAACAATTACAAAATCCCCGTGCACCACAAAGTATCACATGGGGCTCACAGAAGTAAGATTATGATTAGCTAGGTAATACAGCTATTTACATATTGATTCTGCTAATTTGTGTTTTAGATTGTCCTGAAGCATTTTACATTGGATCATTTTTGTAACAAGTATGTATACAGTTGTTTCACGTGATTACGGGGAAGAGATATTTTCTTTAAAAAAGATCAAATTATCGCCTTGAATCAATCAAAGAAAGAAAGCAATCAAAGAGATCTCTGAAATTTCTGGGATTAGGTTGAGATTTATCCAGCGTATTATTAATACCAAAAAGGATAGTGCTGCATTGTCAACATTTCCAAATAATAAAGATAAAAAAAAAACTTAAATACATTGGATCATATATGTATTAAAAGACTCATGAAGAAAAATCGTGCAAAAAGTCTACTGTAGAACTTAAGGCAATGTTAAATAATGAACGACGCTTAACCGAAAGAAACGGCTCCAATTTGCCGGAGCATAAATAATGGGCTATTTACTAGTGGTGATATGTCATGTGGTCTGAGACGAATAAGATTCAGCCTATTCCAGAACAATGGGCGCATCAGAGTAAAAAGGAAAACTCACAAAGGGATAGGTTCTTCGTGTATAGTGCCAACTGAGCAGGTAGATGGAATCAGTATTAGGATTTGGGTCTGCCTCAAAGGTTTTAGCCCAGGATAAGCAATATTTTGTGACAGTAAAATGAAATCGCTTAATTACCTAAACATGTTTGATTGCCAAATCATCCCATCAATGCATTTCTTCTTCTCCGTTGAAGTTAGCATGTTCCAGGACGACAATATCGAGATTTTCCCGAGCACAAATTATTCAGATTGGCTCAGGGGAAGTAAATTGTCATTTTTTGACATAATATGGTTTACCATAGAGCACGTATCTTTGGCAATTAGAAAAATTTTCAGATATATTGGAACAGTTGTTAAGAAGAGTTTTGCTATTAATTACGGAGAGGGCTCAGTTCAGTGTTAGGGGAGGAGGGGGAATTGAGTCAAATCTGGACGACAATAAGTGCTGGAGCTTTGCAGAATCGTATTGAAACAGTACCTCGTCTAATGAGCGTTAATTCGAGTCGAAGGGGGTTCAACTGAATGTTATGAAATGTAACATTTTTTGGGGGTGGAAGTGGTTACGTGTTGTGTAGATATAAAAAGTTGATTTACTTTGTTACATTTTTAGTTATGTTATAAGATTTTCTGCAAGAACTTTTAAAATTTTTGTTTTGAAAATATTTTTAGGCCAATTTTAATGTGATATATCCGTCTTCTGTCTACCTCCCTCAACAGACTTTCCAGTGTCATCCAATAGTAAGTGTTTGTACTACATCTTGGCAATGTTTAATTTTCATTTTGCTATATCTTCAGTGAAAAATGTAAAAAAAAAAAAACCCATTTGATTACGTTAGTTTGGTTTAACATAGTTCTGGAACAGTATGAGAACCATTGCTGAAAAGAAGAGCAATTTTCAATCACTATCAGAAAGACACTTGAGCTAGTAAACACTCTTCTGATTTCCACACAAATCCGCGTGAAAGCCTTGAAACTCAATTAATTTAAAGCGGTTCATCTACATCAGTGGTTCCCAATGTGGTCTCTACGGACCCCGAGGAGTTCTCGGTATTATACAGGGCATCGGTGGAAAATTACAACTGATTTGAGGGTCCTTGAACAATGCCAGGGGTTCTGCGCAAGTTTATTATAAAAAAAACTATTCATTTTCATTTTTATGGGAATTTAAATAAATAACAACAATTCATTTGGATATTCCCGACTGGGTGTTGAACCCTTTTGCGCGGGGACTAGCTCAGATCCCCAAAACAGAGGAATCCATATTAATACAGGAGTCTCTTATTGAAATATCGACACATTCTGGTTACAAAAACCGATCCCAATTTTATATCCTGCATTATGGGCTATTCGAAGTCGTTGACTTCTTTCTCATCTTCCAATGTGGTAGAATGTAGATTCATCACACGCAATTAAAGAAACCGACTAAAAACTAGTTCTTGTGAGGATTTGCGATTGCTACTCACAAACATTGAGACGGACATAAATACACTCATAACATCTCATCAAGTTCATCCAAGTCATTATTTTTTAAATTTTATTTTAAACAAAAGTTACAATTTCAATAAATAATTCTTCAACAAAATGTTTTTTTTTAAAAAAAATTTGTAATTTTTATATTTTGCATTAATGTACCTTTTCCACTTGGGGAATCTTTGGGAATATTTTGACTTTAAAAAGGGGTCTGAGGGCAAATTATGCTTATAAAAAGGGGTCAGTGTGAAAATTTTGCCTATAAAAAGGGGTCCATGGGTTAAAAAAGCTTAGGAACCATTGATCTCTACATGAAAATTTAAGAGGAAATCAGAACTTCGACCTCTCCAATTTAACTCGTTTCTCAACGTCCATTGAGGCTGAACTATAAAATATAACTGTCAATAGACCTAATAAATTTTTATGCAAATTCCTTGACTAAATATAACACTCTGCCACTCTTTTATATCGGGTTCAAATCCTGGGATGGGTGATACGGAGTACTATTGTAACGAAGACCCAAAAACTGACTAGCCTACTCAAAGGGTTTCGTATTCGTAAGGCCATGACCTCAAATCAGCATGAAAGTAAGAATATTAGACATTATAGGATGTACAAAAACAATCAAAAATACAAATAATTAACTAATTAGTTATTAGTTTTCTAACTCAAAGTATGAGGGGAGGATAAACCTTAAGAGCGCACTCGTGAATAATTTAACAGAGATTTATCTGAATTTCCAAAAAGAAATGCCATCTCTTCGATAGTGTTCATTCAAATAAATTGATAATGATTCTCATTAGACACACTAGTGAATTAGGTTCGACTCCAACTGAATTTTAATAAAATATTTTCACTATATGAATAGTTCTAATACTAAATATAAACATCTTGCGATATTGTACTGGTAAAGAATTGCTATTTAAATGACAATATAGTTGCAATCTATCCAACATGCATTTCCGATTGCTTGATATATCACTATTCATCTTCATATCACGTTTGCTCTGAAAGACGGTGGCAGTTAAAAACTTTCAATAAATTTTAAAGAAAACCCAAATTAGTTCTATTTGGGAAAACTTCATCAGATAGTCTCTTTCACAATATTTCAAACAAATTTTAAATGTATTCATTATGGTTGGCAGCAAAGACTGAATGCTTTTCGGATTACATATTAAAATAGTCTGTCAAACATTTAAACAAAAACAAACAAAAAAATCAAATAATATAATACCTATATTGTAATCAATGTTTGAAAGAGAGGTAAAGGAATTTATATATATATGTAGATATACATAATGTTTAGAAGCTTTTTTTTTAGAATGCTTGCATTTTTAAAACTTTGTTCTGTTCTTTGGAACTAATTTTGAATTTAAAAAATAAATGGTAGCAAAAAGGAATGAAATGCCGAATGCAGATATTACAGCATGATTATTGTTAAAATATTTTTTCTTGTAATTATTACTACATAAATATAAACAAAACATTTTTTTTAATGAATGTTTATTCAGATATAGTTTACTTGGTGTCCTCTTAGTATCTTTATAAATATTTTTTTCAGAGCACTCCTTACCCACCAGTGCCAGCTGTACCTGAAATGGCTCAATTCATACCAGCACCACCTCATTATTTCATCCCCGAACATAATTATTAAGAGTCAGAAGTACTTCGATTCACATCATACTGCATTAGTTTATTATACCTAAACAGTAAGCTTAAACTTTGTTACTATGTAAAACTAAATAAAAATAATAAATAAATTGTATTGAAAAAACAAGGGATATAATAGAAACAATTTTATCTTCTTGTACAATTCATGGTATTAAGTATTTTAAACCCATATAATTAGTTAATTTCTTAAATGAAATAAAGTAAATAAAATGAGTCATAAAAATAATATTAATATGCATCTTAACATAGAGAAAAGTCATATACCAAAATTTATCTAAGAAAAGTTTTATTAGAAATTTCATAAATTTAATGCATGTTGTTTTGATTATTATTTTTAATATGAAATCAATATATTTTCTCTCTGTGAGTAAGAAATTTCTTAGTTTATTAGAAAAAAGATTTAAAAGTATATCATTATCTACAGGGTCTACTTAGTGTATGTTTATATTTTATTAATGGATTGTAAGAAGATAACAAAGAATTAAAAAAACGAGTATTGAAAGCTACGCTTCACGCATTAATTAAGAATAAAAAAATTAAGAATTTAAGATATTCTTAAACTTTATTTCTTATGTTTCCATAGTCGTATAAATTTATTTAACTTGTACGGTGTACAAGTACTTGTACTCTGTATAGGTCTAACTTAATATACGTCCAATTTTTAGATATGTGTCGTTAGGAATATGGTCCATGTTTCTTAAGCGACTCACTTTACTCTTGCCATATTCTGGAGGAAAGCTTCTTAAGCAACAATAATCTCTGCTTGGAGGACTTTATGGGGAAAAAAAAGCGACTGTAAGATACATTATGGTTGTGCTTATAGTATAGAGTACGCTGTCTCCTTGGGCAGGGGCTAAAGGAGTCTAGATCAGGGTTCGGCAACTTTATATCTGTGGTGTGCCAAACTTATCTACCAAAATGATTTATAATGCCGCACGGTAGGAAATATGAGAAACAATTCGAATCCCGCAGAAATGCATGCAGAGTTAGGGTACAGAGGTCAAGAAAACAGAAAGAGAGAGAGACAGGTTTGCTGTTTATATTCATTACGTATCACATTTCAAGATATTTTTCAACATAAAAATAAATATATAATGTAATTATTCCTTCAACACAAATAAAAACTGTAAGTATATTATGTGTGTGTGTGTATCCTTTAAACATATTTATTAAAATAAGTAAACAACATTAAATGTAAGTATTCCTTCAATATAGTTCAATAAAAATTAAAATTTATTGTAGACCTTTTCCCTACACCATTGTACTTAATAACACAATATCAGGGGTATAATTTATGACTCAGTTTGACACCTGATTCTGAAAATTCAGTTGTTAACAACTTATTTGTGGACTCAAAGTATATTTCATATGAGAAAATGTTTGTTAACAATCGAGCAGATTTGTTGAACCCAAAGTGGAAAGCAGAGCGTATGCAATTTTCTTCAGACAATTAAATCTGTCTGGCAATCACATCCAACAATTTAATACAGCTGTCGATAGATTTATAATATTTACCAGATTTGTTTCTTAAGTCTCTAAATTTTATTTTCCATAAATCCTTAAAACGTTAGTTCGATAAGTTCCTTTTCAAAATTATCAACTACCAACCACTGACAAACTTGAAGTGGGTGGAAAAGTGCCATTGAGAATTGTACCACGGGCCATAGGTTGCCAACTCCTGGTCTAGATCTTCGTGATGGTGACGTGAAGTTAGTGGAAATGCGCAGTTAAGAATTGACAACTGATGAGCTGCAGGAACTTGGGAAAAAGAGAAACGCAATTAAAATACTCTTAATATTCAATACTTTTTTAGATTTAAATCAGTATTATTGTATATTTTTTAGCAAAAATATATCATTTGTATTGCTCCTTTTTAACTGCCATTCAATTTTTTTTTTTTTTTATTTTTAGTCATAATATCACTCATTTGTGAATCTTGTATTGGAAAAGAATGGGAATGTACCGAGAAAGAGAAGAACCTTTGTCTGTGTTATTTCAAGATAAAATGCATATTAAGACGAATGTGCTCATTTAACCTGTTAGTGTGAAGTTCATAAGAAAGCTCCCCATGTATTTTTTAAATGCTTCAAGCTTTCATTTGTGTTTGTACTTTAAAAAATGCTCATTATCTTTTTTTTGTTTTCAGACGGAATAGTACAAAAGGGCCTGAAATATTACAAATCATTCCCACCCTATAACCTATGTGTTTTTTTTTAAACTTACAAGTCAATGTGGTGTTAATATGTCCTCTTTGCTTTAACCAGCATTATGATTTTTGAAAGCAAAATACTGCTTTTTCATCCCTTATGTTATTTAGATTTTTGAATGACAACCAAAGTTGTCAATTCAAAAATAAGAAAGCACAAATCATGCGGGTTTGACCTATAATTGTGTTCATTATTTATAAGTGAATCTAAATATATTTTTCTTATCAGTTTTTTTTAAAAAAATGTTCGTACTTGTTTTGGTTAAAAATATCTCATTAATTCAGATATAATCCTACAAATATATTCTGTATGACTTCTATAAATCTTTGAAGTAAAAATAAATGAATTTAATGTTTTATTTAATAAGAACTTTCAACTTCACCTAAATAATATTTTTTAAAATATAAGTGTTAATTTTTTTGTTATCACACGTGTGATTGTGCTTGTTTTTGTCTCAGGATATGTACTAACTGTTCTAGAATACTTTTGTATATATTGTTCTTATCTGTGTTAAAACTGTATGTGACATAAATAAATACCTATTCTAAAAGGAGAAAAATGGTGCATTTATTATCACTAACGATATACTCTCAGTTCTAGTATAATACTTCTTACAAAAAAACTTTTTTCTTATTTAACCTCTTTCTTTTAATTTAAAAAAAACACGCCTTTTCACAATCTTTTAATAAGTAAAATTGAATATTTTTATACAATTTAAAATATAAATTGTTCTGTTACATGGAATGTTATTCGTTGTTTCCTACATATTGTACATTTACTAAGTTTCCTGCATATGAAAGCAATGTATTAACATCACATATGACTCCAATCAGAAACTCGCTAAAACAGGAAAAATGAAGAATATATTAATTTAAAACATTTAAAAAAATTTCTGTGTATCGCATTCCGCAAATTGAAATTTAGATGAAGTGTTTTTTTTAATTCAGTTTCTCGTTTCGTGATTTTCAGCATTCGAATTTCGATATTTTTTACTTATGTGTTACATTGTAGATATTCGTATATAGGATAACTCTGATAATATGGTTTCTCTTCATTCAAGAAATAGGTATTAATAATGAAAAATTTTTTAAAAAAACCTTTTTTTATAATACTTCCAGTCCTTAAGAAGTTTTTGATTATCAAAGAAATTTATAGAATATTTCAAAATTGTCAAGGTCAATAGAAAAACATCGTAGTAAAAATTATAGTTTTAAAAAAATAAATAACACCTTTTTTGGTAAATAGAACCACAAAAAGTAAATAAATAATGGGATCTGTAATTAGTCGCCAAATCTGGAAATGGTATAATGAATTAGTCACCAAATCTGGAAATCGTTATTCCTGATGATTTTGATCAGGACAATGGAACAAAATTATGAAATTATTGTATTGTCATCGCTATTTGACAAGTGTGCAAAATTTCGAATTAATCTGACCTTTTAAAGTGGGTAAAAATAGAGTTCAAAGATTCCGTTACATACAAGTGAAGCTTATGAAAAAAAAAAAAAAAGCGTGTTAATCAAAAATAAAACCAATACACACACACACATCCTATCGATTATTTGTATTTGAAAAGCAACTACAACAATGCTTTAAAAAAATGACATTCAAGTGAATTTAATATAGAGCTATTTTTTTTCGAATTCTAACATTTGTCAACATGTTATTTTTTTAAAATTTTATGTCAGCAAAATTTTTTAAGTTATTACAAATCCAATCCGTCGGATATTTTAATGTTTCGTGTGTTTGAATTGAGGAAAAATATAAGAAACACACAAAGGAGGGCAGGGGCAATGGCTTTTAGCTCAACTTGTAACATTTCTGCTGCTTTTTTATATTCTCTTCTAGTTTCCAGATCGCGAATAACCTACACCGCAGACATATAGATAAACCACATTATATGAAGCTACGGCAAATGCACTTAGTTTAATAATGGCTCTCTGGATACTATTTTAGACTTTGCTCTCGTGATTGTGCAGCTCGTGAGATGACTAACACTTTGTGTCTTTCACAAAAGGGTTGGAAACGCCACATCAGCAGAGCACATACCTGATCTTGTAATAATGAGCGCTTCATTCTCATTGTGGCTCCCAGCCAAATGTGTTTCTCTTCCGGAATTAGAAATCTTGATGCTACAAAATTTTAACGACTGCGTTTAATGTCTCTACGTAATTGAAAACACCCGACAGGAAATTAATTCTATTGTTATCTGTAGATGTGTCGTATTAGTTATGAATCCGTTGGAAAAAAAAGGCTTCTGTTTTTATCTAATACAATTGTTTTTCTTTTGCTGAGTTGTGTTGCTATATGCAATTACCCTAACTGCACCCTGCTGATATTTGTTTTATAGATAATACTCTCTCTATATATATAAAAAAGTTTGTCGTGATGCTGTAATAAATTTCTTTATTTCCAAGGTATAGTTAAAAAAAAGCTATAACTTTGCAACAGATTGGAGCAAAAAAAAACAATTAGGACAAATTTACGTTTATGATGATGGTGAGGCTTTGTATGAACGTGTAAAAATAGTTAAACGTGATGATGTATTGCAAATTTGTAGTACAAATTAAAATACGGAGATGAAGGCTTGAAATTTATTTTTTTCCTGCTTACAATATATTGAAATAAAAAAAAAAAAAAATAGAACTACATAATACATGTAAATTACAGTTTTATAATTTGAGCAATGGATATGAACAGTTATATAATTTTTATAAGGGGTTTGATCCGTGTTAGGCGGAAAAGGGGCATTAACTAATTATTATTAATGTAATTAAAATTATACATATTCGGTTTATTTTTTTCAATATTGATAATTTGATTTATATTGATTTTTTTAAATATTGAATTAAATATCGCTATAGTAATCAAATATATTACAATATTGAAAAATGTAGATTATACCTGAAACACAGCTTTGCCACGCCTTTACACAAAATTAACAGGTTTTAATTAGAGGGTATTTTCTTTTTCAAAATCACAGATAAACAATGATGAACTTTTTATATAAGTTCAAGGCCAATTGTGTGGCCGCGGTAGCCTAGTGGTCAAGGTATCGGATCGTGGCTGGCTTGTCACGAGTTCGAGCCGAGTACCACTAAAGAACCGACGTGTAGGGGCGCGATGCAGGTTAAATCTGTCGAAAGTTCAAACGTCCTCCCGTTGGTGTGGTAGTTAGGAGAGGGGGTGCCAGCTCAGGTGTCGTCCTTGTCCCTTGACCATGGTTCAAAATTACGAGGTCCGTCGTCAAAAGCTCTTGTGTAGCTGAACAGTGCATTGTTAATATTCACTCAAGGTCAATTGTGTAAGAATTTGGCAACCTGAAATAAAATTGTAGATTTTGGTAACAGCGAAGATAAAATTTTATTTTTATTCCACCCTTTTTTCAAAACTTGAGAGTACATAATTTATATTTCGTTATCCGGCCCGCCGACACTTGAACAAGCTATATTTAACTGGCCATGTAAAACACATGGTATTTCCAAGTTAATATCTACCACAAAAATTAACAGCCTGTGTTTCTTGTTGATGCTCATAGCGAATGCAAGTAAAGTAAAACTTCTGTTGTTTGAAGTGGATTTTTATTTAATTTTAATTTACGTCACACCCCGAAGCAACACGAGGGATATTGGTAACAGACCTCGCAATTTTGAACTGAGGTCAAGCGATGAAAGCGACACTTAAGCTGGAATTCTTTCTCCAAACTTTCACACCACGCCAAAGGGAGAACTTAGAGCCTCGACAGTTCTAACTAACGTGCATCAACCTCTCTACACGCTAGATCTTTAGTAACACTAGGTTTCGAGCCCATGACCCGACAACGCTGGCCCCGAGTTCGTGACCATGAACACTAGACTGCCGCGGCTAGTTTGAAATGGAAGTGAATATTTGATATTACCAGGTATCACACACACACACAATGGAATGCGAGAAAGGAATGTCTTCACTTGTGTGTTCTGTTTAATAACGATAGTCTCAAAGAGAAAAAAAAATACGTAAATAAAAGAAATAAAAAAACCGCAAAATTGATTATAGATTAGCAATAATTTGATGAGTCGAAAAAGACTATTGTCGAAAAAGAATTATAGAATTTCATATAAATTCTATAATTCTTTTTCGGCAATAGTAGAAACAAACAAAATATAGTATATCAAGGAAACAATCTAAGTCAGTGATTTCCACAAAGCGGTTGTGACGTCTTCAATTGATGTGAACCCCACCCGTCAATTCATCTGAAATCACCC
Organism: Trichonephila inaurata madagascariensis; assembly: GCA_019973955.1. Lineage (NCBI taxonomy): Eukaryota > Metazoa > Arthropoda > Arachnida > Araneae > Nephilidae > Trichonephila > Trichonephila inaurata. The sequence continues at coordinate 55,417 of BMAV01008026.1, forward strand.
TTCCATTCATCCCCAAACAGATGTTGGATGACAGGTGCAGGTGGCCATGGGGTCATTGTTTGTTGACTGGCCTCGGACCAGCGCAGACATCTGGTCTGGAATATACAATGGCTAAGGAATGCCGATGTCAATAGGCATTCCTTTATGAAAGTTTTGAATAGAAGTCGATGCATTGAGAGTGGGGCTGTGAAGCCCAGGTGTGAGATGAATAGATGTGAGTTATGGCGCCCTTGGATTCCAGACGGACGGGGAATGTGTTTGTGTTTTCCGCGTAAATGAGAGACGAAGGTGGCCCGGGAACGAGGGCAGACCTTTTCTTTGACCTGCCAATGAGGAAGACGAGGGCAGACCTTTTTCTTTTTTGACCTGCCAATGAGGAAAACGAGGGGCGTGTGGTGGACCCGCCCCTGGTGTTTAAAAGGGGTGAATTTTGAAAAGACTGGGGAGGAAAAGGGAGACGAACGGACGAGAAGAGGAAACCTGAAGCGACTTGGACGGAGAGAGGGACTTGGAGAGATAGAGCCATGGAGTAAACTGGAGCCCGGAAAAGCTATAGACTGACCTCGAGTGATAAAGACTGTCCGCCCGGCTTTGGCCTATTTAATGAATATTTTTTTTGAAGCTATTTAATTCTATTTAAATATATTAAAGTATGGCTGTAACAAATTTTCTTGTGTACGAATGACTGACGACGTTACACGGTCTTTATCAACTCCCAGGGGTCTGTGACGACCTACAAGGGGTCCACGTCCGTGAAAAAATAATATGGGGGTCCATGAGAGGCAAATGGGAGTCAACGATAGTAGTTCTCTTTAAACCAGATCGTGACTTCAGTTTTAAAAGAAAATTTAATCAAATGGAAACCAAATGTTACCTATTTAAAAGATTTGTGTGTGTGTTTGCTAAATTTATATAATGAGGCTAATTTGCAGATGTAAGAGGACAATCTTATTAAAAGAATTACCATCATTTTAGCGTTTCCTTCCAGAATCAAGCTAAAGGAGTATAATATTGGACGTCACGACTATTCCCAATTTCTCACTTGGCCACAGGCAATCTGCCAGGAAAATAACATTTTAATCTACGTTCAACATTTAAATGCCCTCTTTACTCCGATTTTGAAACTAGGTTTTTGAGAACGCTTTGACTATGGTAATACCAAAAAAGGGCAATGAATTCATATCTCCTCGAAAAAAAGAACAAATACCATATTACAAGAGAAACTAACGGAGATCTTAAATTAAAGTTTGGAAATGGATATCAGCAATTTTGGCTTTAAAAAGACCAGAATTTATTATCTAGAATTATGGAATATTGTGAGAAAGTTTTTAATTGGGCTTTTCCTAGTGAGAAGGAGTTTCAAAGCAGGTGCCGATCTCAAAAATAAAGATAATAAAAAAAGAAAGAAAAAGACTGGACACTATACTAACTGAGGTGAATTAGGGTTAAACCAGACAAGATTGGTGCCAAATGTTGAAAATATGTTATTCATCCGATTCTTCTTTCCCATTAAAAACATTTGTTTGTTGATCAGTTATGTTATGTATTAATTAAATTTTAATTTAATCAACATGTGTGTTTATTAAGTTTTAAACATTATACTTTACTACAGTAAAAAAATGTAAGTCGTTTAAAGTAAGTGGGTCTCTATAGCAAGTCAAGAAAGACATTTAAGTTAATAAATTTGCAAAAATTCAATACTAGGTAACAGAGGTCTACCCAAAACCGAAAAACATAGCAACGGTTCTATGAGACAAAAAGTTTGGGAACCTCTGATCTAAGTAAAAGAAATAAAAACAAAAAAAAAAAAAAAAAAAAAAGGCAAAAAAAGGGGGGAAAGCAAAATGACTGTAAATAGCTCTCAAAAGTACAAAAATTTGCAAACTGTCAGATTATCAGAGTTGCCATAAGAATTTTTAAGCAAGTTGCAAGTGAAGAGTACCAGAATTACCTGGTAATCCAGAAAATAGCTGAAAAATAGTGAATATGGGCCTTGAGAGGGGTTTCTTTGAAATTTTATTGAGACAGTACATTCCTCTTGCTATAAGAATCATTGATTGCAGATTAGTATGAATCATATACATGCGAATGGACTTTATATATATTTATATAAAGTCGGACACACCGACTTAACGAATTCATCGGAACGGAACAAAGTATTCCTTAAATCCGGACCCAAACAAAATACAATTTTTGAAGTGAAAACTTCTTAAGCTGCGTTAGGCACTTTTTGTTAGGGGAAAATCTTGTGGGTTCGCGTCAAAAACATGCTCATGACTGGCACACGCGCTGTGTGCTGTGCGCCTTAAAAACTTTTTGGATGGGTGAAATCTCGTGCGTTCGCGTCACAGACATGCTTATAGCAGTATATCTGTAGCTATACAGCTGACGCATGTTGCTGTGTATATCTTATCATTGAAATTGAATGGATTTAGTGAAAAGTTCGTTGTGTATATACTCTGTGCATTGTTGAAATAGTGTTTTTGTTTGATTATTATTTGAATCGTTTAATTGAAGAACGATTGTGCAGTACAATAGTGAGTACTAAATAAATATACTAATATTTTTAAGATAAAAAATAAATAACAGAAAATTATTTTAAATACTCGTATTTATTTTGGCGTTTGAAAATTTTATATTATTTAAAATTAGTTTAAATCGTCGCATTTATTCTGGCGTTTGAAAATTTTGTATTATTTATTTTCTAATATTTAATCTCTGCAATGCATCACGCAATCCAGATTAGTAGTTCACAGTGGCTTAGACGTTTTCTTACTGCCGTGGTAAAACAGACATCTAGTTGTTCAGTCATATTTTTATCGTTTGGTGTTAATGTTTCTGATATAGGCGAAATATATGCGTTGCTCGTTGAGATTCCGAGAATGGGCAATACATATTAATGGTTGCCGTTTATATTTCGCCTGGAAAATCTATGAGACGGATACAACAATTTTTATTCGAAAATTTAATGATTTATACAAAAGAAGGTTCTGAAATACTCGAAAGAAGATTTGGCGAAAAATATGATATTGTACTGATGATTTTAATTGGAGACTTCAATATTAGCTTTGCAGATGATAAAAATCTACCACTAATTGAATTTCTAATTGAAACCCTTAATTTAAATATGTCCAATGATCGAAAACTCAGTACTACAAAATATAAAACGACGATCGAAGCGGTTTTTAAGCGATACTTAGATAAATTTGAATCAAACATTTTCCTATCTTACTTTAGTTACCATAAGCCTATTGTATCTTTTTTAGAACAAAATGAAATAATTGAAAGTACAAAAAGTCTTAAGTATTATTGAAATTAATGATGACAATGATGCAAACAATTAATCAAAATTAAACAATTAATGCAATAATTAATGTTAAAAATCAAGTACATTGAAATTTAAGTAAATACAAATACTATCCATAAATAATACGATTGTATATTAATTGTTATTTCAATTGAATTGTATTTATATTTTGTCATGATCTTGTACAGAGCCCGTAATATATTTGTATAATAAAAAAAACCATATAAACATACATATAATTGTTGCTCGGAGTGTCAATAGATTTGACAACCAGATTGATGTTGATAATTTTAATTCAAATATCATGAAATTTCAAATTTTAATACTAAAAGTTCTTAGTTTTCACTTCTATCGGCAGTCTATATAACTGCCATATTTTTTTTTTTGTACCTACCTTTTGAAAATTTTATAAGCAACTACACAAAAAAATGTCCATAGTTAGAAATTACACATTTTTTATCAGGAGCTAAAAATACTGTTAAAGATTTATTACTCCGCAGTTAATAGGAAATTTTAAAATATTGACTAACTTTTTGAAAACTTTTGATTCCTGATTCGAAAGAATTCTTTCTCGACTTTTTGCAGAAAAGAAAATACTGCGTCATTTATATCCTGCTGCATGAGGTATGTTTTCACAGTTTACAAACAACGTAAGGAATTTGAAAATGAAACAATTTTTTTTCTAGTTTCATTACCAATTTCTGCATAAAAATCACTATACATTTGACTTAGACAATCTGAAATGCTTGACAAATTTTCAAAAACAAAATTTTCTACAGAACTATATATGTGTAATAAACCTCACTTCTCTCAGGAAAGAAAACAAATGGTAAAATCTCTTAAAATATCCCTAGCGTTGTGGACTAAGATGAGATAAAGGAATTTCCTGTCCTATTCAAAACTTATCCGTTAGGTTACCCTCACGACCCATCTACACCTGTAAAGTCTGTGGCGGTGTGATATCTATATGAACTAGTAACAACATCACGCGTTG
>BMAV01008026.1:74316-86048 GCA_019973955.1 Trichonephila inaurata madagascariensis
CACCTCTAGCTTACGCGGAACCGGCAAGACATGGTCATCACAGGATGGCTATGTCTCAATGGGAGAAAAAGTTAATTGTGCAATAATTAGATATCTAGTACTTACGTCACGAGAACAGTTAATAACAGAGAAAAAGAATGACCCAGAATTAGGTCATATCTATAATTTAGAAAACCCGGAAGATAACTCTGTTAATGCGACGATATGTGAGAATTGGTCCCGCGAATTGCGTCTAATTGAAGGCTTGTTGTTTTATGCGAAACACTCAACGTCGTTAGGTGAAATGCGTGTATTCATTCCAAAGTCTTTAAGAAACGAAATCTTGAGAGAATTTCATTACAAGCCCATAGCAGGTCATTTTGGCCGATTTAAAACTTATCATAAAATATGGGACGTTTGTTATTTCCCGTATATGAGAAAATTTATTGATCAATTAGTCTCTACATGCCATATGTGCCAAGTTAATAATTATAAAAACGCGTTACCATCTGGTCGATTAAATCCGATTGTATCAAATTATCCAAATGATATAGTTACGTTAGATTTGTTAGGTCCCTATCATACATCGAGAGTGAGACATATTCGATATGTTTTAGTAATTACCGATCATTTCAGCAAATGGGCTGAAATTATACCTCTTAAAAAGGCCTCGGCTCGTATAATAGCGGATATTTTTTTTTTTTTTGATAATTTTATGTCGCATTTTGGAGCTCCAATAAAGTTAATAAATGATAACGGTCCCCAATTTATATCCGAAATTTTTGAACATTTAAGTGAAAGATTAGGCATAAGGCATGTGAAAGCTGTTGTATATAGACTTCAGGCAAATAGAACCGAATGCGTAAATCGCGATCTGGTGCAAATGATTGCAAATTATGTAAATGATCAACACGATACTTGGGACCAATTCTTACGTGAATTTGCTTATGCTAGTCGTACAGCAGTGAATGAAACGACGGGAAAAACCCCTGCAGAATTATTTTTGGGTCGAAAGTTGATTACCCCATTTCAAAAATTAGTCATGGTTTCGGATGGAACTGAGTTTGCAGTAAGAGATATTGAAAAATTGTTTGATGAAGTTAGGCGAAACACAAAAAATAAACATGAAAGATGGGAAAAATACTATAATAGACGCAGGCGGGAAGTAAAAATTAAGGTGAATGACTGTGTCTTGTTAGTAACACACCCTTTAAGTTCAGCAGCTAACAAAATCTGCATTAAGTTTAAACAAAAATTTGAAGGTCCGTATAGGGTGTTAGAAGTAAGAAATAATAATAATGTTATAATATGAAGGTCAGGAAAAATGGTTAACCGTCAATGTTGATCAAGTAAGAATATATCGTCATAGGAAATGTGACGAGATTGCGATAGGAACAGGTAGCTCGGATAACATTAGTTCACGCCAGGAAACGAGTAGTTTGGAAAACGTATAACGAAGATCAAATGAGTCGCAATATGGTAGGAAGAAAGGGTCTGATGTAAAGCGTGAGTTAGAGGAAAAAGGGAAAAATCTTAAGTCAAATCAACGTGAGAAACACACAGGTAAGGCCGATAAGCGCGGACCACTTATCAGATCACTACCTAGCTCTTTTTCCAGTAATAAAACAAAAATTAAAAGAAAACGCCAGGAAAGATTGGGATATAAACGATCGCATGGATCTTGGTCAAGTGGACCACAAAGAAAATTGCAAAAACGTGTAGACCATAAAATCAGTAAAAGACCATTGTCATCAGATAATAATATTTATATAAGTAGGAAGAGGAACCGAATGGAAGGAGTAGTGGTTCAAGATAGAGAAAGGAATAATCTCTGACCACGCAAGAAACAGAACCAGGAGTCCCGAGCGGCCAATGAATTGAAGTCAAATCAAACCAGGAACAGCCGAAGAGAAAACTACATACCCTACATCAGGAAGCAGACGGGATCAAAGAGCAACTAAGAAATAAGAAGAGGAGCGAAAACTAATAGCACACTATCATTGGAGGTTCTAGTAGGAGACGACAAACCATAAAAACCAGGTTGTATTGTTTCATTTTATATTGTTTCCAACAAGTGGTCGCAAGAATTATTGCAAAGAAGGAAGTCTCGGACGTTATTTAAAAATTCAAATCCAAGCAAAAATTGACACTACAACGAGTGTATTTATTTATTTTTTTGAACTTTTGACTTGTAAAATTTTTTCTCAATTGATGGAGAAAACAATTGTAATCATGTATTTGTTTACTTCGATGTATGACTTCGCTGAGACAATTCCTTTGGTTATTTGTTTTAACACTTTATTGAAAAATGTTTGTAATTGTATAGTGTGTGTGCATATATATATTGTTGTATTGTTCCATATTAATGTACATCTGGTTCAAGGAAACGAGGCGTAAACAGGATTCTAACAATAACAATAACATTAACTGCGCAGCGCGACCGATGGGATATTTTTGGAAGAGCCAGATGAAATGTGTGGATAAAAGTTTGTGTTTTGAATTGCTCAAATCTGTCAGCAAATTCATCCATAATTTTTTTATAACTGTGCTGAAGAAATTCGTGTCATCAGTTGCACTGGTTTTATCGCGATATTAATTTAGAAATTGAAAATGAAGTAATTTACCACTCTGAATATCTGCTGCAAAAAGAATTAATTTTTTTTAAAACGAACCATTTATTCATCAAAAATAGGTTGGGGTTCCCATGTCTTGCAGTTTTAAATTCACAGCTAATCTAATTTCTCTGTGATATCCACCATAAAGTAAAATTTTTGCAACCATTTGTCATTTTCTAATTCAGGGTGATTAATGCCTTTTTGATTGAGGAATGTATTTATTTCATTCAGGCACGAAGCAAAACGTTTCAACACCTTACCTTTGGAAAGCCATCGCACTTTATTGTGAAGAAGGAGGTCGGAATACTGAGTCTCCATTTCGTTTAAGAATTCTTTAAACTGGTGATGGTAGAGTGCTTTTGACAAGATGCTGCTAACAATTGATTACCAAATTCATGACCTCAACTATTTGGGCCGGAAATGTTTGGGCACAAAGTGCTTCTTGTGTATTATGGAGTGAAACGTAAGAATTTCGTAGTTTGTTTTGGTCTGAAGAATCGTTGTTGCCCCTTTATTTTTCCTGTCAAAGTTTTGGCTCCATCCGCTGCTATTGAAACGATTTTATTTAAATCGATCCTTTTGTCTTCAAGGCATTTTTTCATGGCATTCGCTGTATCTTCCCTTCTAGTTTGTCCCGAGAGTGGTAGCAATTCTAGAAGTGCTTTTTTTGGAAAAGTGAGTACAAGTGTCTGAGAGATAGAAACGGTGCCTAATCCTCTTTATTCAATTCAGAACGATTTTTAAATATTTTTTTTAATAAAATAAGTAATATTTGCGTATGGAACTAAAGAGCCGCAGCTTCACATCCAAAGAGCCACATGTAGCTCGCGAGACGCAGGTTGCCGACCCCTGATATTGAGGAATACACATTCAAGAATTAAATTTATTTGATTTTATTTGGCAACATTCATTTTAATTCTCGAATCATTATTTTAATCGATATCTTATAATAATAAAATTTGACTGTCAATAAGATATTGTATTATGGAATCTGTGTGTGTTTTAACAAGTTTTTTTTTTCTGTTGACGGAAGTATGATAAAATATTAAGTAAATATTTTGTTTCGGATGAGGGCCTATGTAGAATTTTTTACACATATAAAAATTCTTTTGCGTGTCATGTATCCTGTTTATTTTATTTTTTAAATACTGGTAAATATCTTTTCAGAAATACTTATCTCGATTTTACTCTTAAAAGTCCTAGTAAAAATCAAATTCGATTCCATAGAAAATAATCAACATGACGATGATTTGCATTTTTTAAAATTTTTTGTCATATAATTGAAAAACATGAATTTTTCTGTAAAATTCACTGCTATAAGTGAATATTCAGTTAAATTCAACTATAAATTATATTCAACTGTCACTAAAACATGTTGTTCCGCATGTAATGTAATAATTTGTTTGGGTGTGTGTATACATATATATGCAGATCTATGCTCAAATCAAGCTATTATATTACCATATGATACATATCAAATAATATAATAACTTGATGAGATGATACATATACCATTGAATCTTAAAGATTAGGAATGTTTTTACATATATTCAAAAAGATATATGTATGCTAGATTATAGTTTATATTCTGTTTAATTTAGTTTTAACTTTTATTCAATCGAGGGATTAATAATATGATAATAGAAACCTAAAGATGTAATTGGTAACAAGTGTCTCTTTTAGGTTGAAGTGTAGAATAGGGGGTTGTCCTTAAACTAAACTCCGTGGTACATCAGCCCATGAGGGCCAAGCCTACTGTGCCCATCTCAGTATACATGACCTTGGGCTTTGAGGCACATGAACAGATGTTCCATTCAGTTTGATGCAATGCCCTCCCCCTCCCCAGAAATTAAGTTTCCAAGCAAACCTGGTACTCATTTATAGACCCACTGAAGGGATGAATGGCTGAATCGACCTTGCCCAGCCCAGGATTTGAACCCTTGACCTGTGGCGTGGAGGTGTGAAACGCCACCACTCGGAGGGAGGGGGAGTCCTTGATGATGTTAATTTTTTGGTGATCAGAATCAGTCACTAAACTACCTATATGTAGCAATAGTTGTTCTGAGAGTATTGAAGCGAGGCTGAAGTAATGAAGAGCAGATTCATACTGGCATGTAGATAAACATCGCCACATCTTAGGGGCCCCCTATTCTACACTTAAGTATTGTTGAAACTTATTAATTTTCATGTGAATTGAAGAAATTAGTTTATGTATCATTTTGTCGGATGTTTCAATCTAAATTTTTACCATTCACAAATATATAATAACTTGTGTTTTTTTTGTTTAAAATTAATTTTAAGTGACTAAGATTCAGTATGTTATCTTATTGAGAGAGCTTTGGGAAACAAAAACAAGTTTGATTGTTAAAGTAATAAAAAAAAGCCTTGATTGTAATAGTCTAATACATTCAAAAAACATTGCCAAATCATATTTCATAGGAAAATTATTTCTCAAAATTTTTTCTCAAATTGTATGTTAAGCTTGATTTAAAAAGTTGATATGAAGTATAATTGCTATTTGTAAATGTTTCAATGTAAAGAAATTGTTTCTCCTCTCATTTATACTTATATCGTTCCATTTCGTTTTTATTTTATATTGTAGTATTAATTTAGGTCTGATAGAAAGGCATCGTAAAACACTTGTGAGAAGCTGCATTTTGAGTTTTATAAGGGCACAAAATTTTGTTTTGCACAGAATAAAAACTGAGAAACAAATCAACTTCTCATATCGCAACAATTTTTCATGTTGGAAATAATCTTCATTCAATAATTGTTTCTGATACTAATAAAAAAAAAGCATACCATAAATGAAATTACAAAAAACATAGATGATCTGTCTGCTAAACAGTTTTAAGACATGTTATTTATTGATTGAGATGATTAAACTTTTCTCCTTATTTGGATTTAGTTTTGCCAATTTTTCTGTTGCATGATTATAAAATTTTGATACTTGTACATTAAAGCAACTTGATGGAAGATGTTTGTCTAGCTTTCGTGCTTCTTGGACATAATCTTTGTAGGCTGTTATATAATAAAAGATTTTAAAAATGATAATTTGGTAGAGGAAGGATTTTGTTTTACATTTGATTAAAATTCATATTTTCTGTTTGGTTAATAAATGAAAATAATGCATCCTGCATTTTTATTAGATTTTTGTATTTTTTAAACATTCCAATTCCTTTAATATTAAAGTGTTGAAATTTTTATTTTTATTCATATCAAGACTTTTTTTATGAAAAATATTTATTATTTAAAAAAAAAATTATTGTATTTAATCAAAACACTTCTTGAAGAAGGGGAAGGATACTCAGTCATAAGTAACTCAATTTCTCAATTATTAATTTTTTAAAAATTTTTATTTTAATTTCATGTATCAGATAACTCTTAATTATTAATTTTAATGGCAAACTTCAATATCTCTTTGTTTGAAATTTAGTCCCTCAGCTATTAGGAATAGTAATTTTCTCTGGACCAATGACAACTTATCTATTGGGTGCTTAGGGTGGGCATGACACTGATAAGCTGTACTTAACCGTATTTTCCAGGTATAAATTTCAAATCACTAGTGCTAAGGAGGCCTGTAGATCTTCTGCGCCCAGGGCTTGAAATGAAAAAACGACATTACTCTGGACTTTTTTAAGTTCTGTTTTTTTTAAATACATACATTTTCTCTTATTAAATCTCTTTACAAGTGCTGCAGTTGTTCAGAAACCAAAAAAAAAAAAGCAATTTATTTTATTTATTATTTCTAATAAATATGTCATATACATAGAAAACCTGTAATTAATTCTTAAACCATATTTTCAAAATGGATTTTGTCAAGGCTTCTTAAATTGTGGCTAAATCTATTAGCTTTGCTAAAGTTGTGAAATTTTCTATTTAAGTTGGGCAGAAGAATAGCATGTTTTATTAATAAGTTATATAATCTTTTTTTAAAAATTAATTTTTCATCAATTTTATATTTTTTTAAGCTTAAACTTACTTTTAATTGACTTTTTCTTCTTTCAACTTCTACAACTGTAATGTCAAACCTTTATAAATATGTATTATCTTGGATTATTTATTTGATGTTCGTGTAAGATTAAAATGACTTTCATTGTTTAAATTTTTTAACTCTGCTTTTTTTTGTGATGACCTGAATATAATGGCAATAAGATAGAAATTTGTTTGATTTTTTATGTATAATTTCAGTGGAATAAATATAATTGTTGTTTAGTGCTTAATATAATGAATTTTGCCTGTTTGAGTAAGTGGTATTTACACTGTTTTTTTTTTTTTTTTTTAAAATACATCCACTTCTGATTTTATAATGATAGATCTCACAGAGTATTATAGAATTTTTATTGAAAATTTAATTTTGCTGAGAATGACATTTTTAAATTTTTTAAAACTGAAGTCTCCAAACACAGTGGCATAACTTAGAATATTAGGGGCCTCCTGCAAAGTCAGATTTTGGGCTACAAGCCTTACTTGGTGTCTGTCAGGCTTTGGGGCCTCTAGAATCATGGGTCGCCCACAATGCAGGGTTGCACGTTATGCCATTGTCTCCAAACTTTTTTGCTTAAGGGTCACAATGACTCTTTCTCTGAATCTTAAGGGCCAAGGCCTAGCTACCTCATACCAACATACTGTTCTGACATTTTTAATCGCACACAAATTTTCATTTTGGGACTAATTTGTGAGTGAGGTGACATTTTATGGTAGATTTTGCAATTCAAACTTTGATTGCTTCAATGGTGAATTTTGATTCTAGTTTTTTAGATTTTGATGCAATTGTAAATAACATCAAGATTTTTCTAAATCTTTCCAAAATCCTTTGCTTCATAACTCATAATGGGAATGATCGATTTGCAATGTAGCGGCATTGTTAGCAAAGAATATTTAAACTCATCATTCCTTGAATTTTTGAAATACTTCACTCATGCAGTTTGATCAGTTTCATAAGTTTTCTTGTGGCTTCTTTTCAACTTTTGGATTGATTGATTGATTAAATATTAACGTCGCACTGTTCAGCTACACGAGGGCTTTTGGCGATGGACCACGTAATTTTGAACCATGGTCAAGTGACGTGGACGACACCTTAGCTGGCACCCCTCTCTCCTAACTATCACACCACACCAATGGGAGGACGTTTCAGCTCTCGACAGATCTAACGTGCATCGCTGCCCTTCATGGCGGGTCTTTAGTGGTACTGGGCTCAAACTCATGAGACAAGGCAAGCCACGATCCGATACCTATACCACTCAGCTACCGTGGCCACTTCAACTTTTGGAATTATTTATCTATGTGAAGAAATAAGATATATGAGAGGTATTTACTGATCCAAGTTGACTGATGAATTTATGGTCAGAGCTTCAAACTAATAACTTCCAATAGTAAACTTAATCCTTATCAGTTGAAAATTATAGCTACATAGATCTCATTGATCATAATTATATTGTTTAATTTTATTATGTGATATTCCTATGCAGATCAGTTATTATCAGTTTTTAGGATAAATCTCATATCATTAGTTATAGTTAAAATGTTCATTTTTATGATATGGAGCCATTTATGTTTCTTAATTGGTTTGCATGGTATCTCTACATTCTAAAATTTACAATCTAATCAAAATAAACCACGGGTTGGATTGGTGGTGCTTGCAGAATGGTGTTGTCCTGTGGGCTGTAGTTTGGAGACCTTTGCTTTAAAATATGGTTATCTGGAGACAGTGGCAATTTAATCTCATTTTGGGCCCTGGGCACAGAAGATCTACAAGCCGCTTTGATACTGGCGGATTGAAATTTATAACCAGAAAATCTGGTTAAGGCCAGTTTATCAATTAGGTTAGTCCACCCCAAGTGCCCAATGGATAAACCAGCACTGTCTGGACCAGTAAGGTTAATGAATAAACTAATTTTTTTGTCAGATAAGGGCAAAGAAAAAGAAACCTTCACACAAATTAGTAGGTACTACATACTCTTTTGGGGGAGAAGAAAGCCTGGGGTAATAACTAATCTCATCATATAAATTGGTTAATATAGTATTAAATTATTTAAATTCATATGGTTTTTAAACTTTTCTCATTATAATATTTTATTATTTTTTTTTATGTGGTATTTAATAATATGTGGAATTATAAGATCTGTGATCATATATTTGTTTGGTTTTTTAATATTTATTATTTGAGTTTTTTTAACTGATTATTAAAGGACTGTTTGTTTCTAGTTTTATTTGTAGGCTTAAAAATGTTTTAATCTGATAAATTTTTGGTTTTTTTCAGGTATTTTAAAATGAATAATTATCGAGGATATTCGCCCCCGATTTCTAATTTTTCCCCACGTGGGCGGCATCAGCATCAAATATTTCCAAATCGTCCTCCTGTGCATGGACCTTACAGATCACCAAATTATGATGATAAGGGGTTTTATTGGAAAGAGAGATCGGAACCCTATCCTAGAACTCCTTATTTTGAAAGAACTTCATTTTCTAATTCACCACCATCTGCGATGAGGCATGAATTTCGAGATGAAGATTTTAACATGTATCGGCAAAACCCACAATTTAGACATTTAAGGAAAGAGGATATGTATAGTTATGATGGATTACTTGAAATGGACCAAAGGACTCATTTACAAAATGCACCTATTAAAAATTACAATAAAGATTCTTTAGACAAAATAAGTTATCCGTATTCTGACACTCATAGATTTAATGCAAAATATCAATCTTTTTTTAATATGGAACAAAATTATTCCTCTGTAAGACAAGATGGATATCCAGACTTTTCAAGTAATGCGTTTCCAAGACAGAATGCATGTGATGTTCCTAGTCCTTTTAAAAGGTTCAATAATTCTCAAAATTATGACAGAAATGTGGATTCTGTTCAAAATGAACCAAGCTATCTTGAATGTGAGCCAACTTCTAACAAAATTATCTCTAGTCCTATTTATTCCAAAAATCTTTCTCATTCTGATTTTGATATTTTTTCAAAAAAACGAATCCAAACGGTACCTTTTCCACAAAAACAAAATTTGTTTCCGGATAATAAATCTTCTGTTAAAAAGAAAATTCTGGATTATAATGAAGTTTTTGAACATATTAAAGGTATGGAAGAAGTGTTAGAGCAGCAAAAAAAAAAGGAGCTTGATGAAGAAATTTCTCTGGCTTCTAGAACTGTGCATTCACCCGATCTTATGAATATAGCAAATTTACTTGGTAAGTTACCAAATATTGTCAATAATAAGGGATTTTCAAATAATGCAACTGAGCTGAAAAATGCTTCAAACATAAAATTTCAGACTGAAATATTAGCTGGAAAGGAATCTTCATCAGATGGATCATATAAGCTTCTAGGTAAAAAGATAAACGATTGCTTATCTAAAAGCCATTCTCCTGATGAAAGTGAAGATTTAAATGAAAATGTAATTCCAAATTTTGATTCTTCTCTTGAGGATGCAATTTTTGAACTAAGAAGAACATTTGAAAAATCTGAAATAGTACCAGTTGCAAGCAAAAAAATGAACTCTAACCATGCAAGTAAGTTAAATGAAAAGTTAGATACTCCTAATCATGAAGTTTTGATTGAAGTGCCAATTCCAACCATAGATGCTGTAAGAACTGATTTGCTGAAGGAAAAGAAAGTAATTAAAAATTCCAATGATAATTTTGTTACTGAAGAAAAGGATGCATATAATTGTCATGATAAAAATTCTGAATTAAAAAGTAAAGTATTTGAAATCATTAATACAGTACCTAATTCACCGTGTAGGAAATGGTTTGATGAAAACAGGAGTAAACCTGAAACACCTAAAAACTGTTCACAGATGCCTGTTGAAAGTTTATCTTCAAAGTCTGATGATTCTATTCCATTTCTTGAGGCACTGGATTCTCAATCAGTTTCTTCACCACCCAAGCTCAGTTTAAATGCTGCAGATGATCCAATACCGGTATAAATCTTTGTCTTTATTGTGTGATTTGTTAGATAAAACTGTTCATTTTCTTTTTTACTAAGATACTAATTGTTTTTTGTTAAAATTTATGCAGATTTTTTCTGATATTTTAGCAGTTTTTTACCTAGAATGTGATAAATATAATATAATATAATTTAGTTGGTAGTTACACATGATATGCAGATATTTTAATTATAATTCAAAAAATACTGTGATAATTTCAAATCAAGGATAATTGTAATATGTAAATAATCAAAAACCTTTTCTAAAATTTCATGCTTCTAAATATTAAGAAATTCAAAATAAGAGATAGAGATTTTATTAAATATTACTTTTTATTTTTGTTATTTTTCAAATTATTGTTTTATTAAAAATGGTCTAAATGTAAGTTAGTTACAATCTTATTGCATGATCCTAATTACAGACTGTTGCCTTTTGTATGATAACTAAATATATATATATATATAAAATCATCTGTAGTATATATTCATTAAGTATTTCTAAAAATCATGTATTTGGCTTATCAGAATGTTCTGTCTGTTTTAAAAATAAATCAAAATAATAAATTTTTCATATTTTGAATAAATTTTGTTAAATAATATAATTGCCATCAATATTTATGACTTCTTGCCAGCATGATCACAGTTTGGATTTTCCATTTATAAAAAATGCCTTTTTTCTAGAACTGAAAATTGAATCAGTGCTTGTCTGATATTGGCTTTGTATCTTAATTTTTTGCTCTGCAAAAAATCTTTTAAGCACAGAAACAAATGATAATTGAAATGTGTAAAATCATGGCAGTATAGTGGGTGTGACAGAATTTCTCAGCTTAACTGTGTGAGTTCCTAATATGTTTCTGAAGCAACATGGGACAGGACATTATCATGAAGCAGTATGATCTCCTTTCTATCAAACATTGACAGCCTCTTTTCCTGGAGTGCTGTTTTAAATTATCCATTTGTCACCTCTCTGAATGAAGCTTTTCTTTTGGTTTCCACAGCTCAATATGTATTGGTCCTCAAATATCCCACCATATACACTACATTCTCTTATTCTGGCTTGTCTTTGGCTTAGAGGTAAAGAGGGCAGGTTTTCTGAGTACACAATATACCCTTTTCCTAGTGATATTTTCATAGGTAATCCTCTTTTCATCCAGTCTAAGAAGAATTTAATTTTGTTCATGCAAGCAGAGATGTGAGTATATATA
>BMAV01008026.1:86058-132868 GCA_019973955.1 Trichonephila inaurata madagascariensis
TTGTTGAGCTGAATCAACTCTTTCTGCAATCTCCAATGTTTTCAAGAAAGGATTTTGCTCAACTATGATCTTAATAGTATTGTCATCAATCAAAGATGGTTATTCACAGCATGGCTTGTCAGAAAGGTCAAAATCACTTATTTGAAGTTTTTTGAACCATTTCCTGCATGTTGTATCAGAAACTGTACCTTCACCAGACACTTTCAATAAATTTCTATGTGCTTCTATATCATTTCTTCCTTGTTGGCATCAGTAAGTAGCCATGGGTACTGATCGAGTTTCACTTAATACTAACATGAATCATAATTTTAGCCCATTTGTTTGGTCAATATATATATATATTCAATGATAAAAAGAGAGCCAAATATGCATCAGATGAAGATGTGCATACTTGATGAAACTTGTAACCACAGAATGGACAGAACTTTCCAGTACACCTGATATTTTAAAATATGTGTATTTTTTGAAGCAACCTTCCTTATCTGATAACATAAGAACATGAAAAATTTCATCTTCCCTTGTCTAGATATTGAAAATGCATTCTAGTGAATACTTGAAGTTCATATTAACATCAGTTATTCACTAGACTGTATTAATTAGCACTAGAATGCATTAATTATTTGCTAGAATGTATCAGTTATTCACAGAGAATGAAATTACTACTGTGCTTTTTCATTCTCATACTCCGTAAAAAATAATAAAATAAGTAAAAGAAAAAGAAAGAAATTAAACATTATGAAATGCAACTGTAAACTTCTAATATTTTTCATTTCCTATCCATTGCAGCCATTTTATTATATTTTTATTTTTTAGGTATTAAAGAATTTTATGGTTAGAGAAATGTGTAAATGACTGAAAAATTAAATTTTTAATTTGTAGTCATTTTGCTAAGAATCATACTTAATTTTCAGGATGTCTCATAAGGAAATCTTAAAAAAAGGTGTATTTTGGAGAAACCAATTGAAACTCAGTCAAAATATATATGAGGATGCGTCTCTATAAGTAATCCATGTATTATATAAAAAAAACAAAAAACATAAAGCATTTGAGGACAGTGTGAAACAGAAATGAAAGTATTACCCATTTAATATACATTTCCACATAATTTCCTTACATGTTGAGGCATTTGTCCCTATGACTCAATGTAAAAAACCCTATCTCATTGATCTCTGTCGGCTGCAAAAAGAGCCAATTTCTCACTACTTATTTGAGTTAATCTTGAGAGTTAAACTTCTTATTGTATGAAGAAATTTCTTAATGGGTCCAAACTGGTGGAAATTGGAGAGTTCTAGGTCTGGACTGTATAATGAGTGCCCCAAAAGGCTTAAACCATATCCTTACAATTTTTCGTGAACTGGGCAAGACATTTGCATTCAAGTGTTTTGAGTAGCAGTTGAATGTGTTTTGTCACACTATGCTTGTAGTGAATGGCACAATGCATCACATTTTAGTCAGCATTGTATAGTAAGTTGCAGAATTTACTTTCTCTTTTGGAGGAGGAACTTTGTCAGTAGCACACCATTTGTTTCCCTGAAAACAATGAGCATCAATATCTGACTGAAAGGTGAAGCTTTGAATTTCTTTCTGCAAAGAGAACATGAATGTCCTCACATCATGCTTACAACTTCAGTGCCATGTGTAAGACAGGTTTCCTCTCCCATGACAATATCCCTCATAAACTTATTACCTTCCTTGTGATACAGCCTCAAATGTTTCAAACTGCAAGTCATTCTGTATTCAGTTTGCTGTTTTTACTCTTGTTTGGTACCTTGTGAGAAATAACTATCGTGTACCCTAGCTTCTCATGAACAATGTCACAGGCAGATCAGTAAGAAATATTTCACTGTTCCATTCAACATCGTTTGACAGTTTTCTTGTATGATTTTGTTTTTATCAACAATTGAACAGATTGAAGAAGTCATTGGCCTCCTAAGTTGAACTTCATTGACCAAACTTGTTCACCCATCTCAAAGCATTTTACACCATTTTCCCACAATCATGCAGTCAGTTATCTTTATCATAAACTTTTACCATCTATCAAAGAATATCTCCCCTCAGTAGGAAATGCTGAAGCAAAAGAATCATATTTGAAAAGAAATAACTGCTTATGTTACAGATGGTGCTAGTATGATGGTTAAGTTTGGAAAAAGTAACAAATTGTGAGTACCACCTATGTTATGCACTTGCCATATACCTAATGATGTTTGATGTTCTTTATAAAAAAAAATATTTGGGAGAAAGCACTATTGAGACAGAAAATATATCTCATGAAGAAGATATTTCTGAAAGGGAGGAGCTAATTGAATATTTAAACAAAATGTTAGATTTATAATTTAAAAGCAGTATAGCAACACGTCCTATGTTTTGTATTGCTTATTCTGAAAAATAATATGAATGAAACTATAAAACAGATAAGGAATACTTAAAATTATTTGGTACCTATTACCTTAAAAAATATTGTAAAGAAATTATTTTAATGCAGAGTTTTTGGCTGTGAAAAGATGGTTCGTTCAGACACTAAACCATGCTGGAATAGTTTTTTTTTTTACAGTGCTTTAAAGAATAAAATTACTAATTTTGAAAGCATTAATTGATGTTAAAGATCAACTCTAATGATGGTTAATGTAAAATTTGAAACTTTAACTGTAATTGTAGTAGGTTTGAAGCCAGTAAAATTGGTTTAGAATAATTATGCAGTCAAAATGTGGTGCTAGTGAAGTGTTTATTGCTTGAGAGTTGAACTAATAAAACTCAAAATTTGCAAATAATATGAAAAGTTCTCTGGTTCAAAGAATTAGTGAGAGATTTTATTTTAATTTAATTGGATCAATGCAATATCTAAACTTTTCTAGGAAGAATGTTGCTCCTTCATGTTTCCTAAATAAAAAATTATTTGATTCAACATGCTGAAATAATTATGACAAAACCTTTTTGCTAGGAAGACAGATCACTGTCTAATGCTTCACACTTAAAAGAGAGCTCAGAACCTTTTGAAAGGGAATTTTTAATGCTAGTTGAAAATTAGAAAAAAGTAATTCATTCAATAAAGAAGGTGTGGTTCATTGTTTAACTAGCAAGAATTCTAGCTTAAGCAAGGTTGTGAAGCAAAAATTTCAGTTGTTTCACTTAAAAGAAAATTGGATCATTAAAATAAAATAAGGAGAAGCTTTGAAACAATTCCTCTGACATCAGCTGATGCTAAGCAGTCATTTTCTGCTGTTGAGTTGTTTGTTAATAACAAAGCTTATAACTAGGTTGATAGTATAGATATTGCTTATGTTTTCTTTAATCCTACTTTAAAAATATATAATGATTATATTTACATTTTGTAACTCTATATGTAAAGAAGCATAAGTTCTGGAATTTATTGATATCCCTATATTTTATGTAGTTGTTATAACTTTTTTTATATAGAATTTTCAAAATTTGACTATGTTCTCAGGATTTTATGGGAAAGAAAAAGGCTGGTAAATCGGAAACCTTAGTCGAGTTACATGAAATTATAAGATTGCATATTGCGCCTGCTAGTGCCCTCAAATTCCCTTTGTTGTAAATAATTTCATTTTTTCTAATTTTTCTGTATTACAATCAACATGTGTATTTCTTATTGATGTACATTGTTAGAAAGTAAGTATTTGAAGAATTAAATGCTTGTAAAAATTTAAAATCCTAAGGTGGAAAAAATGAGAGAACTTACAATCATGTTTGAATTTTGCAAGCTTTCCTGAAGAGAGAAAGGGAAAAAATATCTTAAGTATAATTAAGCATAGTAAATAAAATGTTGCTGGAATTGGTGCAGAATATTTATTTCTTTTAGTTAATGTGTAACTAAAAGGATTCAGGATGTAGCTAAAAACTAGACTATAAAATACTAGTTAGTACTATAAAATAACATTTTTTTAAGAATAATTACAAAGTTTTATTATCTTAAAATACTAATCATTATTATAAATAAAAAGTAGGAATTCGTATTTAAAAAAAAATATCTACATAAATAAAATAAATTTAAGCTGGGGCTGTCTCAAAATTGAGGCAATTGCTTTTATCCCCCTTCCTAAGAAAAATTATTTTGAGAAATATCATTTAATACATACATAATGATGGAGAAGCTATCAAAAAACTTTTTGATATTTTTTTTAAATATTCATATGGGGATGAAATGGGTTATTGGTGTTAAAGATAATGACTTTACTACTATAGCACTACTATCACCTAGCATCAGACTGGCCATAGTTCGTAATTTATCTTAGTACGTAGATTTGTGAGAGTGTATACCGTATAGATTCTCAAGTGAAATATTGTGAGTTAATGTCTTAAAAAAAAAGAAGAAATCAGATACTCATGGCCATTAGGGAGAATATCTGATGCATTTTATAGAATCTGTTGTAAATTGGCGACATCCAATGTGTTTGTGTCACAAAGCATCAAAATGATAAATCCTGTTGAATATTTTCAAGAAAGGTATAAAAAAATTTAAAATTTTACAACTATTGTTACATTATTTGAGAAATAACAAAGGAAGATTAGTTAATTATTTTTTATATTGCATTTTATAATTAATAGAAAAAAATTGTACTATTGGAAAGAAACTGTAGTGATGTATCCTTTATTTAAAAAAATTATCTAAGTAATAATGCATGAACATGAAGAAAGGGCAGGCCAAATTTTAGATGGATTGATGGCCTTGAAAAAGATCTAGTTTTGAGAACTAAGAATTGGAGAACACTTGCAGGAAGAAGGCTGGCTTGTGTGTGGAAAAGGCTCCTTTAGAAGACCAATGCCCACCCTGGGCTGTTGAGCGACTGAGCAAGGAAGGAAGGAATAATGCATCAATATATAGCTCGAATTTTAAAAACATTTCCCCTAACAAATAAAGCAGTGAATTGAAGAAATGTCATTTAATATTGGTAAAAAATTTTTTTAACTTGTGTGAATTTAAAAGACTATTTTCTGGGGCATGCATTATTACAAGTATAATAAACTTGTACTTAGAAATTCTGAGTACTTTTTGTGACTTTACCTCATATAAATCTTATCTCTTAAATTCCAATTTTTTGAAAAAAAAGAAACTTTTATCAAAACAGCTTATTTTAAGAATGATATATCTTTATATATAAAAATATCTTCTGTGCGTGTGTATGTGACTAAACTCCTCCTACACGGCTGGATCGATTTTGATGAAATTTTTTGTGTGGGTTCAAGTGGATTCGAGAATGGTTTAGATTGACAATTCAGTCCGAAATTGCAATTGGTTAAAAAGATATTAATTAAAAACATTCAACTCAATATTCATCTGCATTGTTGTAACAACGTTGTTATAAAAATGAAGTAAGTTGGCGTCGAAAATCGATTTTCAGCCAAACTGGGTCTTCATTGTTACAAAAATTCCGACGAATCCTGCTTTCTAGCGTTTTTAATTAACATCTTTTCAAATCTTTATATATAAAAATCTTCTGTGCATGTGTATGTGACTAAACTCCTCCTAAACGGCTGGACCGATTTCGATGAAATTTTTTGTGTGGGTTCAAGTGGATTCGAGAATAGTTTAGATTCACAATTCGGTCCGATATAGCAATTAATTAAAAACCATAAAACGCATAATTGTTTTACCCCTGTGTGCTGTTTATTCTGCTAATGCGCGGCAAAAGGGAAAAAAAAGAAAGAAAAGGGGAGAATTTTCCGATATTTTCGCCGTTTTTAAAATTGCAATCTTAATTTTTCTATCAAAATCAGACAAAAAATAATTACAGAATCGGAAAGATTATTCATTTTGCCACGATACGGCATATATCTTTATATGTATAATTCTTCTGTGCGTATGTATGAGACTCCTGCTAAACGGCTGGACCTATTTGGATGATATTTTTTGTGTGGATTCAAGTGGATACGAGAATGATTTAGATTCACAATTCGGTCCGGCATCGCAATTAGTTAAAAATGCGCCAAAATTATGTAAGGGCGCGCGATTGTTCATAAAAAATTCATGGGCAATATTCTTGAGACCACTATTTTAAGCGGCAAAGTTCAAGGTGAAGTTGTACTTCTACCACATATCCCAATGATTCTTTCAGACTCACCTAACCATACAAATGTTTGCAATTTCCATTTCACTTGGTATTTGCTATGACCATTAATAAGTCACAAGGTCAAACAATGACAATTTGTGGCTTAGATTTAGAAAACCCTTGCTTTTCACACGTCCAATTATATGTTGCATGTCCGAGGTTTGGCAAACCATCGCATTTGTTTGTTTATACCTCTCAAGGATTAACCAAAAACATTGTACATTCAATGGCATTACAATAAATTTATTTTTTGTGCATTAAACAAATATACCTGTTATGAAAATAGCTCGAGTTTTATCTTTCTTACCCTTTAATCAAAATAAGTTTGTTTCTATTCAGAATAGCTTCTATATTCAACTTAGTTCGTAGTAAATACATGCTCACACGCAATCAATAGGTCGAATTGTGGTAACTGTACATGTGATGATGTCAGGTATTGTAATATCTTTATAAAAAATTTCATCAAAACAGTCCAGATTGTTACAATTTATTCAAAAAAGTTTGTAATTTCCGGATTTAAGACCTGTGTACAGGACAACGTCTGTCGTGAACACTAGTATATATATATTTAAAAAAAGTTTTGCTTCAATGGTTTTTCTTATAACATGAAAACTACTTTGCTAAATATTTGTTTTATGCTCAGGTGTTACTTTTTCAAAATTTAAGCTTTAACTGCTTAATGTTATCTTATATTTAAAATATATTTATAGTTTTACAATTATGTTACTGTTCAGTCTATTATTAACTTTTAATGTTAAATTTTACATATCATTGAATAAATTTTTTAAACAGTTTGAACATATTTTAATACAAGAAGAATATAATTCATTTTAATCTATGCCATTATAAAAAAACTTGGAGGTAGCAATATATATATGTACCAAAAAAATTAAAATACAACTTTATATAAGCCATCAAAGACTGTATCAAATCTTATGATATATTGGAATTATTTTTAGGTTAAATCTGCTGTGACATCTGAAACAAATCAAGATTGCTCTGGTGAGTTATTTAAAGAAACTGTTTCTTAGTAGAGGACATAGTAATTGTTAGATAATAGGTTATATATAAGGACTAATATCTTGTATAGACAAATTTTTGTTTTTTTAAAAGTATTCATTTCTATTAATTGACATTTAATTTATTTGAAAATCTAATTGCTTTTATTTTAGGTAAATAATGATTTTATTTCCTTTTTAACATCTGCATAAAAAATCGCAGAATATTAAACTAATGGTTGTTATTTGCTATATGAACAAAAAATATTACTTGTTCAATAGTGTTTTAGTTAAAGAGATTTTCATATTTGTGTGTGTGTGTGTGCTGGTTAATTTATTAATTTTTTAACAAAATGAAAAATAAGAATTCGGGGGAGTGTATGGATTTAGTTAAACAGAAATTGATGTGAAGTACTAAATTGTGAAAGAGGGATTATTTTTATTACTTTTCCTAAAACTTAGAGATCGATGGGCATGAACTGTTTGAAGTATTAAACTGTTTGGCACAATAAAAATGAATTGTGATTATTTAAAGTTCAGGCATAAATCTTGATTTATTTACCTCAATAAAACTACTCCCATACAACTGCTGTTGTCTACTGAAATATTTTAGAATTCTTTAAGGATTGGCTCCATTCTTTTTTGAGTTAACTCAAGAGTTTAACAAAACATACACAAACCTGGTTCATGGATTTTTTAAAGTTATTCTTAAAGATATTGGAAAAAGGGTTTGTTTAAATTATGGAAGAAAAATCTTAATTAAGGTTAACTACACATTGAGTCAGAAGGAAAAAGTAAATATAACTTTTTGCCAAGTGTCAATTTTCCTATTTAAAAGGTTTTTAAATTAAAAAAAAAAAGAGCTAAAGGGAATGTACTATCTGAACCAAAGAGATAATTAAACTTTAATCATATATTTTATATTTTTTCAAAATCCTGAATTTTTTCACTTGTAATTTTGGCATTTAATTAATGTAAATTATGCCAGGTTAATTTTTAATAAATTAAAGAAGTTTTATTATTAAAAAAGGAATGTAATGATTTTTAACTGTGTAAAAATGTGATGCTCTTTGTGTGAAAATAAGAAAATGTTATGTAAATTTAATTTAAAATTTTCATTAATATTTATTTGTTTGCTGTTTATTTTTTCATACTTAATATATAAACATTAAAGTATTTAAATTTTTAAATAAAATATATAAATGGATTTAATAAAAAGTAATAAAAAATACTACAAAAAATTTGTGTCTTTTTTTTTTTGTCATAAAATTTGCATGTTTAAATGGTTAGTCTAATCAGTGCTGAAGATATTGCCTTAAACTAATTATTAATTTTATATTTGCATCATTGGTGTTAATATAAGACAATGTAATCTCTTGTTTACGGGCCCCCGCGCGGGGCTGGGGGGAATACTTGACTGGTGTGTATAAATGACATAGCAGTTTTAATGAAACAGGCTTACAGTGTTTCCTTCCTTTAAACTAGTTTATTATAAAAGTAAGATACTAATAAATAATTATTACTGCTTTCTAAAAACTTGAAAGGGTTACTAGATTGCATTACATGTTGATATATATATTACTAACCAAGTATCTACTAAAAATATAGATTTATAAAAGGTTTTAAATGTGTTGTCTAAAACAGAGATAATAATTTGAATGGTAGTTTCAGAACTCTGTACAGTTGCTGTCTAAAACATTGAACATTTATCTTTGACATTATACTTCTTTTAAAGCTATCAAATTTATAGACACTAATATTTCTTTTAAATTTAATGTTAAAGAAATAAAATAAATTCTACTAACCTATTTCATTAAGCTATAACATTATAAATTTTTAATTAGTTTTGTTTAAAAATGCTTATGCTGTGTATGAGAAAATCTTTTAAAAATGCATACTTATAAAAATTAATTACATTGTATTGGATTTGATCCTGAATTTCATTTTTGTATATCCTTTTAACATCATTTTTAAATACAATTCATAAAAGCCTAGTGAGCTTTAGTCTAGTTACCCTTTGATTTGAAAAGAATGATTCATTTTAATGTAAAATTATTTTACCTTTCTCTGGTTAAGTCCCTAAATTTTATCTATTATATTTAAGGAGAAGATTGTGTAAATGGATCTGTTCTTGAGCATGCCATAACATCCCTTGAAATATATAGTCCAGTGGTTGGTAAGTAGCTCTTAATTATATTTAATTTGTTCAGTAACTATAGGTAACTTTTTGAAGTAAAACTTCTTTATGCACGCTTGACTTGGGGAGTAAGCTGGTGAATGCATGATGAGAGCGTTACGAAAAGTGTGATCGGGTGAGGCGAACGGAAGTTGAGAGGGAGATATAAGTTAGTGACGATAGAATGAGAGAGAGTTATGTTTCATATGTTACTGTAGGGGCAAGAAAGATGAATCTCGCCGATTATTTGAGAAAAACGCCTCGACAGATCTTGTGGATTCCTATTTTGGCTCACAATTGCCAAATTTCGTGGATTTAGGAACATAATTTGGTCATGTCGATTTTTACTCTGGACTTGGAAATTTTCGATGCCACTGGTGGTGGAACACAGGAAGGAAGCAAAATTCAATGGCTAATTAAAAAAAAGAAAACCAACATTGACTTTGGCTCGCGATACACACCATTCGGAAGGGCTCGTCAAGTACATTCCGAAAATATAAATTTCTTTCTGGTCTTGAACCCAGGCCCCCTGGGAACCCGAAAGGGGCTGCATAGGTTGGAGGGCCCACACAACTCCGCAGTTTACAGGAGTTTTCGTTTGAAAAAAAAACCCACGCATACGACCGGTCGAGAGGTGCTCATGAATCAATTTTCTAAGCCTTAAGTCAAAAGGGAACCCCTGGAAAAACGTTTTCTTTTTAAAAAAATTTCCGGGGCCTGTAATTCCCATAATATTGAGACGATTGTAAGAAACGTTATGTATTTATAATGGTCTCGTCGAGAAGATTACAAATATATTTTTTCACACTCCACTCTTGAAGGGAGGCCCCCATTTCAAGAGGGGCCTAATAACTCCCGAGTTTACGCGAGTGTTCGCACGAAAAAAAAACACAGATGGGGCCCATCAGGTTGCACTTAAAAATCGATTTTCTAAGCCCTGAGTCAAAAGGGGCCCGGGAAAAACGGGTTTTTTAAAATTTTTCCGGGGCCCATAATTCCTATAACGTGATGATCGATGAAAACGATATAAATTTAGATTGGTCTTGTCGAGTAGATTACAAAAATATTTTTTTATTCTCCAATTTCGAAGGGAAGCCCCCGACTTGGGGGTCCCCATGTCCACGGGGCCCTGCCAACTCCAGAGTTTTTGCACAAAAAAAAAACCCAGGTGTACGCCTAGTTGGGGTGAGCATACAAATCGATTTTCTAAGATCTGGTGTGAAAGAGGGCCCCCCAGGAAAAATGTTTTCTTTGAGCACATTGTCAACAATAGGAAGAACGATTCTTGATTTTAGGAATGACAGAAAAAAGTTGTCCATTGTTACTTTCAATTGCCAAAGTCTCAGAAAACATGTGTCGGACTTGAGCTATCCTGTAATTGATTCAAGCAATATTTTGTTTCTATCAGAAACCTGACCAAATGACAATGAAAATGTTGACATACCAAATTTTAATTGTATTGCGAAATTTAAGCATAAAAATGTTAGATCAGCAGGAATGGCAATTTATCAGAAATCAAATAATGCCTCGAATATAGTAACTTCGAACATGGACATTTTATTACGATATATTCGTGAAATCGATATTGGTCAATTATCAATTGGTGATATATGTGCATCTCACTGTGTTTTGGACATTGGAACAAACATCATAATGGTAGTTGTTTACATTTCGTCCAATAACACAGTTAATAATATTAAAAAGTTTTTTTACATTTATGATCGAGTAGGCTCTGAAGAATTAGGAGAAAACTATCATATGTTGCCACTAATTTCAGCAGGAGATTTCAATGTTAATTTCACATCTGAAGATGGACAACTCTTGGTAAACCTTCTACAAAACAAATTAGAACTACAAATGAATAAAATGAATAATAACCGAAATGAGCCTACCACAAGACACAGAACAACAATCGATGCAGTTTTCTCTAGATATCTTTCTAATTTTCATTCGAAAACATGTGTATCTTATTTCTCATACCATAAGCCTATTGTCTTGGTCTTACAATCAACCACAGTAATTACTGATGTATTCGATAATGAATAAAAATAAAAAATCTATTCAACAATATTAATTTATTGATGAAAACCCATAATAAATTTAAATATTTGTAGAAAACTAATATATGTATATGAATATACATTCATATATTATACATATATATATACATACGTATAGAAGGAGCTAAAGAAGTTTTACTCCAGTCATGTGGTCTAAAGCACACTCTTTTTTTCTCTTTAAATCATTATTTTTTTCAATGTTTCTTGTACTAAGTTTGTTGGGCAAATGATTTATCATTTATATATTGTATTAAAAATCTTCAAAAAGGAAATATATTTTACATAAAGCTTGTTTGCTTTAACTAAATAAATTTGATTTATTTTTAAGTGGTGGGGAAAATTTACAAGATGTATGACTGCAGTAATTGTATTCATTAAAACGAAAGCATAGTTATGGATATTTTCTCTTTGCATTGCTGGTATATTACTTGGGAAATATTACAAAAAGTGATAGTTAATTTATTTATAGTATCAGAAGTATTGCTTGAATTTGATTCATTGTTATAATGCTGATTTGAACAAGATTATAAAATGAGAAGAAATTTGATATTCAGTCAATATGCTTCAATGTAAAATTTACTCTCTTCAACACAGTTAAAAATATTCTGCAAAATCACTGCAAAGAGAAAGTTATGTTGAAGGATTTTTTTTTAAATTCTCAAGCAATTATTCATTTAGAATTTATTCTGAAAACAGATGTTAACAAGGATCATTATCTAGATGTTTTAAATTATTTGAGGAAGATCTTTAATCATAAACATCTTTAGATATGACAAAGTGGACAATTTTACCTTTTGCATGACAGCACACCTGCATATCAATCCTAGTTTCTTGCCAAATCTTTCTTTTGCATGCTGTCTATTCACTAGATTCCTGTCAGAATTTTAATTATTTCTATTAGTGAAATAAATTCTGCATAAATGTTGCTTTTTGTCATCAGATGAGGTAAAAGCATTATCCCAAGAATTTGCAAACAACAGGTTTCCAGCACTTTTTCCAGAGGGTAATATGATTAGGGAAAATGTATTGTTGTCCAAGGATTTTGTTCTGATGGAAGTGGTTATGCTTCAGTATTTTAAAATAACCAAAGTAAGGAAATTTATGCCAAGTCCTTCAACTTTTGGATCCTACCTTTTACACATGTATATAGTAGTCTCAAGTAATCAGGAGGCAGATTATCTGGCAGACCTTTGTCAAAAACATAAAAATTTAAAAGAACAATCCTTCTATTTTTAAATTCAATCCTTCTATTTCAAATTATTGAACTAAGAGCCTATGTCTTACAAAATACATCATTTTTTGGAAAATAAAATGAGTGTTCACCTGGTAGTTCATGTGACCTAATTACAGTCTTTCTGTCTCTGACAGCGTTTTTCTGAATTAAGATTCATGAGAGATCTCTTCTGCATTATCAATAAAATGGGTGGTTGTAATGGGTTAGTGTTGCTCTTTTGATAATGCAAAGAATCAAAAAAAAAAAAAAAAATTTAATAATAATTATAAATCTAAAGATGGCCAAACATTGATGTAAGAATATAATATAGAAGATAAAATCACATGCAGTATCATTAAAATCAAATAAAGATTAGTTAAATTTGCTGAAACATTGACTTCAAAACAAAAACCTCAACATTTAGTAAAGCTGAAAAACCAGTTGTTTTTTGGATGTCAACAACTGGCATAAAAATTCTCATGTTGAATGCTGTTTCTACAAAATAGGCAAAATTCATGCCAAATAAAAATTATGAGAAGTTTGATACTTCTGCTTTTGCTGGTTTAAGGAAATGCATGGCATTTGTCAGGTTACCATTCAAGGTGAAAATTCAGAGGTGAATGCAGTGAGAAGCAAGTAGCTAAAGACTTAGCATAATTTCAGAATTTTGTTACAATTTTTTTTTTTTTTGTTTTTGTTTTTAAACCTGAACAAATCTAATGTGTTGACAAAAAAAGATTCTATTGGAGGCATTTGCCTATTAAAACTTTAGCTTTTGAATCTCAACTAAGTGCTTCAATACATAGAGTTCAGGATAATATCTTACAGTTTTGTGTTGTGGCACTGTTTTCTGGTGTCAAGGACTTGAATCTTTTAATCCATTTCAGAAAATTGAGTTTTTTACTTCGGATAAAACACCTCTTTACATGAATGAAGACTTTTTGAAGTCTGAGGATAATATTTTTAATGAATGTTTACCTGTGAATGTGACAATGCAACCCATGGATCAAGAAGGGAACTAGAATCTAAATGCAATTTATCGCCAACTTTTTTGTTAAATTTATAGAAATAGGCAGTAATAATTTGCTCACATTTTGGATGAAGCTTTAAAAACTTTGGAAGCTGTTTACAATACTGCTTCCACTAGAAAATCAATAAGATTATCAATTTTATAAAAAATCATGACAATATAATTAGAAAGAGTTGAGAAATTTGTTGATTAATTTTGAGAAATGCTGAGGAAACAGTACATACTGCCTTTAATACTTTTTATTTATATATAGTTAGCAGTGCATTACGGGTTAAATGAAGACAATAATTTAATCAGATTTGAAATTTTGAAGGGCAATGATATGAATATTGAATATATACTGATAAAATATTGAATATATACTGTATTACTAGGATTGTGTGAAATGAACCAATCTTTTCTGAAAAAAGAAAAGTATAAATCTCATACTAGAGCTGAGAGTGAGTCACAGTTCTGCCCTAGCATAGAGCTTTTCTTGATTATGTAGGACACCAAGATAGTACCTGTACAGAAAAATTAATTCTAAGAAATGTATGCAGCATGATTCTGCAAAAGACTATTGAAAAGATGAAATAGAGAAATTGATAAGTATGGTCCAGTTTAAAACAATAATATGTTAAGTTCTAATTTTTATGAATAAATGCTGTATCTACTATTTCAATTTCATATACAGAGTCCTTTGATTGGTATCTTTCTTTTCTGGGATTTTTCATTCATTTTGGATAATCAAGAGTCTACTGTGTGTGTAATTTTTATATACATACCAGAGGCATCCAGAAAATAAAGACAATTTATTTAAAAAATGAAAAACATTTGTTGGGTTAGATTCTGTTGCATACCTTGTAGCTTCCTTTATTTCTTTACATAGTCATCTCTTATGTTAGAACATTTGTTGTATCTTCACAAACTTCAGAATACCCATGTTATCTTTTCTGCAGCCATTGCATTAAATCAAGTAATCACTGAGTTTTCCATCTTTATCTTCAGCTTAGGGAAAAGATTATTGCTGGACTATTCGTCTTTTGTTTAGATATAATGACTACCTAACTTAATACACTAGCATCAGAAAAGTATAGCGTAGGAATTCTGAAGTTTGTGAACAAATACGATAAATGTTTAAGGGGACACAGTAAGATTCAATTGACCAAAATCGGTCAAAAAATCAAATTTAATTTTTTTAGCCTAAATTTTTTTTATATACTTTTCTATAACCTCACAAAATTTGAAAGCTCTAAACTTAAAAAACGCAGAATTATGATAGCTTTTACGTTCGTTTTTATTCACATCCCTATGGCAAATCAAAACTTTAAACTGCCATATCTCAGAAAGATAAAATAACTAGTTTTTCTTCATTTAAAATGCTAAGGCTTTTTTTCTATTGCGCCTAATGCTTTGAAATTTTTTTACCTATTCCCAATAGTGCATGTAACAAAAGTTGGTATGCATTTTTGAATCAAAGCAATATTCATTTTTTTTAAAATAATTAAACTCAGAATTTATACATTTTTTAAGGAATTTTCAATAAACATTCATAAAAAGAAGTATTGTAAGAATACCAATCACATTAACGCAAAACCCATACCAACTTTTATTATACATTGTTTGAGGTACTTGTAAATCAAATTTCATGCGTGTACGTCAATTTTTGTAGGACGAGTAGCATTTTAAAATCACTTCAAAAATTTCAAGTTTTTTCCTTAAAAAATTACATGGCTAGCTTTTTATGAAATTTTGAGCACAAAATATGTTTAACATAGTATACATACATAGGAGGCATCCAAAAAAATATTAAAAATCCTTAAATTAAAAAATTTTGCGTAAATCGTACCATATCCCCTTAAATGCTTCAAGGTATGGAACAGAATTTTTTTCAATAAATATTGTTTTTTACTTTTTAACTAAACAGTCTTTATTTTCTGAATGATTCACACACACATATATATAATACTAGCTGACCCGGCCACGCGTTGCTGTGGCTTTGTTTTAATACGTTGATTTAATATTATTCTAAGCCATTCAATGCAGTCAAATTAATCTTCGCTTACAATTTTGGAGAGTTGAAATTAAGCATATCACAACATAATGTTTTAAATTTTGCATCGTATTCATCTCCTATTTGAGTATAGTAAATTACATGAAATACTTATAAAGCTGTTAAATAACAACATAAGAAGATTTAATTTTATGAATGAAGTAACTAACGTTGATTTTTATCCATTTTTAATTTTATTTTTATCATTTTAAAGTATAACAATAAATAAGTTTAATATAACTAATCTCTAAAAGGTGCACAATATTTTTTGGTAACCAATCTTTTGCTAACTCAAATAGATTCAACAGTTTTCCCAAACGTGAGTGTGCAACATATAGTTCTAGAAACATGGATTTTCTAAGTCCAAGTCCCAAATGGACATAGTTTGGCTTTGAGATTTATTTGTGGTCATCGCAAAAACCAAAGGAATTGGGAATTGAAGCCTTTTGAATAGTATTGGAGATTCTGATATCAGTGGAACACGTGGCAATAAGACGATTTCTCATTTAACCTTTACAGTGAAAATGTTTGCTCCAAGAAGTTTCCCGGTAATTCTTTTAAAGAATAAACATGTACCGTTGCATAATCTAGGTGGATTTAAGTTACGCAGCAGAATAACCAGTCAACCAATCTTCAACCAAAGATTGTGTGGTGCATTCCTGATATATCCAAAGAATTCGAGAACTCAGTTGGAATATTTAGTTTTGTTTTCATCACCAATAGTGTTGATTGATTTAAAAGGCATTGGATCACTTGGAAATAACTCTATATCTGGAAGTTAATTTCGTTAATATCAACATTTTTTCTGATTAAGTAATAGGACTACAAAGCCAACTATTATCTAGATAATTATACAGTGTATCCGGGAAGACACTCTCAATTACATTTCCTTTTTTTGTCTGAACAACAGTACAGAAATTGTCTGGCTATTTGATACATTATGTTTTGGGATGCAGTTCTACTTCACCGTTTCCAATATCCAGCAGTTGGTTACTCCGAAGTTAATACTTGCTCCAATTGATCGACTTGCAATTGTACTCGCATGTTTATGGTCAATCGAAGTGTTATGATGCTTCGCCATAAAAGCGATTGTTTTAATCATGCGTTAATTTCGTGAGTAAAAGTAGTTCGAGAGGACAAGCCACCACACATTAGAAGGACAGCACCACTGAATATTTTTTGTGCTCTATGAAATTTCTCGAATATCTTTTGAGCTATATCTTGCAAAGCTCTATGAAATGCCTGGAGTTAATGTTTATGGGATATGGCAAACTCATCTGATTATGATCAAACTCCTTTGTAATACCATAGCCGTTCCACTTTTTTTTCCAATGGTAGACATTGTGCTTGATTTCTTATGAATGTCTAATGGCAGCTTGAATGCGGAATGTACAGTTTGTCTGCTATCTAACAAAGTAACAACAATGCCTGAAAATGCAATTTCCTATTGCAATTGTATTTTTGCAAGGCTGTGCCTGCAAGTTTAGTTGCTATAGGAAAGGAAAGTCCAGACATGGGACTCATACACAAAGCCATTCAATCTCATTCTGGCAATATCCAGCTGAGTTAGGGGAGTTTCTGAAATCCGAATCCAGATTCTCGTTCCCCACCCCGAGATGCACCCAGTGACAAATTTCGGTGCACCTAGCCCTGCAAGTTCAGTTTCTGAAGGGGGCTTTATAATTGTCCGGCATTATCCAGCAAAATTATGGGAATCTCTAAAATTTTATTTCAGATTTTTGTGCCCCACCCAGAAAAACACTAGTTAATTACTTTTCACACCCCAAGAATTTTAAGGTAGGCCTCTGCCATCGTTCATGTAAAATACAGATCTAGGATTATTTTGCATTGGGATCATCTGACATTGTTTGATAGAGCTATGGGCATTTCTAGAATTGGATGGGAATTTTCGGATCAGGACTCACTTTTTGCATCCCCGCGTCTGCAAGTTAGGCTGCAAATATTATGGTCGTCCGGCATTATCCGGCAAAGTTATCTGAACTCCTAAAATTCGATATCAGATTCTCACTCCACTCTCTGAAACGCACATGGGAATGACTTTTGATGCTCCAGCGCGAGCAAGTTCAATCGCTAGAGGGAAGGAAAATCCGGACGTGGGACTTGAATGCAAAGTCTTTCCACCTAATTCCGGTAATATCCTGCAAAGTTACGGGAATTTCTGAAATATCAGATTCTCGTTTCCCGCCCCTATACGCAACTGAAGACTTTTTTTGTTGCAAATTCAGTTCCTGGGAGGGGGGCATTTGGGTCGTCCTGCATAATCCAGCAAAATTTCGGGAACTTCTAAAATTTGATTTTGGATTTTCGTTCACTACCCCAAAGTACAAATAGGCACTTTTCATGCACCAAAACTGTTAGGTTAGACCCTTGTCACGGTCTGCGTAAAATATGGTCGGTCGGAATTATCCGGCAAAGTTATGGGAATTTCTCGAATTGGATATCAAATTTAGATTGTCTGTTTGGAGATAAGTCAGGGACTGAGTTTTCACATTCCAAGGCTTTTGAGGTAAGTCCCTGACCCGTGTGTCTGAAATATGGTCATCCGGCAAAGTTGCAGAAATTTCTAAAATTCGATTTTAGATTCTCGTTTAGCATCCCAAAATACACCAGAAATGCAATTTTTTTGCCCTAAGACGTTTAGGGTAAGCACCTGCCATGGTTCGCATAATAGACGGTCGTCCGGAATTATCCGGCAAAGTTACTGTAATTTCTCAGATAGCATATAAGATTCGGATTACCCATTTTGTAATACGTCAGGGACCAAGCGTTCGGGCTCCAAGGCTTTTAAGGTAAGCTCCTGCCATGGTGTGTCTAAAATACAGTTGACTGGCACTATCCGGCAATGTTCCGGGTATTATTGGAAACAGATTTGAAATTCGGATTTCATGCCCCGAAATACGCCAGGCATTTACTTTTCGTGCACTTTGGTCTACAAAATCCCCTTCAGCTGACACACACGCATTGCAACATTTTAGAAATTTTCCCTTTCCCTGGATTCTTCACATTTCCGGCAATAAAAAAATTATGACATCTTTAATTATGATGGGAAATAAAAAGTATCCTATATTTTAAGTTGGACGAAATGACACATAATAAACAAAATTGTTTTAAAATCGGTTGAGTAGTTTTGGACTTCATCGTGGACAAACACTGTCACATGTAATTTTTATATATAAAGATTTCATCATATATAAACAATAGGGAGTTTAAACAGTACATGTGTATAAA
The DNA here is from genome assembly GCA_019973955.1 of Trichonephila inaurata madagascariensis. Taxonomy (NCBI): domain Eukaryota; kingdom Metazoa; phylum Arthropoda; class Arachnida; order Araneae; family Nephilidae; genus Trichonephila; species Trichonephila inaurata. Next base: position 104,882 of record BMAV01008026.1, read on the forward strand.
AAAAAAGTTTTGCCTATATACCGGACCTCCCCTCAAATTTTTTAGACTTATGGACAATAATATTCCGGTGGAATTTCAACTGAATATTTTAAATGCTGGAGAGTACTCACCCAAACTTTGTAAGTTAGTGTATACCATTGTACTTTTCTATAAATTGTTTAAAAAAAAAAGAAGAACCTGCAAAATTTATGTATAATTTTTATTTTGCAATCATTTACAAAAGAATAAATCAATAGTAGAAGTAAGAAATGAAAATGTAAGTATATTATCCCTTTAATATTACAAAATAGTGTCTAAAACTGATTTTTTTTTCTTAATTTCTGGTGGAATGCTTTTTCTGTTTGCTTCTACAACCTGCAGCTGGAATTACTTTTCATCTTCATTTGTTATGATTTTATTGAAATCTTCACAGCTTAATGCCTCATTCTGCATTGTCATTCACAACATGTAAATTTTGAAACATTTTTTCCTTAACGATAGTCATTGTTATTCCATTTATCAAGAGAAAGGCTTAAAAATTACTTGCCTATGTTCATAGAAGGTAAAAATTCTGCTGTTTTCCTTGTCATGAAGTCAGATAGTTGTACCACATCTTATTTGAAAATATCAGGTTCACCTCTTAATTACGCTTCTTAAACGCTTGCATAACTATCACACACACACACACACATTTGTTCTATAATTCCTTTTTTTTTCTTTCTTTCATTGAAACTATCACAAAAGAGAAAATCCTACTAATTCATCAGATAAATACCACGTATGATGCTCCTTCACTTTTTTGGCAGGGAATGCGATCTTTCAATCTGTTTATAAATAATTTTCAAGATCTTTAAAAAACATAAAATCTGTTTCATGTACTTTAATTGCCTGATGTGCTTCTGCCCATACCTTTGCATATAAAAGAGTACCAAATTGTACAAATCTTAAAATTTTCCTTTCTTAAATTAAAAGCATCTTGCTAATGTCAAAATAAATGAAACTTAAAAGCATATTCTAATGTAACCACCAATCATGCATAGGGAATAGGTCCTGGTGCTTGGCAGAATATTTTTGCTGGTGAATATTCCAAAACAATCAGTATCAATTTAATAAGTTCTTTGCAATCATTTCTGATATAAGATTTATTTATTTTCATATGTTTTAAAAATGTAATGTAAAGTCTTTCTTTACCTGTCCCTACTCTCTCCCTGCTTCTCCTGCTCATCTTCTGGACTGCTGGGGCATTTCCCTGCAACAGTTGTATGACCAGCAAGACCTGGTGTGTGACACTATTACGTGGAATGGTCAAATGGACTTGGTGTAGGCTTTCCTGCTCCAAGGGGATTGGAAACAACAACACAACAGAAATGTAATAGCTGGTCCCGGCAAAAGTGCCTTTCTTTCTAGTGCTCTTTAAGGAACTCTTACAATACTGTTCCAAAAAGCTTTGAATCTCTTACAGATTGAAATGTCTGGAGAACTTGAAAGCCCAAAATTTAAAGTAAATGTTTTTGCCAAAACTAATTCCATTATGTGATGCCAGCAAGCTAAGTTCACATTCAGGTTTTCTTTCTAGTAAAGCACAGGTTTCATTTAAATAACCAGTGTTCACACTCATTGTGTCAAGGCATATTGCTGAAACCAATTCTGTGATATTACACTCTTTCAGTAAAATAGACATAGTGTTAGACAAGCTTGCAAATTATGTAAAATTAAATGTTTCATTTTGAGATAATTTTCATTTGGTAGTAAGATGATAGATGGTAGAATTCTTTTTCTGGTTTAGTGTTAATATATCCAACACACATTCATTATGTAAATAATTATCAGAAATATACTATGTATAAAATATTTTAGAAATAATATATATATAATTATTATATACATATACACTAAATTTTTTAAAAAAATCTTCTGGGGACAATTAAATATTTCTACTGCAAATTACATGTTTTCCTATATGCTTGTCAATATTAAATTGGGGGGTGGGAGTTCACTGAGCATCCTCTTAAGAAGCTAAAACTTTTACAGCATTACATTACTAATGAGTCTTGGGGGGGGGGGATGCAAATGGCCTGGATTCTAGAGCTTAAAAAATTTTTTTGAATCACTTTAGTAAACAGTCATTTTCTAGTTATAAAAATTGCTAAAAATATAGGGTCTTAAAGGGTAACAAAATTTATCTGTATATATGTGAAGCAACTTTCTCAAAAGATATTTATAAATTGTTAGAATTATTTTGATTAATATAAAATAAAAGATTTTTACTTGAACAGTGATTAGATGAGTTTATGAAATTGATTTTAAATAAAATACTTTATATTGCATTTAAAAACTTATCAGTCAATTTTTTTTTTCAGTTATTCATTTTTAATTCAAAAATTATTGAATTCTTTATTTTTATTGTATTCTTTAAATTATCTTTTCCTTTTTATTCATTTAGACTTTTGATATTCAGCTGTTGTTAAGGGTTGAACAGATATTTCTTAAGAGGACTGATTGTTAAATATTAAAACCACAAAAAAATTATAATTCTTTGACTTAAAAAAATAAATTGAAAGAAATATTTTTTGGATTGTGTTGATTTTGTTTTAAACTTTTTCCAATTATAGTGATATTAACGTTTTGAGCATTCTGTTTATTTTTAGGATTGGATTTTATAGTTGAAGATAAAAGAAATTTGTTAGTAGAAGGAAGTTTCCCTTTTCGCTGTAAATTGTGCAATTCTTCAATTGCAAGGACATTGATTTTGGATCATATTTTAGGATCCAAACATAGATTGAGATATATGGTAAATAAGTATTTCTTTTAAAATATAAATTTACTGATCAAATTGAAGTATAATTAAAACTTTTGGAATGAAGTATTGTATTTACGATATGGTTTCTATAACAGATAAGGATTTTTATTAAGAGGTTTATCAATATAGTTTTAAAAATTATGATTTTAAAAAAGCGTCTTATTTAAAGCTAAAGTTTCTATTTTGTGTATTAGATTGCTGAAACTTTTTTGTGATTATAAATGTTTTATTTGATTCTAATTTTTTGATAAAGAATTTTATACTACCTAGTGTTTGTACTTAATTTATTATTTAGTACTCTTTTTACAAAGCATGTGTGTTTGTTTAAAACTTGGGTTGTGCCATTTAAGGTGATTTTGATAGAATTTAAAAAATATTTATGAAGAATTAGTTCAAGACTTAAAAAAAAAGCAAAAGACGCTAACTCATGAAAAAGAAGAGGTTTAAAAGGAAGGGGAAATTACCACAGTTAATTGTATAAAATAGTTCAGCAGTCTTGTAAAGGATGAAAAACTTATAAACAAATTTTTTAAGAAGCACAAGGTATTAATTTCAAATCTGTGAAATGAGCTATTTTATAAAATCTAAATGCTTTTTATGAGTCATTTTCTTCAAAAGTTACTTAATTATAACTATGAATGTGCAATCTGCTATAAGTTTTTATCTATAAACAGTTCCCCTGCCAAAAATCCTTCAAAATTTCCATCATTTTATTAATATAAAATATGAATTAATGAAATTAATTTATATAATTACAAAATTGATAACGGATTAAATGAATTAAATATAATTAAATATCAAAAATAATTATTTTAAAAGTGGTGTAAAATTACTTTCCTCAAAGACAATGTTTAGCTTAAAAATTACACTACATAATTTCGCTACTTCCTTTTTATATGTGTGGCAACACTGTTAGTGACATTTTTGTCTATTTACTTAAATTTTGGTTGCTAATGAAAAAAATTAAGACTGCCACATATTAATAAAATTGTTATTATTAAAGTAATTTAAATAGCATTCATTACCTGAAGAATTATTGAAATTTATCTATTATCTATTTTTATTGAAATATTTAATAGTTCATAAAAAAAAATTGGTTTGTTTCTATTAAGTATTTCATAAATATATGTTTTTCATATTTTGTTGACATTGAAAATGAAAGTCCATCTAAGATCTCAAAAGTGTAAATTTCTTTTAAGTAATACATTTAAAAAAACAAAGACATAATAAAAGTTTAATAAGTTAATATTTAAAAAGCAAAAAATAAATATATATTCCCTTCTTAGAACATTGGAACTTTTTGTTGTTGCTCTCTGAATATATGAATTTATAATTTTTAAGTCAGCATTCATGTTTTGTGGGAAAGTATAATAATACTAATATGTAGAATTATAAAATAATAACTCTAAATCTTGTTGTTATGTTGTTGTTATTAATGCCACCTGATCGGCAAAGGCCAGATCGAGGCCCACGAAATTCATCATGGTAAAGGGCTAAGTGATGCCTGTTGTTAGCCGTAGCTTTGAGCACCATACAGGTTACAGTACGATTTGGCTCGGTTCCACCCCAATTTAGAGGGACAACACTCTGGGGGTGGTCAGAGGCCTCCCACCTCTCTTCCCCTTCCACCAACCTCACGAGAGAACTTGCGGCTTGACGGCTATTTAGAGTACCCCCATGCCGCGAAGGCACTATACATTTACAAACATCCATGTCTTCTCCGGGATTCGAACCCAGTCCCTACGGCACAGCAGTCAGCGTCGCTAACCACTATACCAGATGGGCGACAACTCTAAATCTTAGTATTATCATTATTTGTAATTAAGGCATATGTATTTTTTTTGCTGATTGTGTAGACTAAAAAATTTTCCTTTATAGAAAATAAAAGATGAAGCTACTTATGATTTGATTATGCATCTAACTGATCAAGAGGAGAAAAATAAAAAAATTTTAGAAGCCACTGCCAAGTTGGAAATGGAATTTGGGCGAGGAAAAGTTGTTGTTTCATCTTCTAAAGGTACATATTTAATGTAACACTTCCAAATACTTACAAAGGAATTTCAATAAAAGAGGCATTCACTAAGGTATTGTATAATAAAAGCAGTTGTGTTAAGTTGCTGATTTACTACTATTGCTATGCATTTTTTTACCTGCAAGACATTTCTAAATTTTGTTAATATATTTTGGGTCAAAATACATTAAAATTGTAGTATATTTGCCAGATTTATTGATATATTTTTTATTCTTATAAAAATAGGTAATGCCAGCAAAAAATTTAAATGGTTTATCTGATGTTGGAATGTTTTAATATTTGCTCCAATACTTAACCTTGTTAAATGATTTTTCATTTGATATTTTTAAGCATTTTTTTATCAACTTTTACAATGTTGGTTTTCTTAAAGTGTATATATTTTTGATTAATTATAAATATTTCAAGTATTTAATAGTATTTAATATTGTTCTTTGTGCCTGAATAAGTTATTTCATTTTATTAATTATCAACAATGCTTTTGTGTTCTCTTTTTAAAAGATGGAAATTTTTATATTTATATAACTTGTAATTAAAACTTTTTTTTATTAGGTACAAAAGACATGCCAACTACAAATTTTGATAAAATAGATCACATTGATAAGTAAGTTTTTCAATATCTATTCACATTTAATTACAGGTCTTGTTTGATTACACATAAAAAAAAACATTAGTAATGTTTATCCTATCACTTCAATAAGTGCTGTGTTGAATTTGTAAATTTGTGTGTGCATAATCAGTGTAAAGAAGATATTTGATACTTAACTGTTAGGAAAAGTAGGGAAATGACTTAAAATTATTTTAAAGAATTCGTAGCTTTCTTAATAATTTCAGAGCATTTACTCTTTTTTTTTTTTTCTTTTATAAACTTTTCATAATTATTAGTATATTTGTAGAATAGAGAGTTCAGCTACATTAAATTTTATGTATTAAGAGCATGCATAATTCTGGCCATCTGTGTTGAATATTAAGATTAATTCTTTTATATTCTTAAAAAAATTAATTTTATAATATCAATAGCTGTGACTTCTACCAATACAATATCTCCTCTCCCTTCTTATTTTTAAATATAAAAGTTCAGAAGTTATTCTGAAAAAATATAGCCGAAATTACAAATTTAGGCATATATGTAAAGTAATGTTAAAAATTTCAAACAATATTGCTTTTTATGTTATGTAATTAAAAAGTATTCAAGCTTCTTTTTGACTTACTGATATAATTTTCTTCTGTAAAATATGTACTTTACATATTTGTGATGTGAGAAAAGTTATGCCTCAGTGTTTATTCACCATTTCAATTGGTGTTAGGTTTTTGGTATACATGCTGATATATATATATATGTTGACATGGAATAAAGGTCCAAAATGTTGTGGCTGAACATAATATGGTGGTGGGAAGCACTATGTTCCCACATAAAGATATTCACAAGAGGACTTGGAGATCCCCTAATAACACTTTTTTTAACCAAATAGACCATGTTCTGATTGATGCGAGATAATTCTCTTATCTTTTGGATGTTAGAGCGTATCAGGGTGTCAATATTGATTCTGACCATTACCTGGTTATGGCCAGATTGCATGCAGAAATATCTAACTTTAAAAACACTAAATGAAAATGTGACAAATTTAATTATTCAACGTTAAAATATGTGAACATTCAAAAATCCTTTAGGGAAAATCTGAGAAATGGAATTGGAGTTATTGATTTTGAAACTGCCATTAATGTGGAGGAGAAATCGCTTCTTTTGAAGGAAAGCATTTTACTCACTGCTGATGAAGTTTGAGTCCTAATGAGAAGACATAAGAAAGATTGGTTTGATGAGGAATGTAAATCTACAGCTGAATAAAGAAAATATAGCATATCTTGAAATGCATCATAGGAGATTCACCAGGCAATCAGTGGAGAACTATAAGACTAACAAAAAGAGAAATGAGAAAATAATCCATAAGAAGAAAAAACTATATTTCACAAGAATTTACTCAAGGATGCTGAGCATCTAAGAGGAAGCAATGGAAGTTGAGCTTTATATGCTGATTAATAATAGTGGAAAGGATTTAAATCCAGAGTAACATTCTGTAGAGACAGCTATGGTGAAATCCTCAGTGATCCCGGCGACATCTCTAAGAGATGGATTGAAAATTTTAGTGACCTGCTTAATACTAACCATCCTACCTGTTCTATTCATGAAACCCAGCTAAGTCCAATGAACATTCAAGAGTTGTCACCCACCTTAGAAGAGGTTTACTTAGCACTTAGGACCCTGAAATCAGATAAGGCCACTGGTCCTGATCGTATTCCAGCTGAATTCCTTAAATTTGGAGGACCTTTAACAACAAAATGTATATACGATATCGTCTTGGCAATTTAGAATGAAGAATCAGCTGCCCTTGGATTTGACTTGTGGCATTTTATGTCCAATTCATAAAAAAGGTGACTCCACCTATTGTTGTAACTATCAAGGTATTAGTCTTTTAAACAGCATTTATAAAGTATTCTCTATTGTCCATTTTAGAAGATTGTTTCCTTTTGCTGATGATATAATTGGAGAATACCAATGCGTAGATTTAGAAAGGGGAAATCTTTTTGTGAGCAGATTTTCAATCTATGCCAAATACTTGAAAAATCTGGAAAGTTTGGCATTGAATTGCACTGCTTTTTTATTGATTTCAAGACAACATATAGTAGTGTTAACCATGACTCCCTACCTGTAGCTCTTGCTGAGCTGGCCATTTCAAAAACACTTTGAATTCTTATTAGGGCAACTTTGACCCAAATTGTTACCTGTGTAAAGCTTTCTGGTTTCCTCACAAAGTTTTTCGAAGTCAGAAATGGTGTGAGACAGGGTGATGCTCTTCCTTGCCTCCTTTTTAATTTGGCATTAGAATAGGCTATTCTCAACTCCAGCATTAACACTAGGGGTATCATTTTCACCAAGACTGTCCAACTCCTTGCTTATGTCGATGACATAGTAATCATAGCTTGTACCAAAAATGCTTTGTCAGAGGCATGTCTGGCCCTTAAGAAGTCGGCTGAAAAGTTGCATTTAATTATTAATGAAGACAAAACAAAATGCATGCTAATTATAAAAACTCCAGTATGTTTTAAATATTTGTAGGCTGAAAGTAACAAATTTGAAGTGGTTCATAATTTTACCTATTTGGGCTCAAACGTAAATATTCTAAATGACATTGGTGCTGAAATTAAAAGACATATTATTGCTGCCTTCATGGTATGAGATACTTTTTTAAAGTCAAAATTAATTAAAAGACATATAAAAATTATACTGAGTAAAACAATCATCAGATCCAACTTACCTATGGATCTGAAACTTCGATTTTGACTCAGACTGAACAGCTAGCCATCTTTGAGCGTAAAGTTCTTAGATATACTGAGAATGGATCCTGTAAGTAGCAATATAATTCTGAATTATGCAAGCTATTTAAGGAAGCAGATATCATTAAATATATCAAGATTGGTTGTTTGAGGCTCACTGGCCACATCTGCTGTATGGTCACCTCATCCTTGACCATTTAAAATTCTCAATTACAAACTTATTGAAACTAGGGGTAGGCCCAAATTGAGATGGGCTGATTGTATGGAGGGAGATTTTAAAGTTTTAAAAGTAACTAATTGGAGAACTGTCGCCAAGTGGAGGTCAGAATGGAAGAGGGCTCTTGGGATGGCTTTAGTTGGGGCTAATGTGTCAATAGAAGAAGAAAAAGGCTAAAAAATAATTGTAAATGGGTTGTACATAGGGATTGCAATATCGGATCAAAAGTTCAATACCTGTATTTGGTATTTTTTTAGATCTTAATACCGGGATACAAGTTTTAATATCGGTAGTAGAAAAGAAAGGGAACACTGGTGTTTCTTTGTTTTATTTGTCAATTTTATTAGAGTGTAAGTATCACAAAATAATTTGTAACTTATAAATTATAACAGTATATAAAGAATCTCAAAAAAGTAAAGGAACATCTTATTTATTTAAATCACAAAAAAGTGTTAATATCACTATTCAGTCTGTGGTACCATTACAAATTTTTGAAGTGTGGTCTTAAAAAACATAATGCATCAATTTTACTGCTATTAAGCCTGGAACGTAATTTTGTGTAAAAATTACTACCTGTCAAAAGCACTCTTTCGGCATCTACGCTTGTTGGGGATACTGTTAGCAATGCATGATATACTTTTTTCAAGTATTTACCTTTAAATTCCTCATCTTCAAATAAATCAGTTTCTCTTCAGATGGTTTTGGATGTAGCTGATTTCTGTATTGTGTTTTGGTTTGTTAAAATTTTTTTAGTTATTGCTAATTCTAATTATTGTTCGAGACAATTATTTTTCACTGTGAACATTAGGGTCATCATCTTCTATAACTGTACCGAATTTTGCTGAATGTGAAAAGGTTTGTGGATATAAAAATTTAAGAAAGTTTACTATAAATTTGACCAAATTTGAATTGGTTAGTTTCTTTTCTTCTTTTTCATTTTTAAAATAATTATAATAATGAAAATACAATAAGACATTTTCTATTTCGGTATGCCTTTCTTCTGTGCGACTTTTCAATGTTATACACAATTCGTCAGATAGTGATGTGTGCTGTTCTTTCAGTGACTGCAACATGAAATTTATTGTTGCATTAGCTGTTAATAACTTAGAATCTCCCCAACATAATGCCTCCAGCCAGTTTTATTGGAAGTAGAGCCGATACAGTTCTGGATATTACTTTGAAATCACGATCAGAAAAATTAATTTGCAGGTTTAAGTTGATCATTGCTTTTCGGATTTGATTTTTCAGTTTCAAAATTCATTCCATCACTAGGATTAGTTTTCAAAATAATCTTAAATCCCTGATGGCTTGGACTTAGAAACTGTGCTTAAATTTTTATCTTCATCGGAATTAGATTCTTTCATCTTTAACAAATTTGTATCATGTTTCATTTTTAAATGTGTATGGAGTTTGCTTGCATTTCCTCCATTCAATTTAATAACTCTTGAACATTTTTTACATTGTGCCACCATATTCTTTTCATCATATAAATAATGAAACCAAACCGAAGTATTAAGTTCTTTAAAGTTATTTTTATTCATTATTATGGGTTACTATTGATGAGTATATATATAACGAATCTAAAAAATATTTTGAACTCTTAAGTATGATATGCAATAACAATATAAAAACAAACCCACCAATTTAAAAAGTATCGAAATGCTACACACTTTCTTCACAACTACAACCTTGTTTTCACCGATCCAAATATCAGACTATGAATCCTGCGCATGTGCAGTATGGCTCTGAGCTATAATAAGATAGTTTTGGACCGCCTCTTTGGATGATTCACATATTTTATCACTTCTCTTGATTGTGCGATGCAACTTTATATTCACAGTCTTAATTAATTTCGCCCATTAGGGAGACATAAAAACAAAAACGTGTACTATTTTGCTTTGTTGGCGAACCTTTGATATATGTTGGAGACAATTTTAAAAATTTCTAGTAAATATCGAAAAACCGGTATTTAAACTTGTGAATACCGGTATTGCAAAATTGTAGAAATGGCTCAAAATACCGGTATTGCAATCCCTAGTTATACATATGATAGTTATGCAGCTTCATCATATCCAAAGAAAAGGAAAGTGTAATATAATCTCTAATGAAGGACGAAATTGCAAATTGTCCTTCAGTTGAGTTCTTTATCAGTTTTATCTTGAAAGCTTTATTTTATTTTGTAAAGGGTGACAAATCATGGTTCTGCTATAGGAGGAAACATAATTTGGGGGAAAGATTCAACATGTATGGAACAATATTCTTTCTCAAAATTGGAGTGTTTGCTTCAATCTATTTCACTTGACAATTCATTTTGGTGACATACTCAAAATTGTTGGAAGAAAAAAGGGTGTTAGATACATGAAAGCATTTCCAAATTCCCTGATTGAGAGGAAATGTAAAAGTATTATGTGTGTGTGTTTAAATTTTGATTCTTTTTATGGATTGTGTCTTAGAGCACATTATGTAGCCTTTGAGAAATAATTTTACCCCTAGTGCCTTTCAAATGCTAGTATATAGAAAGGGATTTGTAATATTTAGCAATCTCAGTATACTCAATAACAGAACAATCTACTTCTATGTCATGGTAACTCTCATCACAATTACACATAACTGGCAGTCAATACAGGAAGTACCTTTTAGTATTGTTATTTAGATTTTAAGTTCTGCATTAAACATATCCACACTGAGTGAAACTTTACTTCTATAGGAAAATAAGTAATTTATTCCTATCAAATTTTGTTAAAAGGATAATGTTTGTATATTTATGTAAAATTAATGAAAATTGGGAAAAGTAAAAATAAAGAAATCTATATAAATAAAATGAATGTTTGTCTGTCTGTCTCTTATGCCTTCCCAAACTGCCCATCCAATTGCAATAAAACTTTGGGGAATAGTTTTGCCTGTGAAGGTTTCTGAGTTAGTAAAATTGACCCCTAAGGGGTGTTGCAGGGCCTTAAGGGGCATTATAGATATATGTTCCCATTTTTGAACTATTAGACCTCAAAATTTGAAATTTGATGGGCATGTTCCTATTAAAGATAAGAGGTTTGGCAAAAAAAGAATCCTATGGGGTGTTGCAGGGGCTGAAGCGGTGTTATAGATAAATATTCCCATTTTTGAACTATTGGACCCACTAACTTGAAATTTGGTAGGCCTGTTCTGTATATTAAGTTGAGATTCGCTATGTAAAGGGTTGTACAAAAATTGAGTCGCAAGGCGTGTTGTGGGGGTTTAAGGGGTATTATATATAAATATTCCCATTTTTGAACTATTAGACCTACATGCTAGAAATATGGTATGTTCTTTTATGGAGCAGAGATTCTCTACAAAAAACGTTTTGAGAATCTATCCGAAAGTTTGTTGTGAGGGCTTAAGGGGTGTTACAGATAAATATTACCATTTTTGAACTTTTAGTCATACAGACTTAAAATTCGATAGCTTTTTTTTGTTGTTGAATATAGATCGGCTACAGATGGACTCTGCCCAAATTCCCTCCTCCCCCCCCGCCCCGGAGTTACTGGGACTTATTTATAAAAAAAATTTCGTTATCAAACTACTACTTATCATAATGAAATTTAGTATGTATATTACTTTTGTTGAAGCCCAGTGCCTGAGTGGTTAGTGCATCGTGCTTCCACACCACAAGGTCCGAAGTTCAAACACTGAGCCAGGCAAGGTTGACTCAGCCTTTCATCCCTTCAGTGGGTCGATAAATGAGTACCAAGCTTGCTTGGGAACTTAACACTGGGGGTTTCGCAGCAGATTGACCACCTGACTGGAACATCTGCTCATGTACCTTGGGGGCCCTAGGTCGCGTATACTGAGTTGGGCACAGTAGACTTTGGTCCTCATGGGCTGTTGCGTCTCTGAGTTAAAGAGTTTTTATTACTTTTGTTTAATGGAAATTTGCTAAGAAAGTATTGTAGGGAAATCAACTCTTATGGGGAGACTGAATCTTTTGTGGGGTATTGATAAAAAAAAATACCCGTTTTCGAACTACTAAATTTACAGTAATGAAATTTGGTATGTATGTCTCTGTTTTTGAATTGAACGAGTCTTACAGGTATCATCTCTCAAAGGTGGTTACTGGAACTTATTGATAAAAAAATTCTGTTTTTGATCTATTAGATGTAGACTTAAAATTTGGAAAACATATTTATTTTATTGAGTAGAGATCCACTGAAAATGGATTTTGTGGAAACCAACTTGGGAAGAGATTATGAGAGAGCAAAAGATAATTCTACTTCAATTTTAGAAATTATTGTTTGGAAGTTCTGTCCTTTTTAAATCAAGAATTATAATATTTTTCAATACCAATGAATTTTTAATGCGAAGATATCAATTTATTTATATATATATAAACAGTATATATTCATGTAACATCATGAAATACCCAGCAAAGTGGGTGGGTAATGGCTAGTTTGCTTAATATTTACAAAACATAGAAGAAAAGCATTTTTCACTAAAAATTCAACCAAAAAAAAGTTTGCACTAGCTTTTTTCCTTCTTCCCTTTCTCATTGTACATCAAGCTATAACACAATGCCATTTTCTAATTTTCACCTTTTTCAATGCCCATTTTTCACTTAGATCATTTCTTTAATTATTTCACATGCTCCTCCATTAGCATTAAATAGTTCTTTAAGATTATGCAGTATAAAGTGTTCTTTTGTTTTCTGTTTGAACATTGTCTTCAATCTTTATTTCTTCATAATGATATTCTTCTTTGCTGATGAGAAATTCATCATTAAGAAGCTCAAAGTCTGTTTGAATACACTTCATGACATCAGTTGCCTCTAATGAGTAGAAGCCAAAATCGTGTCCAAGTTCTACAGTGTCTTCTGATTTTTTCCTTCTCATTCGTTATAAGTAAGTCAAAGAATATTATATATAATTATTAAAAAAGCAAATCATGTGCCCTGAATCAAATGGTAAGAATAACCAATGCATATGCAATGTGACTATCATACAGGTATACTTATCATAGGGCTTGACCTTCTCTGATCAGTGCCATTCATTTGATCAGTATTATTTTATTGAGAATATTTTGGTTCAAAATCTTTCTAAAATGCATACAATGAACTAATGAGAACTAATTGAAATTTACTACTCAAATTACTAAGTACTGCAGCAGGATCTACACTGTGTGAAGCTGCACTAAGCAAGGTATTTCTGTACGATAAAAATAAAATTATTTTTTTTCATTCAGTATATACTATACACTATTGTATGAATAATTATCCATTTGTGTTGTATGAAAAATATCAGAACCATCATTCAAAGTAAGTACATTATTCTTTTCATTTATTGGTATTTCAACTCTTTTCCTTATGTTGTAATGCAAATATGACTGTTTGAATGTCATTTTCAACTCTCCAAATAAATTCCAATTTTTTTCTTGTCTTAAAAAATATTAACAAATTTCATAATGTAATGGAAAATCAAAACTAAGAATTTTTTTTCTTTCAATCAAAAAGTTTTTTTTTATAAATAAAAAAATTACTGAATAATTCAATTATTAAATGGCATTTTAATAAGATATATGATCATTGTAATTCACAATGTAATTATTTCCTATGCAGTGGAGAAAATACTCAATTGCAACTTGAAACATGTTAATTTTGAGGGTGCATCATTGTTTTAGCTGAAATAAATATGTATAAGTATAGAATGTGTAATTTATTTGAGCTTGAATTAAAACTTTCATTATTATATATTTTAATCTGAAGAACTTTAGTGAAAAAAGGAAATGCTGCCATTATGATGTGTCAATATTCTAAATTTTCATCCATAATTATATAATAAAGTAATACCTTTGTTTTAATTTGTAGCTAAAAAATAGATATACATACATACATAATTTGAATTTTAAGAATAATATAAGGACATTTTTTTTTTTAAAAAATCATTACCTCTTTGGATGCAACAGGTTTAAAGATGTCAATAAGCATAATTTGTAATTTTGATTTCAGCTGTGAACCTTTTGGATTCTTCTGTATTTTTTTTTCTCCATTTATTTCATGTTTATTATTCACTGAAATAAATTTGTAGAAAGCATTTTAAAAAAACTTGAATTTGATTTTTGATTTCTAAATGAGTAAATTAGTTTGCAAATAATATTGAACTTGAAGACTTGATTAACCCCTTAATAAACAGATTTTTTAAAAAGAATATCGAAATTTAATTTTGGATTTTGATCCACATAGCAGGTAAGAGACGAATATTGCAATCTTGCTCCTATAGCGCTTTTTATTATCTTTCTTTTTGAATTGCTGTTTTGAAAAAACATTTTTTATCAAGTAAAAATATTTACTTCTACTTTTTCAACAGAAATAATAATACAATGGAAATTGTTTAACATGAATTTGAGGGGAACGAAAATACTTTTTCGCGTTGAAGGATATTGAAGAAAAAAACACATATTCAACAAAATTAAGTTTATTAGAGTATATTTTATTTATATAGATATGTATATATGCATGTGTTTAATAAAAATCACTGAAACAAAAACATTCACAAGAACTTAATGAAATTTAATACAAAATCTGTTTTTGTCTTTTGTTTTTGATCAACAGCCAAGAAGCCCTTAACAGCCAAAGCCCTTTAAGAAGCTCCATCTTCACTTTAAGCAAAATAGAAGTTTGCTTCATCCCTAAGATCTTTGCCATTTGGCTTTTAAAAAGATAATTCTAAAACAGAAAAAGTAAAACACAAACCAAACTCACTGATTTTTATTCACACTATGATGTACTCGCCACCGAATTTCAAAGCCAACTGGTGAGAAATGAGATCCTTTTGTGTGATGTGTGTAGAGGTGGAGGGTGAAAGTAGTTTAGATAAACAAAAGTGGTTTGTGTCAAAATATTCTGAGGGTATATCAAAGCTAAGTCGGCCTCCTTGCAACAAAACGTGAAGCCACCTCTCTTTTATTTCACACCCTTCTTAAATCTCACCTCCTACGAGTGAAATCTTTTCATGTTAAGAGAAGAAAATGCATAGTATGTCAGAACTGTTGTATTATTTTATGTTAACCAATATTTTGTCTTAAGCGTTTTCAAGTTAAACATGTTTCACTGTAATAGTAGTACTTATTTTAAAAAATATATATATTCAAAATTTTCTTCTGTGTGATGTATTTGGAAGCAAGATGCAGTACACAGCACTACATATGGCACAGTATTTTTTGGGTGATTCTTTTTTCAGTGTTGGTGGAACAAAATTGGGAAAATGATGTTCTGTTAGTTGTAGAATTCCAAAAGATTTTGGTCTATCCACAATTTTTTTATATTTTTATTGCTATGATAGTTTTTATTTATTTATTTTTTTGAGTCTTTCTATTGATTTGCTTTTTTATTTCTGTTTTATTTATACAAAACATGTGTTCTAAATGCTGATGTCTAGCAAATGAAATAATTTTTTTAAATAATATTTATATAAATTTACAAAATCACAACCATGGGTTGCAGTCAGTCTTATGAGTGCAGATGGCACTTGCTTATACTCTTGTGTGAAAATCACAGCAGCATAAAATACAACCCAACTAGTTATCTCGAGTAGGCACAGTTTGGCCCAGTTAGCAGGCTCGAATTAACTTGTTTGTGCACATTAAGAGTTTAAAATTTTACCATATTTTTAAATTTTTTGTTGACCTGAAATTGTTCTAAAAGTATTAAAGATAATAATAATGAGTTTCCCTCTAAAGTTTTACTTTTTGCTTGTATGATCAAAGTTGTAAATGTTTTCTTTTTTTTTTCTGTCTCAATTGTAAAGTAAATCCATGTTTCATATGGAGAAATATTAAATTTTTTCCTCTATTTTTTTGTGATAATTTTTTATAATAAAGGTGGATAAAAACATTAATATTTATATTTAAGAGAATTTTAACTGTCTTATCTCTCCCTTTAGGAATATGGGTTTTGAATGTAATGCCAAATCAGATTTAGAGAGCCATGAAACTATTAGCAGTAAACAAAGCAAAAATGAAAATCAGATCCTTACAAGTTTTACTAAGTCTTTGGAAGACAAATTGGAATCTTTGAATTCATTTATTTCTTCATATTCTAATGAGTTAACTCCAGATAAAAAAAATAAGGTACTTGCAAATGATGAAAAATCAATTCAAGGTTATTTAAATGAACAGTCTTCTACAAAATGTGAAATTTCCTCTGATATTAAGGAAGAAATATCTGAATCTATGTATTCATTATCTAATATTCATGAGCATTATAAATTTTTCAATGAGAATTCATCAATGAAAAGAACCTTTTCATCTTTTGAAGAAATACCCAAGAAATTGAAACAAGAGCATATAAGATATGAAAGTATGGATATGAATGCTAATGCTTTTAAAGATTCAAATGCACAAACTACAATTGATCCTGAATTTCATTCTACTGCCATACCAGAACAGAAGAGTCAATCTGAATTTTTCATTTCGTCTCTTCTGGAACATCTGGTAAGTAAAAAAAGAACATTTATGTATTTTTTCTGTATGAAATTAATTTTTAAAAATTATATATTTATGATGTATGTGTTATGTATTCCATCATAATTATATACACATTAAGTGTATATTATATGTGGAAAAAACATATTTTTCTGTTGCGTTATAATTATAAATTTTGCATTTTTTATTTAAATAAAATTTATATATAATTTAAACCAAAAGTTTACACATTTCTTTTTTCTAGTAGACTCTCCAAATCTTAATTTTAAGTACCTCATGTGTACTTGTGAATTATATCTAATTAAAATATTTATTTGTTTAAGGATACTAAAATCTGATAATTAAACATTTGACAATTTTAATTGATGAAACTGAAATGTGCTTCTATTTACAGAAATAATTATAAAATTAAATATACTATTCAAACATTATGCACAAATTTATTTCTTAAATAATTTGGCCCTAATAATAAAATCCTTCTAATATTAGCATGTTGACTTTTGATTCAAATTTTGGGAAAATTAGACAAAGATAATTTTTTATTCTATCAAATTGATATTGATTTTTTGCTAACATCTGTTTTGCATGACTAGGAGCCACATTACACAAGGTAAATTGATACATAAATAATGGCTTACATTTTAATATTTCTACTTCAAAAATTTTCTGTGAAAAAGTCTCCCCTTTCATTTTTCCATTAACTGAAGATAATACAGAAAATGAGTATCTCCTAAGTATGAATTTCTAGACTTTTGTTAGATGTTACACTATTTTTTTATTTAATTGTTGTATTAATGGTGTTTTATCACAAACCCCCTTGTTTGTATTATTTGTGCCTAAGATAAGATTTCTTTTTCTTGTGAACGCCTGCAAAACTTGAATGAACTCCAATTAAAAAGAGCTGTGTTCTGTATAAGGGGTTATAAAATTTGACCAAGACATTTTCTATTTGTATCATTATCTACGCAATTGGAAATTACTAACTACACATCCTTTTAAAGATTTTAATTTTTACCTTCTCTTTGGATGTAGACTTAGTTAGAAATCATTATACTGATTATATCCAATGTAATCATATTATTATTAAACTTCAAAATGTAAAGTATAATTAAAGCAAATATCAACTCTACTTTGAACTATAATCTATTAAAATTGGAATATATTTATTTTAAAAATAAAATTGGTGCTAAATATTAATTTTTTTTCTATAATACCTTACTATTTGTTAAGTAAATGTTTACCTAAAAAATAATTTGTATTGGTTAAAATTTTAGTTGTTTCAATTTTTGTCTGTAAATGTTACAATTTCATTAAAGTAGTATAATTTTTTTTAATTAAAAGAAAGTACTATTACTATTTTTCCTCTCATATTTTTACTTATTAATAAATCCTTTGAGTATTTATGATATAAATTATTAATTAGACATTTGCATTTTAAGGTATTAAAGAAATAATTTCATTTCAATTTTTTATTTATTACTTTTAATAGAAAGGTATTATTTAATGGTATTTCTTGTATACACATATAAATAAGTTAAGATTATGTATACAAAAGTGCTATTATTTATTAAACTATCAGACATATAATTGTAATTATTTAGCAATTGAATTTATTTTGTAAAAAAATATAATTAACTGCCTAGAAGTATAATTATAAGAGGGAGAAAGAGTTCACACAAAAACAATTCAGTTATAAATTCATTATTACGTACAGTGTGTTACTGATGTTTATGTGTAAATTTTTCATTTATTGGATTTAATGTGTTATGATGCTCTTTATTTTTTTACAGTCTAAGTGTGATATTTCTTCTGATGATGAAGCAAATATTGTTCTGCTTGCAGTGAATGTGTTAATGAAGCTGCTTCTACGTTATAAATTAAAGGATTGTGTTAATGTTGATGTAGAGGTATGTTTGAAAAAAAGGTTAATCTCCTCTCTTTCAAATTTAATATTTGTAGATACATGAGTTACATGAGATAATTAAAATTTTCATTTTAGGAAAATCAAATTTTGTATTTAGGGCAATTTTTTTTCATGGAATAAAAAAAAAAAAAAAAATAGTATTGGTAATTTTTTTTATAAGACTAATGAGTTTTTTAATGAGACTAATGAATTGTAATTCAAACTTAATGTATGTATATATATAGAGAGAGAGAAATAAAAAGAAATTGCAAAAACACGACTTCTTACTTAAGATAAAATGTGTTTGTATCTTCAATTCTATTCTATGATTGAAAAACTGTGATACAAAATTTCATTGTTAAATTCCTAATGTTTATGATTATCTACATTCATTCACAAATTTATGATGAGTGGATAATGTAAATCAGATTAGATCCCCATAATAACTTTGTTTAACACTAGAACACCCATCAGTGTCGATTGGACTCTCGAGCCTGTTCTCCTTTCTGCATTTTTGCAGGAAATTGGAAATTTTTTTTGTGACTTTTAATTATTTACCTTGGTGATCACAGAGAAAAATTTTTTGTGATTCTAGGTTAATTAAGAGAGATTTTACAACTAAATATACCTAGAATATCTGCTCGTGTCTTTTTGACACCAAGGCAATTTATCATTATAAATAGCTGTCATTCATTAAAAGATAGTTCACTAAATAGATACCATTAGTAAAATAAACTTTCTAAAGTACTATCGCAAATTTATTTGACCTTCAATGCAGTGTTATTAGGTTCACGGCAGAAATGAATTAATTTTATACTAAAATTGTTGTGTATAAATGTTTTGTTTCATAGCATGTGCTTATCTGCTCATAAAAAAATTTCATTCAATATTCGAACCTTATGAAGGGCAGACACCCTGAAATAATTGCTTGCCAAAAAGGTATAAGCCAGTGATTCCCAAGTGGTCCATATCGACCCCCAGGGGTCAATGACAACCTGTAAGGAGTCCATGTCAGTGAAAACATAATTTGGGGGTCCATGAAGTGTAAATGGGGTTCTACAATAGTGGCTCACATTAAACCAGATCATGACATTAATTTTAAAAGAAAACTAAATCAAATGGAAACCAGATTTTACCTTTTTAATAGGTTTATGTACTATGTTTAATAAGGTTAATTGGCAATTACAAGAAGGCAGAATAACTTTTATTGAAACAAGGATCATTATTTCAGCATTTCTTGCCAGAATTAGGCTGAAGGAATAGGCAGTGACGGAGATCTTAAAGTGAAGTTTGAAAATGGATGTCAGCAATTTTGGCTTGAAAAAGACAAACCTGTTATTTATCCTCAATTATGGGGTATTTTGAGAAAGTTTTTAATCACTTCCTAGTGGAAAGGGGTTTTAACGTGGTTGGCAATCTCAAAAATAAAAAAAGAAGAAAAAAGACTGGACACTACTAACCAAGGAAATTTACGTTTAAACCTAATGAGATTGATGCTAAATTTTGAAAATTTAATTTTTGGTTAGTTATTTTATGTATTAATTAAATTTTAAATTAACTAACATGTGTTTCTTAAATTTTAAACGCCATACTTCACTACAGTTAGAAATATAAATCCTTTAAAGTAAGTCACTTTATACCAGCTGTCAAAAAGACATTTAAGTTGATAAATTTGCAAAAATTCAATATTAGATAAGTAAGGGTCTACCCCAAACCAAAAACATGGCAAGGGTCTATGAGACAAAGTTTGGGAACCTCTGGTCTATGCCCTGATGAAATTGCTAATTTGTTGCAAGAGCTTTTTGAGAATGAATTTGATGGTGGTGTGTGTGTGGGCTGTCTTGTTCTAATTTAGATTCCGATGAAGACATAAGATTGCAAGAAAGTGACTGCAAAGAATCTGAAGAAAGTGCAGATGAAATTGATAATATTTCAGTAAATCCTGATATACATGTTAGGGATGGCACAGAATGGATACCACATAATGGTAATGTTCCTGGTAGATTTGTGACTTGAAATGTGTGTTTTATGACTAAGCAGTGGTCCTACAAGCTTTGCATTACATAATGTCAATGAATTTGTTTTCATGGCTTTTCTTTTCATTGACAGCAACTTATTAGAGCATATAAGAAAATGCACTGAAGTTGAAGCAAAAAGAGTTTTGAATGATATCACCTAGTCTGTAACTATAGATGAGCTCTGTGCTTTTCTGACGATATTATATGCTCCTGCGTAAATGGTGCTAGAAACCTTGAACCACAATTCCTGTGGTATGATTCTGGGGAGCTAAACTTTAGCAAAGAAACTGTGTTGAAACAGGTTTCGAGAAATTCTTTGTTTTTTAAGGTTTGATTTTAAATCCACACATTCTCAAAGACTTCAAACTGAAAAATTTTCCATGGTTTCAGAAGTTTGGGACAAATTTAATGGAAATTGTATGAAGAACTACAAGTCTAGAGAAAGCATAACGATCAAACAGTTATATTCAAGTAAAACCCATTGTCCTTTCACACCATTCATTGCATCCAAACCTGATAAATATGGGTAGAAATTTTGGATTGCTGCCAGTTTGATGTGTGATTATGTATTGAATGCATTCCCATATTTAGGAGAAAATTGTTTGAGACCTGAAGGACAAAGATTAGCAGAGTGTGTCATTTTGTAACTTATGGAACCATTTAAGAACAAAGGATACAACGTTACAGTGAATAAATTTTCACGTTTTTAAAGATGGCAGAAGAACTAATAAAGTGGATTACCAGTCTCATTGGAATAATGAATAAAGCAAGAAGAGAAGTTCCAGATTGCATGAAAATCAAAAAAGATCTGTGCTCCACTAAAATTTATCAATATCCTAATGCCGGTACCACTCTTACTGTGTATCAAGGAAAGAGGTAAAAAAATGTTGTTGTGATAAGTACACTTCATTCAAGAATTGCAATGGACAACACAGAAAGAAAAGACCAGAAACTGTCAGTTTCTACAATGAAACCAAAAATGTGGTGTAGATATTATAGATCAATTGACAAGCAAATATTCCATTAAAGCTGGATCAAGAAGATGACCTGTACTTAAATTTTACAATATTTTGAATCTTGGATTATTTATCACTTGGTATTGGGTAAATCTATTTTCAAGAAAAGACTATACACAAAACTTAGCTAATGAATTACATTTAAATTACGTAAGTGCAAGAAATTTGAATAATCAGGTAAATACTGAATTTAAAGTGATTACAAATTCACTAAAAGGCAAAAAATGTGAAATCAGAGTTTAATGAAAATGCAACTAAAAAAATGTGTTTCTTGCTCCAAAATGGTGTGTGTAAAATTTCAAGGGAAAATTGAATATCACTGTATTTGTTGCAAATAAGGTATATATAAATTAATATTTATAAAAACAATAAATAATGATTAAAAAACTTGTATTCTTTCAAACATTATGATTTTGCTTTTTATACTAATATTTATGAATTTTATTGTTTTATTTTATATTACAAGATTAAGTAATTTGTTTTGTTACAGCTTTTTATGATATAAAGGGCCATAATATGTGATAATTACATGAAATATTAAAACGTCTTAAAACTGAAAGACCTACTGAACAGTAGTCCTGCAATTATTTAGTTATTTCAATTTTTATATATTTTTTATCGCTGTGTCGAAACAACATCAGTAGATGTTTAAGGAAAATTTAAATCCAGGAAATTCAAGTGTTAAAGAGGCAACCAATTCCAGTTACTTAGGCAAAATAGAAGGATTAATTTTAAATATCCTCTTAAGTGTTATGTGTTGAGTATTGTGTGTAAAGTTTCTTAAAGGATAGTAAAATCCATAGTACAATTATATATATTCTATACTGTTAAAAAATGAGCGTAGTCATTTTGTTTCTTCAATGAAGTTGCATGTATCTTTTTAGCCTTAATATACAATTACCTCCTAATCATATATACTGAACTCAGTGGCGCAACAACCCATGAGAGCCTAGGCCTACTGTGCCTATCTCGGTTAATGTGATCTTAGGCGCTGAGGTCATGTGCAGATGTTTCGGTCAAGTGGTCAGTCTGACGTGAACCCCCTGTGTTAAGTTTCCAAGCAAGCTTGGTACTCATTTATCAACCCAATGAAGGGATGAATGGTTGAGTCGACCTTGCCTAGCCCTGGATTTGAACCCCGGGCCTGTGGCGAGGAAGGGCGATATACAACCACTCAGCCATTGGGCTTCCCTAATCATATATCTTAGATGAAAATTGAATTGGTTATTATTGTTTGATTAAATGTGGTTTGAACAAATTTTCTTGCTTTGAGGTATTTCAGAAACAATGTAAAAACGAAGTTTCATGCATTTTCATTTTTTTTTGTATATAATTTATTGCATTTTGTTATTCATCTCAAAAGATATTAAAATTCATATATACACTCATAAAAATGTTGAAATACACAGCTTGTTGTAAAATTTCATTTAAGTTTCAAATTTTGGGAATTTTTAAAAATTTGTGTAACATGTTGTGCTTATTTCCTTTTGCTTCATATTCTGTTATTCATGTAGTAGTCTACTTTATAAAATGCTAAACTGCGATCAAAAGAAAAGAAGGCATTGTTGAAACTACTGAATTTATGTATAATTGTTCTATTAATATCTATGTTGCTTAAATTTTCTCTGAAAAAAATTAATTTTAATAAAATTTCTATACATTTTTGGGAAATTTCAAAATTTTAGTTCAATAATATTAAAATATACTTGTTAACATTTTAAAAGATCTAACTACAGCAAAATTTCTCTTTGATCAATAAGTGTATGCGTTTTCTTTTTTAGCATGTTCATTTCTAGTGAAAATGATATTTACATCCTGTGAACCTCACTACGAATATAGCACATAATTTACAATAATCAAGCAACATAGCAGAATGCTACAAACATACAATTATGATGATCAGGGTTAAGGATTTTATGCAAATCACAAGACAGTTCTTTAGGAGCTATGGAAATTTATTGTTGAGAAAACAATCCCTGAAATACAAGATTTAGCAGCACAAAATTCGCAGAATAAATATCAGAAGGTCTCCACACCTTCTAAAGTGCTCAAATACAACTATCCGTGTCTAAAATACAAGTATGTGAAAGATTATTCACGAGCACTGCTCATCCTACCCAACAGCTGAGCTAATCATTTCTTCATGGTCAAGGCAAGACTACTAATCACCAGTCAAAACGATATTGACTAATCACTACTCAAAACAAGATAACTCAATCCCTAGTCAAAAAAAGAATAACTATTCACTGGCCAAAACCATACTAACTCAGTTCCGGCAACTGTCCCCGTATTTATTAGGCCTTGGGGATTTTTCGAGAAATATCCACTTGTGTCATATATCTTGAAATTAGAGGATTTCTCCACTAATTTCTAGAAGAATTCATAGGGTCCTGAACTCGCTAAAAATGGCCGCTAATTTGTTTGCCAAAAATGATGCCAACTTGGCTCTATCGCAAAGTTCCCATTGAATTGCCATTATAACGTAAGAGATGGCATTGCTTGCAAATATTACAATTTTAACATAAAATAAATATAACATAGAGTAATATAAATGCATTGCACATCCAAATACAAATTATTTACACTATTTTACACAAAATTCATAACAATATGAAGTGGCACTATTCTGCATACCAGCCCTTTGTTGGCAGTGGATGTGTTAAAAATTCACTATCTGTAGAAATGTATTCTTGGTACTTTTTCTTTTGACTAAAGGTTTGTTTTTAATTATAGATCCCTCCCCCACCAGATTTAAAAATAAGAATATTTATAAATTTTGCATGACATTCTGAAAGGTTAGAATTTAAATTATACATTGAATAATAAAACTGTTACTTCCTGGCAACTAATTATTATAATTGTCATTTGCTAAAGATAAATATTTAAATTCAAGAAGTGGCCGCGGTAGCTGAGTGGTATAGGTATCGAATTGTGGCTTGCCTTGTCACGAGTTCGAGCCCAGTACCACTAAAGACCCGCCGTGTAGGGGCACGATGCACGTTAAATCTGTCAAGAGCTCAAACGTCCTCCCATTGGTGTGGTAGTTAGGAGAGGGGGGTGCCAGCTCAGGTGTCGTCCACGTCACTTGACCATGGTTCAAAATTGCATGGTCCATCGCCCAAAGCCCTCGTGTAGCTGAAGAGTGCGACGTTAATATTCACTCACTCATAGAGGAATTCTGGGAAGACAGGAGGAATGCCAGAAGACATTTCTTTCGGTAGAGAACTCAACTGGAATGGATCGATTCATTCTAAAAGAAATAATTTTCTAAAGAAATAATTTCAAAAGTAAGCCTATATTTGAGGAAATCGTAACATAAATAATTAAAAGTGGAAGAAATATGAAACAAAATGCAAATTAACAAATGCTAAATTTAAATTTCCTTCTTCTCAATCAGTTGCACAATGTTATTTATCCCTAGTAAACCTCTCATCTAATCTTTCTTCTCAGCTGCTTTTGGGGCTGCGGTAGCCTAGTGGTCAAAGTATCAGATCATGACAGGCATGTCATGAGTTCGAGACCAGTACCACTAAAGACCCGCCGTGCAGGGCAGCGATGCACGTTAAATCTGTCTAGAGCAGAAACGTCCTCCCGTTGGTGTGATGTGGTAGTTAGGATAGGGGCTTGCCAGCTCGAGTGTCGTCCATGTCACTTGACTGTGGTTCAAAATTACGTGGTCCGTCGCCAAAAGCCCTCATGTAGTTGAACAGTGTGATGTTAATATTTAATCAATCAATTAAATTCAAGAAGCCAAGAGAAACAAATATTTATGTCATTCAACTCAAAATATTACATATGTTGTATTTATAGAAAGAAAGGGATTTTATAGAAAGAATTGTATAATTTATTTAGACTTTATAAAATTTTATAGAAAGTACACAACGGATATTTAATAAATTCTTTGTAATTAATGCTCATAATTTTGATTTTCTAGAAAAAATTATGTATTAGGGATGCTAAAAGCTAATGGAAGAATTGTCTAAATTATTTTCTTAATGTTAATGTATTAATCTATATCACATTTACATCAGTGATTCTCAACCACTGTGCCTTAGCACTTTTGTGTGCTGCCAAACTTTTAAAAATTATTAATTACACTCTGTAAAAAAGTAAAATCTGAAACCGAATCATTCAGCAGTTCTATAGACACAAACTAAGGGCATTGGTGGTATATTTAAATCATCATTTCGTGGATAGATGAATATAAAAAAATTTAATTGGGTTCAAAATTTTACATTTGCGATAACGGATACATCTGTATATGAATTAACTTTGGATAAAGAGGAAAAACTGATTTCAAACTATTATTACCAAGATTTAATTTCAAAACATTTGGAAGAGTCAAGGAATTAATTTAGGATTAAAATTAGAGGTAATTATCAAATAATAGCTAAAAAAAGCTTTAAAAATATTGTTACAGTTTTCAACATTATATTTGTGTGAATTTGGATTTTCAGCATTAACAAATACAAAAATAAAAAAAATGATAGAGTCTTTTAAATGTAGACAATGAAATGAAGATGGGATTATCATTTTTACAACCAAATATAAACGAAATTACCAAAAATCAAACTCGAATTTCCCATTCTTATGATTATGATTAATGTATTCTTATGATTAATTTGTAATTAAATACTCGATAAATATTTTGTTGTCTTGCCGTACTTATTATTTTATTTAATTCTGAAAATTATTATCATAAACTATTTCATATAATGTATTTACTGATAAGTAAAAGTCTTTTAAACCTATTTTATTGTTAGTATGCTGCCAAATTTTAAAATTGTACCTCTGCAAAAAAAAAAGGTTGAGTATTATAAAGGTTTTGTATTACCAATGACATCATTGTCTCTAATTGATTTGTAAATGACATCATTGTCAGTAATTGGTTTGTGAAGTTACTGCTTCATATTAATCATGATATCTCACATACATATTCAGGGCCTGTTTTGTTTTTCAGTTAAATTTTAAAAAAAACAACTTGTTTTTGTTGGTATGTTGCTTTGGTATATGTGACAATAAATATTATTTATCATGAAGTCTCATTAATGCTCAAACATCTAATTTCTGAAACAATTTTTAAATGACAACAAAAGTTAAACTTGATATTTTGAAACAAACTTTTTTTTTTACTGTGTATTATCAAAAAATTTTCATTCCTTTTTTGTTAAATTTGTTTTGTTGTTGTATTGTAAAATTTTGTGGTTTATTTTATTCTGTTAATACTTTTAGAATTGTTAATGTTTCTTTCCCTCTTGCTTTCTTTTCCAGAATTTGATGAGCACACTTCATTGCAGATCTTCTCAAGAACTTATCAAGATTTTAGATTTAATAAAAGAAAAAAATTTATCAGATGATAAAAATATTTGTAGCCCTCTCAAAATGGATGTGAGAATTGCCAATACGTATCCTTTGAAAGATGAAACCAAATTACAAATGTCTAACACAGCATGTAACTTAAATTTTTCAGCTAAGAAAGGAATGACTTTTCAAAGTTCTGATTATATGCAATTATCTAATACAGAAATTGAAAATGCAGATAGTTATCAAGGTATGAGCACTATTGCTCAAAACCTTGAATCTTATGTTCAGTCAATGGGCTCTTCAAGTTCTGGTTGCATTCCTTCAACAATGAATGTTTCTCAAAGTTCTAAATCAAGCTTACTTCAACAACCTTCATTTTTGGGATGGCCAAACTCAAGCAATGTTATATCATCAACTAAACAATCTCTTGCTAATGTGACACAGCCAGGACAAAGTAATATTGTTTGGAATTCTCCTTATCAATCTAACTTAACATTCCATCAACAACCTGTTTATGGTGTGTCATTATATCATCCATATAGTATTCAAATGCTTCCCATCATATCTTCTAGATCACTACGTCTGATTTCTCCACGTAAAAGAGGGTCACAATCTTTTAGATCAAGATCACCTTTAACGAGGCATCCTACAACAGGAGTTCAGTCATCAAATGCTCGATTACCTCGATCTCCAATAAAGGAAACTCGTACCCCAGTACCATTATCAACATCTTCTACAACAGAGGCTCCATTGCCACATCCTGCTACATCTGAGGCTCCATTGCCACATCCTGCTACATCTGAGGCTCCACTGCCGCATCCTGCTACATCTGAGGCTCCACTGCCTTCACCTTCTATAACAGGGTCTCCATTGTCACCACATAAAGCAGAGGATGAACTGCCACCACCTCCTACACCAAAAGTTCTATTGCCTACACCTCCTA
>BMAV01008026.1:142868-159036 GCA_019973955.1 Trichonephila inaurata madagascariensis
TATGGTTTATGTAGGCAATAAAACCATTCTAGACACAAGCTTCTAGGTGTATTTAGGCCGCTGAAGACCTGCCGTGTAGAGGAGCTGATGCACGTTAAATCTGTCGAGGCTCAACCGTCATCTCATTGGTATGGTGGAAAAGAGGGGAGGATGCCAGCTCAGGTGTCGACCTCATCAAAATTAGGTCCATCGCCAAAAGCCCTCGTAACTGAATAGGGTGACGTTAATATTCACTCACTCTAGGTCAGCGATACTCAACCTGCGGGCCGCATGCGGCCCCCCAAGCCTTTTTAACTGGCCCGGCTATGACCCATAGCTCTGAGAAATTCACTTATTTAAAAACAATGTATTAAAAATTTGATGGGAAATTCTTTGACAAGAAATCAAATATAACAATTTTGCTGTCGATGTCATACTGCTGCGAATTGATATTCTTTTTCTATTTGCAACGGTTACGGCTAGTGATAACAGACAGTAGTAGTGATAATTTTGTGGGTGGACTAATTTTTAACAATCTTTCATACCTTAGAAGCGAAAAATATTCGAACGATTTGGAGTGAGTGAATATTAACGACGCACTGTTCAGCTACACGAGGGCTTTTTGGCGACGGACCATGTAATTTTGAACCATGGTCAAGTGACGTAGACGACACCCCCTCTCCTAACTACCACACCAACGGGAGGACGTTTCAGCTCTTGACAGATTTAGCGTGCATCGCTGGCCTACACGGCGCGTCTTTAGTGGTATTGAGCTTGAACTCGTGACAAAGCCAGCCACGATCTGATACCTATACCAATCGGCTACCGTGGCCTCGAACGATTTGGAGGTTGACTGTTTTGTTGGGAGAAACAAACATGGATCAGTAATTGTTTGATTTGTGACGAAAGTGCTGTACCAGGTGTATGCAAATGAAATGAGACGATTGTTTTAGAAAAAAAACACAATAAATTTGCGAAAACTGTTAATATTTCTTTATTCGAAACAATATCCATCGCTAGCTACATATTTCCCCTATCTTTCGGGCAATTTGTGAATACCACGCCAAAAAAATGATCGGTCTTAGGCCAGCCAGTCATCAAGCCAAGATTTGACGTTTTCGTAAGAAGTGAAGCGCTGGTCAGCCAATGCGTGTCCCAATGATGCAAATAGGTGGTAATCGGAAGGAGCCAAGTCTGGCAAATAAGCCGCATGCGCTAAGGGCTCCCAGCCGAACGCCTTAACGATGTCCTTGGTCGGTTTAGCACGGAGGCTAGGTGCGTTGTCATCAAAGAAAATCACTTTGTGCTGCCGTTTCTTGTATTGCTCGCGTTTTTCGAGTATAGCATCGTTCAAATTAAGTGTTGCTTGTAGTGATCAGTATTAATGGTTTCGCCGGGTTTGAGAAGCTCATAATAGATTGGTCCCTCCTGATCCCAGAAAATACACAGCATTGTCTTGCGGCCGAAGCGATTCGGTCTTGCGGTCGATTTGGACGGTTGTCAGGGGTCAACATATGATCGATTACGCTTGGGATTCTCAAAATAAATCCATTTTTCATCGCCAGTCACAATACGATGGAGATATGACTTGCGTCTGTAGCAGGCAAGCAACATTTCGCACACGAATTTCGGTTTTCCTGTTGACGGTCCATTAGCTCGTGTGGTACCCATCTACTAACCATTATCTTGCCCATTGCTTTGAGACGACGGGAAACAGTACTCTGGTCAACATTCAATTGTTCTGCAAGATGTTCTTGCGTTTGGCCATCATTTTCATCGAGTAATGCTTGCAACTCGGCATCTTCAATTTTTTTTGCTGGTCTACCACGCTCCTCGTTTCTCACATCAAAATCACCATTTTGAAACTTTTCAAACCACCTGTAGCACTGCTCACGGCTCAGAGCATTGCCACCGTATGCTTCTACAAGCATTTGATGCGATTTGGCAGCATTTTTCTTCAGATGGAAACAAAAAATTAATGCTGTCCGCAAATGGTGGTCGGAAGGCATAAAATTCGACATTTTCAACACAGTAAAAAAAATACAATGCACTCTGAAACTCGTTCAAATGTAAACTAAACATGAGTATCAAAGGTTAAACTATAAAACAATCACGTGTTACGGTTTCGTATTGTTTGCATATGTGCGTGGCGACATCTGTTAGCAATCGTCTCATTTGATATGCATACACCTGGTACTTAAAAATAACCAATAAACAGGAATCATTCTATAGCAATTTTCCTCGAAGATCTCTTTCAAGAGGTGATAAATAGGCTTTCTTTTGAATAATCTTTGCAACAACAACAAAGTGTCTTGTCAGTGGTAATCTCACGGCAGTAAAACAAAGACATCGTACGAAGTTTGTTATATTATTGGTAATCATATGAAACCGTTCACTGATGCAAAAATTGCGTGTAAGGGAGCGTTTCTGAAAATTTTTTAATTTAGTGTTAGTGACAAAAATGAAAAAAATAATAATTAAAAGCAAAACAGGAGTTATAATATTTTGATTAATTTTCCTATGTTATTTTGGTCTTAAAGCAATCCCCCCCCCCCCACACACACACACTTTTAACCGCATGTTGCGCCCCCGCGTGACATAGCTAACATATGTATGCGGCCCAGCAGAAAAAAAGGTTGAGTACCCCTGCTCTAGGTGTATTTCTTCTATTAATTTGAGTGAGTGAATATTAACTTCGCAGTGCTCAGCTACACGAGGGCTTTTGGCGACGGACCACGTAATTTTAAACCATGGTCAAGTGACGTGGACGACACCGGAGCTGGCACCACCCTCTCCTAAGTACCACACCAACTGGAGGACGTTTCAGTTCTCTACAGATTTAACTTGCATCGCTGCCCTACACGGCGGGTCTTTAGTGGTACTAGGCTCGAACTCGTGACAAGGCCTGCCACGATCCGATACCTTGACGACTCGGCTACCGCGGCCACTCTTCTATTAATTTAGAACGTAACATTGCTAATCATGGAGGGCATTTGGCCAAGGAGAGGGCTTTCCTCTTTGAATGGCCTTGTAAGAAACACTTCAATTGGCACTGACAAAGTATTGAACGTTGAAGTGATTTATCAATTCTACAGAATCTGCAAAACATTGGTAATAAAATGAAATTCCGCTTATGATTTTCAAAACCGTGAAGGTTCGGCTCCAAGTATGTAGATTATCGAATCGTACTGTATTTTTGAACGTTTAAAATATAATAAGGAAATGCATTATACCGAGTATTATTGAGATTCAAGAGGCTTATGTTTTAAAGGACATTTTAAGGTTTGAATTCGGTGAAAAAATTAGAATGTATTGACTGCTTACAGAAAAGAATTGGAACTCGCTTTTAGGACTGAAATTTTAAATAATTGGGACGGTAGGTACCATGTTTTTCTATTAAAGTAAGTCTTAAACTTCAATTTTCTTAAAACCTAGTTTTTCATTTAAATTCTTCACAGTTAATATGAAATTTCAAAAACTAGAAATATTTGCATAAAAATTTCAGCATAATATTTCAAATAATATGAGTAATCCAAAGATGCAAAAGTTTTGTTGTTGATAAAATCTCTTATTTATGAGTGTTCTTTAGAAAAATTAAGTTGTAAATTTCAATTAATTACATAGAAGTGGGAGAAAATAAGCAAAAATAAATAATAATAAAAAAAAAACGCTTAACTTTGTGTGTACATTTTGTACATGATTGTCGATCTTCAATAGTGGTTGGGTTTGTTTTTTTTAATATCCAGAAGAATCTAGCGATATCTAGGACAAGTCTTTTACCCGATTAGTTAAAGTGGAGGGCAGTCGTAGGAAAGGAATTGGCGTTGTCACAAACTGATGTTTCGCAGTGTTGTCCAACAACTGTAGAATCAGTTTAAACCTGGAAATTTTATGCTTAGGAAGCATGTTCCATGTCGAACACGAGTTAGAACTTCATGAGAGCCCGAAAGAAGAGAAGTACTACTGTGCTTCATCTCTTTGATAATTTTGTCGCATCAGGAACAAGAATTTACTACGGAGAGAATACTACTGCCTTCACAATGCAAAACGACCAGTTGTGTGTGTCCCTTGAACCAACGTCAGAGATGTGCCCGTTTATGTTGGACGAGAGAAACGTTTTCTGGACCTGATAGAAATGAATTCCTGTACTCCTCACAGTTGCGTCCACGTTCGCTCTAGAGAGCGATTAAAAGTGTCTGCTGATCTAGAGAAAACGCATCCAACATTGTTGATAATATACAGTTACAGTAGTGGGGGAATCGTGGTCTAAGCAGGCCTAGGAGAAAGCGACATGAAAGGAAATTGAGGATAAATTTAAACTGGAAAGTGGTTGAAAAGAAGGAGGTACTCCCATTGTTCTGAATGGGATGAAGATAAATTCCGTTGAAACTCCAATTACTTCAATTTTATTTTTTTTAAAAAAAAAAAAAAAAAACAACGTTTCTAAATGCTTTGTGGAACGCAGGAGAAGAAAATTATTTTTGTGAAAGGCTATAAAATATATTTTTCTTTTCGACCAAAGAGAAGGTCGGTAGCTTCGGTTGAGACAGCTTAAGTGTGCGAATTGTGTTAATTTAAAGATTATAGAGTTAAAAGTAAGGATGCACGAGAGAGTTTTTGAACGTGATTGGAAGTTTCGAGTGATAAAAGAGATGCACTTTCCATGTGTATTGATTTTAAGAAAACAACTATATATATATATAAAATTTCTTTCGATTTTGTTACAAAAACTTTAGTTATTCTGGATTCTAAAACAAGAAGTAGAGAGTCTCAGAGCTGTGGAAAAGCTGGATGATCTATCCGAAACGAGTATAGGGGAAAAGGGACTACTTGCTGGATTTTTTGAAGAATTTGAGGGATTTTCTTTGAAAAAACCTGGGCTCACACACATGTGCTGTATCTTGAAACAATACGAGAATTCGTGCACCGGTGGCATCAAGGACCTACAGATGATTGATTGATGGATTGGGTCGATTATCATGTTAAAAAAAAGTGCTAGGAGAGGCGACTTTTGTACCCATACAGTTCCCCCATGCTCTTCGCTAATTGTACTTTGTGGGGAAAATAGTTGCAAACCGGCAGAATCTCTGGAAGAGTATAGGTTTATAATCGACTATTGCAAGTAAATTTACAAAGTACCCGCGTTATCCATTACCATTAATAGACGAGTTACTAATGAGTATTCCAAAGAACGAGATAATGTTATCTCGTGATCTTCAGTGAGGGCATTTTCAGTTTCGTCTAAGTCGGGCCGATGTCCCCCAAACTGTTTTGGTCACTAAAAATGGCTCGTTTGCATTTACGCTATTGCTTTTTGAGCTATCTGACGCGGCCCCGAGTTTCCAAAGAAAAATCGACATAATATATTAATAGAGGCAATTGAAAAGTTCGTTTGCGTTTATGTGGTGGTGGAGGGACTTATCCCCATCTGGTCTAGGGAAACTAGACCAGATCCATGAGTCCATAAATCTGTACAAAGTCTAAGAACAGCAGAGGGGAAGCAACAGCCTCCTCAAAGGAAAACCCCAGACATTGCAGAATGTACTGAGGGAAAAAAAGGCTGATGTTACATTTGGTGCAAATTGGGAAACTTCTTTTGCTATCCTCAAAATTCATGCACCTCAGGTGACCAGTCAAAAATCGCGAGAATGCCGTTTGATATGATCTGGAACAGTTGAATGATGTGCCGGATCCAGGGTGTCTTTGAAAGTACCATGAATGTACAGGAGGAACTACCCAGGTTCTATATATTAATTCTTTAGCCATGGAATAGATCTCAGTCGACGTAAGGATCATGTGGTCTTTCGGATCCACAGGATCGCTGGTAGCTGCCTTCGCCAGGTTCGTTTGCGTTTATGTGGGTGATGTGATCAGTGCTTCTCAATCGTTTTAGCAGCAAACAGCATTTGAGCTGCTACAAAAGGCAGGCTTCACGCTTAATCACGAAAAAATGTTAATTTGTGTATGGGGATTCGTCTCATAAATAACCAGTGTCTACGTACTGATGCTAATAAAGTTAAAAGTATATTGCATATACTGTCCCTTAAAAATGCTTGACAGGTTGCGAAATCTCTGGGAATAATGGAGTAATAATCAGAAGTTTATTAGAGGTTATTGCTGAGATGTGTGAACCTCTCTCTTTGTATGTTCTGAAAAGGAAGAATGCTAAATGTCTGTAATCTAGTGAAGACCGGGTCGCAGTCGATAATATTAAAATGCCGTAACATCTATACTTTTATATTGAGGCTACTTCTATATTGATTTTCGTCGTTAATTCAAGTTGTAAACGGATGCAAGAGCAGTGGATGTAAATTGTTAACGCAACAGGATAATCTGATTGCGCATGCATCTCAAACGTTAAATAAAACTGAGTGTAATTGCGTAATACTTGAGAGTAAGTGTTTAGCAGAGATCTGGGCGTTACAAAATTCACAGGTCGTAATTTGACTATTTGCCAGTTAAGGTTACTACAGATCGTGTAGCTCTTGAAGACTCTTAAGAAGAATCTTTTGAGCAGAATGGGGTGTTGAATATCCATGTTGACTGAATGTAATATTTATGGGAGCATCATCCAGGTAGTCAGTATGTGGTTGTTGATGTTTTCGAAGAATCCGCGCGCGCGAGCTCGAATGCCTAATTCCACTCTTTGAGCGATTATCGTGGCCGCGGTAGCTGAGTGGTATAGGTATCGGATCGTGGCTTGCCTTGTCACGAGTTCGAGCCCAGTGCCACTAAAGACCCGCCGTGTAGGGCAGCGATGCACGTTAAATCTGTCGAGAGCTGAAACGTCCTCCCGTTGGTGTGGTGTGGTAGTTAGGAGAGAGGGGGTGCCAGCTCAGGTGTCGTCCACGTCACTTGACCATGGTTCAAAATTACGTGGTCCGTCGCCAAAAGCCCTCGTGTAGCTGAACAGTGCGACGTTAATATTCAATCAATCAATTGAGCGATTATCAGGTATTTAGTAGTGTCTTAAAGACTGCTGCTGGTTGAGGAGGGATCCCGAGTCGGGTCATATTTACAGATATTTGGAAAATACAGAAAGCTATTCCATAAATAGAGCAGTTTAGGAGAATTGGTCTCAAGATTTTAAGTATAATATTCTCTTTTACAATAAATATCTCGTCTCAGAATGAATTACGAGTGTGTATATTTAAATCATTATGAATATTTTAGGAGAACTCCATGACAGTCCTATATCTTGACATTTAAAAGAATCTGCGACACTTTCCGTATTAGACGGTAATGATCCATGAATGTTTCAACAAGCAACATTTGTCAAAAGTTCAATTATAAAGAACAAGTTATCTGCTGGTCATTTACGAGTAATATCAATTTAATTCAGTGGCTCAGCGAGGTATACGAAGGCTACTGCAACAAAAAAAATGGGTGCCCTATCGGAACTGGTTAGGTTTTATCTAGTAAAAAAAATAATATATAAATATTTTAAAGGTGCAAAGCTACGAAGGCTTACCTGAACGTGTAGGAGTTTTCTTATATGAGAGTTTGATTAGTCGAACCCAAGTTCGACTCGACACCACGACAGACCTTTTCCAGAACAACATTAAAGAATTTATGAACTGCCGGAACCGGAAGATGTAAAGCAACGTTATAGATAATAAAAAATTGAACAAAATCGAACAAGATTACAATTAATAATATAGATATTAGGAAATAAAAAACGAAGTAGATAAAAAAAGAATAAAGGGTTTATTATATGAAGGTCGGACCTATATATACTTACTAACATCTAATTCAAAAATTAGCTTACCATCTTTTCCTAGCTTTAATTTTCGCACAAAAATATCAATAACTTTGGTGAAATCGAGGATTGATGCGACTGTCCGAACTTGACCCACGCTGTTTCTTAAATGATTTATAACAATTTCTTTAATTTTCTAAATGATCTTTCAGCCACTACAGAAGTGACAGAAATTGTATAGAATAATAGCATTGCTTTAAATAATTCTGTTAGGTCGCATTCTACCTTTCTATACTTGCTCATTATTTTATATAATTGGTGAACAGTCCATGCCTGTGTTATTTTAGAGAGAACTAACTGGTAAATATTAAGATAAATTGAAGAAAGTTTGGGCTTGTTATATCAGAATATTATTTTGAAATTCGTCACATTTTTGTAATAAAGTCGTCTCATCTACATCTAGTTAAAATCTCAGTCTTATAAAACTAAATACGTGTGAATACTAGTGAAACGTGTATTTAATTGAGCTAATATTATTTGTCTAGGAAGAAGTTAGGGGATTCCCTACAAGTTCGAAATTGCTTTCAAATAAGTTGTCATAATTATAGTTGTTTTGCACCTGTAATATTTATATCTTAAAGGTGGGAGATATTATCGCAAGTTCGGCTTGCTTGAAGGTCAGGGTTCGAGGAAACCCCCTGAGCCTGAGGGCCCCGGTGCATAGCACCGCCCAGCCGTTTAGAAGCTACGGCACAGATTGAATCTGATTATCCAGATGAGAGAATTTATCTAGATCTGTTAAACCCCTAACCAGTTTCTAAAGTTGAATCTCACAGGTATATCTTATAGCAGATGATTTTAGTATATAAGAAGAAAATTATTTCCGTTAAGAAAAACCCCAGCCAAATTAGTAACTAATGCATTATATCAAAATTATTCTCGCTCCAATTAAAGTAATTAGTGATAATGGCCCACAATTCATATCAGATGTTTTTTGGGACTTGGTCACATCTTGTGTATTCAACATATTGAAACGGCCACATATAAACAGTAATCTTATCAATCGGAGAGGGTTAATCGTACCTTCGTTCAACTAATCCCTAGTTATTCAGAAGATAATCACGAATTATATTCTATGGGATTATTTTATCAATCAGCTCGCTTATGTTGTGCGTAGTACTGTTCATGAAACGGTGGGGAAACCTGCACAAGAATTGTTTTCGTGCAGGAAGCTGATAACACTGTTTCGGAAGTTTGTTAAAGTGTCTCATGGTTCAGATTTGGTTTATAGGAATATTGAGATCATACAAAGGTGTAGCAAAAGAAATGTAAGAGGTATTATAACAGGAATAAAAAGGACGCGAAAGTTAATGATGAGGTTTTGTAGCGGACTCATCCTGTAAGTTCTGCTAAGGATCGGGTGGAAATTTCAAATAAAATTTGAGGGTCTATACAGGGTGATTGGATTCGTGAAGAATAATGTGATTTTATGGAAAGATGATAGACAGGTCACGATGAATGTGGATAAAGTGAGGCTCTTCTATCCTATAAGGAGTAGTATGGATAATTCAGAGTATTAAAAAGGTGTTTATAAATCGAGGCACCCTGCTGATGACTTGTCAGTGCATAATCGTTAATGTGGATCGTTCAGTAATAGGTTTCCCATACAAAAGAGCTCCTTCAAAAACGTCTGCTTTATTTTCAGCAGACAATAGGGAAAATAGGTTTTATGTTCGGAATAAAAATAAAGGTATATGAAGTCGCACAGGACCACTGGGGCTGCCGTCGTATTGTTAGGATCCTAAAGCTAAAAGATTTTAACCAAATAAGGCAGTGGTACATCATAAAAGATCTCCACAGTCGTCTCTGGAGTTTATTAGACCTCTCAGTCGAAGGTCGAATGAACGTGGAAGCTGGGAAATAAAAACGTCGGGAGGAAAGGAAATTACGTATCGATATCAATTGCTAGGAAGACAATTTTCGAGTCTGCGAAATTTGAGGCCTAAACTTAAGGCTTGAAGTTAATTGCTGAGAAGTTTTTCTGTAATTTTAAATTTAATGAGATTCAAGATAGGAATTGAGGTAGTAAATTTAGGAATTTTAGAGTAATTCCTTGAACTTCAAAAATTTTTTACTTAATTTTTGAGGAGTCAGTTAAATCCGCTTCTAAGCCACGTTTCCTTTATGGGGAGGGCAGGGGGGAATCCTTCTAACCTTTAGGGAATTCTCTTATGGATTGTGTGATTTATTTGGGATCCTCGCCTTGTGAAGAAACCGTGATATATGCAGATTAGGAATGCTATTTAAAGAGATCTTAGAGTATGTTGAAAATGTAATTATAAGAAAAATTTCTGTCATTTTAAGTGCAAAGATTGACTTTGATTGTTTGCTGTTACAATTGATGGGTTAGATTAAAACCCTTGTGAGAGAAATTTCGTAAGACTGTGCTGTTTGGATTTATTCTTCAATTGGTACCCGCATAGCTGTAATTCTAATCCTGTGAAGGTTAAGTGAATCTTTATTGTTATTAGTTAGGATTCGCGAGGATTATTTCGAACCTATTGATTACTTACCAACATATTGGATAAAATAAAAGCTGTTGAGTTTTACAATGTCGTCTCATCATTTATCCCCAAACATCAGTAAGAACTTTGGTTCGTTTCAACATTTCTTATATGAACCCCTTTCTCTAATGTTCCTAAGATATTTCTCCACTGGAAACTGTGATGCATTGCTTTCTCCAAGAATGGACTTTTCTGTCGAGAGTACATTTTCTGTTGTATATCATGCATGTTAAATTTCTGCTAATTTCTTTCTCTTTAGTGTACATTTTTCCACCATGTCTTGTTTCTGTGTTCTTTCATTTTCAAATTAGTTTCAAAAAACAGATAAACCTTAATTTTTGGAGACCAGCGTATCTTATAAAAAAAAAAATTTCTTTTAAAATATTCCATCGAAAACTTTAGAAATGAACGAAATAAAAATCTTATCAATAATTAACTTTTATTTTAAATATGTTTATAATAATCAGTATGTAAACATGCATTTCAAAAAGCTGAAAGAGAAATATTAGACATATCATAGAATTAAGCAAATTTTTAAATCTGCATCCCTTCTGAAAGTCGCGCAACCAGCAAAGAACAGAAATAATAGGGCTTAATAACATGTCCGAAAATGGATTTCTTTTCGTCCTACTCGTGTAACGCGTGCATAACAGGGTCTCCGAACTGGCAGGTAGGCAGTTCGAATCACCCAGCCAACAAAACAAGGTCGTCATGAATAACCTATCAGCTTCCGCCGAAGTCGTGACCTAGAAATTGAACATTAGATAGCAGAATATCCTTACTTTCTACTGGTTGGTTATGTATTTACTATGGGAGTCTAACTAAGACATTCCCATTAAATCACGACTAGTGATTAAAGCAGCATTCGCACACGCTTCAACCTGACCCGCCATTTTAACAAGAGACTGTTCACAACTTCGACAAAAAATATTCTTGGAATGTATATTAACTGCAGTAATGGTACTACGCGTATCCCTCAGATAGTCAATCAACAGTAAAAACGATTCTTCTCTAGGAAGGGGATATGCAGCGACCTCTTCTGGAACTACGAAGGATAGGAATAAAAGCGCGTAACGATTGACACGAAAAAAAACTTTTTTCACTCCAGTCGCCTAACGCATGCACTTCGGACTCGAAGGCGATCAGATCAAGCCATTCTGCATCCAAGGTCACTAGGTGACAATCATATATATCAATAGCTTAATGCCGAAAATCCACTGTGAAGTAAACACTATTCTTTTCATACATTTATCAAAACATATTTGCTATAATTTGGTAAGTTTATGCTTTTATAGTATGACAAATTCATACTGACACCCGCACGTGTGTGTGTATTTAATTATTCTGTTAGTTTATTTGAAATTTTCAGTACTAGAATTTTATTTGGAGTATTTTTATCTCAAAAATTAATTTTTAAATTTTTTCTCCTTTTTTTTTTAATGATTCATTTTAAAAATCTATGTCCAAAAATTGTTTATTGAAACAATATGTATACATAGAATGACTTATAAATTTATATGAAAAGTTTAATCATGAAATTAGGTATGTTTTTCAGAATTAAATCACGTGTAATACGTGAAAATTGAATTTCTTGAAAATTGAAGCAAAAACCATGGATTTAGCGCTTAGAAAATCTTGTCTCTTTAATTTATTTTTGTATATTTAAGGAAGAACGATTAAATTTTCAGACTTCGACACTGTTATTATCTTATTAAATTTGCATCGAACATATTCCAGGCTTATATTCTTCGTATCAAAATCCTTTTTTTTAATGTAACTTTTTCTGTTAATCTTATTTGTGAAGTGAACAAAGTGAGAAAAATCAGTGAGTATAAAATCGTAAAGAGGCTGAAATAATTTTATATTGTATTGAGTCTTCTCTACTTACGGTTAAATTTCGTAGTCAAACTTATCGATTTTTTATTAACGTCACGCTTTGAAACCATACGACGTCTATAAAAGATTGAATTCTTAATTATGAACTTAATTAAAAACTCACTTCAAACTTCCACACCATGCCAACACGAGGACTTAGAGCCTCGCCAGATACGACCACATGTGAAAACGACCGTGCATAGCTGTCTATCATCACAGGCAGTAGAGTTGTATGAGGAGGGTATACAAAAACTTGTTCTTTATGGTAAATGTTTAAAACCAACAAGCTAATTACGTTGAAAAAGAGGAAATTGTATACAAATTCAGAAAAATGTTTTAAGATTTTGCACTAGTTTCGTTTTTATATTGATAAACAGACTTTACTTAAGCAAAAACTTGAAAAAGAATTCTTTCGAGCCACAGGAATAAAAAAAAACAACAAATTTCAATCATATATTAGTCACTATCTTAAAATTTTCAATTAGCTGGTGCATAATAAGTCACTAATAGTATTTTTAGTCGTTGAATAAAAACCGTGTAATTTCTAAATATGGATATTTTTGTGTAGTAGTCCAGTGCTTCTCAAACTTTCTATATTTGCGACCCAATATTCATACAAAAACAATGTATTGAATTCAAAATACTATTATTTTGACGCTAAAGCTACTCCTTACGGGATTTATCACGCATGGGGTACCAACAAAATGGTGCACCCACCCGCATACAAACCTGCGCAACCATGTACATTTTTGGCGTAGACATTTGACACTTGAATAATCGGTTACGGAGGTCAACAGGAGTGACCTCGCGATCACCCGACCGAAGTCCTCTGGATTTCTTTCTCTGGGGCTTCCTAAAAAGCAAAGTGTTCGAACGTGAATCTAAGAGTAAATACGATTTACTAAATCGAATCAGCACGGCATGCAGATCTGTGACACCAACTATGTTGCAGAAGCTACAGGCGGAGTTTTTGACGCGGGTTTGGTACTGCATTGCTGTGGAAGGCAGTCATTTTGAACATTATTTAAGTTAATTTGGTCATTCTGATATAATAAATTCATGATTGGCGCATCATTCCACGTTATGCTATAATTTGAACGGCAAATCCTGTATTCTTTTGCTGCTATTTGTTAAAACAAACTGTTTTAATCTTTTCGGTACAAGTTATACTTCTTTAATTTAACTTTTATTGTTTGCCACATACAGCAATACAAATTGTCAATCGATGAAATTACTACGATGTTTTAAATGATCGATGAAGTTACTATAATGTTTTTCTTTTTCTCTTTCTGTAGATTGTGAATTACTGTTCTCTAAATTCAATTTATATACGATCCCCTTTTCTGAGCAATTCGGATGCTTCAACTTTATGTAGGCATAACTCGGTAAGTTTTTATCGTAATAAAATGAAACCTTTTGTGTTTACTTTGTTTTTGTGCACCGCATCTTTTCCTAAATACAAGTGTAGGACCTGGAGACCGTATAAAAATTTAATTTTTGTAATTTTTTTTGTGAATGTGTTTTTTGGTTCGAAAAGCATGTAAAAACATTCTTTGGCTATTTTAAAACATTTTTCAAATTGGAAGTGCATATCTAAACCAAACGGTTCGGGAATGAACTATTGAGTCACATTAAGGCTGGACACCCATATAATATATATATGACTAATCACGATATCTCCGGAGCTATTAAACCTACATACTTGAAATTTGGTAGGCAGGTTCCTTTCATGGAGTAGACATCCGCTAAGAACGGATTTCGCAAAGATTAAATCCCAAGGGATGTTACGGGGGTTTAAGAGGCATTATAGATAATTAGTTCCATTATTAAACTATTAGATTTACAGTCTTGAAACTTGGTGCGTAGATTCTTTTCATAGAGTAGAGATTCCCTACAAAATGATTTTTACGAAAATCGACCTCCAAAGAGCGCTTAACGGACGTCATGCATAATTAATTCCATTTTTAAACTATTAGACGTACAGTCTTAAAGTTTGCTAAGCAGATTCCTTTTATAGATCAGAGATCCACTACAAAATGAGTTTTGTGAAAATCGAATCTCAAGTGGTGCTGCGGGGGCCCTAAAGGGCGTTATACATAATTATTTCCATTTTTAAAGTATTAGATTTACAGTCTTGAAATTTGGTACGCAGATACCTTTCATGGCACAGAGATCTGCAACAAAATGGGTTTTTGAGAAAATCGACTTCCAAGTGGCGTTGCGGGGACCAAAGAGGCGTTTTACATAATTTTTTCAATTTTTAAACTATTAGACGTACAGTATTTAAATTTGGTAAGCGAATTTTCCTTTCATATAGTAGAGATTCGGTAGAAAATAAGTTTTGTGAAAATCGAATCCCAAGTGGTTTTGCGGGGACTCAGGGGCGTTACAGATAATTGTTTCCATTGTTAAACTGTTGGACGTATAGTCTCTAAATTTGGTACGCAGATTCCTTTCCTGGAGTAAAGGACAGCTGCAAATTAATTTTTACAAAAATAAACCTCCAAGTGGCATTGCGGGGTTTAAGGGGCGGGGCGTTGTAGATAATCATTTCCGTTTTCAAATTATTTGACGGACAGTCTTGAAATTTGGTAAGCGGATTCCTTTCCTGGAGTAGAGTTTCGCTGCAAAATGGGTTTTGTGAAAATCGACCCCCAAGTGGCATTGCGGAGAATTAAGCGGCGTTATAGGTAATTATCACCTTTTTTAAACTATTAGACGTAAAATCTTGAAACTGTGTAAGCAGATTCCATTTATTGAGTAGATAATGGATGAGATGAGGTTAAGATGGGTTTTGTGAAAATTGCTTCCTAAGTGGCGTTTCAGGGGCTTAAGGGGCGTTATAGATAATTATTTCCATTTTTAAACTATTAGACGTACAGTCTTGAAATTTAAAAAGCAGATTCCTTTCATTGTGTAGAGATCCGCTACAAAATAGATTTGGGGAAAATTGACCCCCAAGGGGCACTGAGGGAGATTAAGGGGCGTAATAGATAAATATTTCCGTTTTTCAACTATTAGACCTAACTGCTTGAAAATTAGAAGGTATGTTCCTTTCATGGAATAGAGTTCTAACAAAGAGTTTTGCGAACACTGACGACCCAAGGGAGTGAGGTTGCGAGGGGTTAAGGAGAGTTATAGAAAAATTCCTTTTGAATTTAACCCATTTACTTGAAATTTGTTGAGCACGCGTTTCTTTAGTTGAATAGAGTTGCACTAAGAATGTGGGTTTTAAGGAAATCAACTCCAGGGGGAAGGGGGAGTTATTGCGTCGTATTGATAGACAAAATTCCTGTTTATGAACTACTAGGATTATAATAATAAAATATGGTTGTATGTTTCTTTTGTTGAATTGAAATCCGCTATGAATGCTCTCAACGGGGTTACGGGGCGGGGCGTATTGATGATAAAAATTCCGTTTTTGCTCTGTTAGATTTAGATTTGAAATTTAGCACGCATGTTTATTTTATGGAGTAGAGATCTACTGAGAGAGAGAAAGTTGCATTGGCGAAAATCCACTTAATTATTGAGTTAAATGAGCGCAAAAAGTCTTTCTACTTCTATTTTAAATATTAATAGAAATTATTATTTGTCATTTTTATATCAAGAGTTACAGCTATAAATATATTTTTCAATAGAATCGAATTCTTAATGCTAGATATGAATAATTTATATATATGTAAACAGTATATATTTATACATCACCGTGAAATACTCAGTGAAGCGAGTGGGTAACGGCTAGTATATACACTCATGGACAAAAATATTAGCGCACTAAGAAATAATTGCGGGATCGTAACGAAACTTGGCATGAAGGTACATGTCGGGGAGATATGAAAATGATTAGAAATGCAGCGTGATGGCGCATTACGTATAGCTGGTAGAGGACGTTTAACGTCGTTCTCCGGGGAGTATAAAACATGTAATCAAA
Organism: Trichonephila inaurata madagascariensis; assembly: GCA_019973955.1. Lineage (NCBI taxonomy): Eukaryota > Metazoa > Arthropoda > Arachnida > Araneae > Nephilidae > Trichonephila > Trichonephila inaurata. Next base: position 158,917 of record BMAV01008026.1, read on the forward strand.
GCTTGTTTGAGTGTGCTGAATCGCTTACAAAGAAAGAACTGAGGTAGACATGCCATTACGCCGTTTTCGAAGACAATATGAGCAGCTGTCGCAGTTTGAGAAGGGGAGAATCATCGGCAT
>BMAV01008026.1:171040-208785 GCA_019973955.1 Trichonephila inaurata madagascariensis
TATAATTCTTTCTTTTGTTATGATTCATTGACTCTATGAGCATAAAAAATGTCATTTCACAGGAAAAAGGAACTCCAGCAAAATGTTTCTAAATTCACATGATTTTTTTTATTAATATGCCTCTAATGCTCTACTTTTCAAATTTTCTTTGCAAGTAAATGTTTGTTATTTTTTTATTTTATCTGATTGAAATTATTTTACATTGAGCCAGTTTTTTCTTAGACTTTTCTTATACTGTTAGGAGCCTTTCATGAGTGATTTTGTCCCTTTTTCCGGGAAAATATTATGCATCATTCTAGCGTATTAATGCATAACTTTCATCAATAAATATTCTCAGTAAGAATTAAAAAAAATAATCAATATAAATGCGGAAATTTTAGCCTATGGCATGAAAAGAAATAAATGTTCAAAGCTTTATATTCCTCACAGAGCGAATGCGCGTAGAAAAGCTTTCCCTCCTTTCGTGACGTCATCAAAATGCTGTCACGGCCTAGTCCTTTTCTAGATGGCCTTGGTACAGGGCGTAGAAATTCTCCACTTTTCATTTTTACTTTTACCAGTCTGATACTTCCATCTTTGGACGGATAGAGTTCCATAACTTTAGCTAGAGGCCCTTCAATCCTCTTGGTATTGACACTAGAAACTAATACAATATCACCAATTTGGAGAGGTTTCTGATTTTTATCAAATTTCGACGACTGACGTAAATGGCCCAAATATTCTGTGCGAAATCTTTTTCGTAAGTCTTGCTTCACTCGTTGTCTGTAAACATGCCTTTTATTTAACGATGATGAATCTAAAATATCAAGATCTGGAATTCCTTCTTGTTTAAGGTCATGCAAGAACATGGAAGGAGTAAGTGGAGTCAAGTCATTCACGTCATCTGAAACATAGGTCAAAGGCCGCTGGTTAATTATATTTTCTGTGTCACAGATAATGGTGTTGATCTCTTCTAAATTAAGTGAACTTTTTCCTAAGACCTTTCGTAAAATTCCTTTTATAATTCCGATCAAACGTTCCCACCATCCACCCCACCATGATGCAGATGGAGGATTAAATTTCCAAATAATCTTTTGAGATCCACTGTGTTGAGAAATATCGTTCCAATCGATTTTCTTCAGTAAATTTTCAGCGCCGGTAAAATTAGAGCCATTGTCACAGTATATTATAGAAGGTCGACCCCTTCGAGCAACAAATCTTCTAAGAGTCTGCAAAAAGTTTTCTGTAGATAAAGATGTGGCTAACTCTAAATGGATAGCTCTGTAAATAGCGCATGTAAATATAACAATCCAAGCTTTCTTACTATCCCTTAAAATCAATGGACCTGCATAATCTATTCCTACGACTTCGAAAACTGCAGCCTCTTTTACGCGATCTTCAGGAAGAGGTGCTTCGACGATAGGTTTAGGTCTCAAATTAAATCGTCTACATTGCACACAGGTTATAATTACATTTCTTACAGTTTTCCGATATTTAAGAATCCAAAATTCTTCTCTTAAATTGCACATCACAATTTGAATTCCAGCGTGGTTTAATTTTTCATGTCTGGTTCGAATAATTTTTTCTACAACTGGATGCCTCGAAGGTAATATTGTCGGATATAGAAAATCTCTTGTATCTTTTCTCATTAAAATTCGAGTCTTTACTTTCAGAATACCGTTTGGACCAACGTAACACTGAATTGCCTTTAAACGTTTATCATCAGTTCCTGAAAAGGATTCTTTCTGTACAATTTTCAATACGGCGATTTCTGCCCTATTCATCTGTTCCAGTGTCAAAACTCCAATAATTCGGTTACTCTTTTCAATTTTACAGTTAGTAAAAATCGATACATCCATGCAGTAACTCTTAGAAGTCTGTCGTACGAGGAAAATCGGTTATAATATTTTTCTTCAGAGGCTCCCTCATGGTTAGCAGCGCTGATGACAGTCTTCCTTTTTTCAGAATTTATAATATCAAAATCAGGAGTTACGTTAGACTTCGGCCATTCTTCTGGAGGTCTTTTTAACCAATCCATACCTTCCCACCATCTTGACATCGCTAGAGTTTCAACATTGCAACCACGAGAAGGAAGGTCAGCTGCATTCAATGATCCTGGAACGTGGTACCAGTCTTCAGTGTTTGTCAACGAACGAATTTCTTTGACTCTGTTATAAACAAAGGGAGCCCAGTTTTCCGTTCCTTTGATCCAATATAAAGCATCTGCCGAGTCTGACCAAAACATTTTAGGCAAATTTTCCAGTTTCATATCACTACTAACACTCTGGGATAATCTAGCTCCGATACTGCATGCAAGGAGTTCCAGTCTCGGAATGGACAGACTTCATTGGAGCAACTCTGTATCTTGCCTGTATAAGTTGACAGGTCGTTGAATTTTCACTCTCGCATCTTAAAAATACACAAGCAGCATATGCATCTTACTCGCATCGCAGAAAACGTGAAATGTTAAATTTCCCGGTGCATTCCTACTGGGAATAAGACATCGTAGAATTTCTATTTCATTTAGCTTAGACAGTTCTTTTCGCCATCTTTCAAATTTTTTACTAATTGAGACGGGGAGTTCTGTGTCCCATGACACTTTTAATTTCCAGCACTCTTGAAGGAGGACCTTTGGACCCAACGTAACAGGACAAGTGAAACCAAGAGGGTCAAAAATCTTATGTACGGTTGACAAAATTTTCCTTTTTGTCACAGGTGTATCGTCTTCAACACAATCTCGTAAATCTATCGTAAGAGAATCAGTCTTTAAATGCCACCTAAGCCCCAGAACTGAAATGCTTTTTCCTTCTGGTGGTAAAAAGTCGTAAGATTCTAGGTCACTATAACTGTGCTCCCACCCTCGAAGTTCAACTTTAGCGGTGCTAAGGACTGTTTTGGATTCCTCGATAAATTTCTCAAGCTCTTCATGGTCATCCACACAGGTAACACAGTTATCTACGTAAAATGATTCTAACAACAGAGTTGCTGTTTTTTCAAAATTGTGAGGAACGTTCTGCAGATGAAATCGAATTTTTGCTCCCAATAGATAAGGAGAACAAGAAAGCCCGAAAACAACCCTCCGATGCTGAAAAACTTTAGGTTTAGCTGGATCCCCTTCCTCCCACCATAAAAATTTTAGATAAGGTCTATCCAATTCACTCAGACCAATCTGCAAAAATGCTCTACGAATGTCTGCAACAACGCCTATTTTCTTAAATCGAAATCTATTCATGATGGCTGGAATGAGTTCGACAGTGTTTGGTCCCTTTTCTAAGCAATCGTTGATAGAAGGCGAATTCTTTTTTCTAGCTGATCCGTCAAAAACAGGTCGTACTCTTGTAGTGGAATTTTCCTTAATTACTGCCCTATGAGGTAAGTAATGGTCACTTTTATCGTTGCAGTAGTTCTTCACTTCTTCTATGACTCCTTCTTGAAGCCATTCACTGAAAACTCCTTCGTATGCTTCTAAGTTTCCGGTCTTCTTCAAGGAATTAATACAACTTTTCAACCTTCTTTCAGCTAGATTTCTGCACGTGGGTAAGGGAGGATGGTCTTGTATCCATGGGAGACTAACAACATATCTTCCATCTGAATCCATTTTCACACTACTGTTGAAATGTTCTTCTGCGGCCTTCTCAAGTTCTTGCCTAGTTCCTTTCTCTCCTGGGTCTAAGATTCTAAGTGTATCTATTTGCCATAAGTCGGAAATTTTAGCGTCGTTTACATGAAGAGACATGACGCTATTCGTGCTGTCTGTAGATTCTCCTGCGTCTGTTTTCCCCATTAATGTCCACCCAAGTCGAGTTTCCACCAAAACAAGATCAGACTTTAATTGTTTTATGTTTCCTGTATATAATTTACCTAAAACATCAGCCCCAATTAATCCATGAATTTCATCAGGAGAAAATTGATACAGCAAGTCTACTTGGCTATTTAAATCAGACAGAAAAATTTTATGTTTCTTAATTTCCTTAATAAAATTCCCCCGTGGTATTCTCGGAATTCCGGAACAAATTATTTCTTGATTCAATACTTCGAAATTACAACGGTATTTATCAGAAAAGTCACTTAAGTAAATCAAATATCTTTTGTGGGTTTCTGCCGTCTCTTTACCGCCGAATAAACTGTGTGTCAATTTCTCTTCAGCAATGCATTCATATCTCATTTCTTTAATGGCGAAATTAGTCAAGTATGATTTACTACTACCAGAATCAATTAGAACCCTTATATGTTTCATTTTATTTTCACCCCTTAGACAAACAACGAGTGTTTGCAAAAGAACTTTGCGAGTGGGTGTTGCGTTGGAGAGAGTCGAATCTCTTCCATTTTCGTTTTCTACTTTTTCTTCCTGACGTGGGTTTTTCGAATTTTCATTAATACATATTTCAGGACACATGACCTTATAATGAGATTTACCACAAAATTCGCAGGGTGGTACTTTCGCTCTACAAAAACGAAAAACGTGTTTGACTGCAAAACATCGAAAACAAGCGGCCTTTTTCATCAATATCCGCTTTTTCCCATCATACGATAAATTATGAGCATATCTGCAATGGTTGCCAAAATGTAATTTACCGCAGAATATACAAGATTCTTTTTTATTTTCAGAAGAGTTATAAAGCTCTGCAGCTGTCGGAATTCTTTCCCGCCTTGATGACGCGGAAGTACATTTGTTTATATTATCTAGTTCAAGGTTAAACCCGCTTCGAGCTAACCGCACTTTTTCTTCACTTTTTATTTCCTGCCTCAAAAATTTCACAAGGGCGTCTAATTTATTATTTTCTTCATTCGGATTAGATGTCAAGCACATTGAGCTATAATTTCTTTCCCACACACAGACTCTTAATATATCGACTGGTAGGCAAGATTCAAGTAAAGGATATAAAATAGAAGAATAATTTGCACTAGAAACGCCTAACATATTTAAAGATCTCAAATAAGTTTCTATTTTGTCACAACTTAAAAAGCGGTATTTTAGAACCTTTACTCATTGTATTATTCATCATTAGTGAAAGAACTTCTCTAATATAAACTTCGATTAACATATCAGTCCGGCCGAAACGTGCCTTTAAACATTCTATGACGTTTTCATAACTATCACCAGTGGCAGGATAGGATTCAACAATTTCTCGCGCCCTTGAACCTTTTAATGTCGCCTGCAATAAATAGTGATATTTATCTTCGTTCGCGATTTCTTCGTCATTGTGTATTTTTCCAAACTGAGCCCAAAAGGCCAACCATTCTTTAATATCTCCCCCAAACAAATTCTATTTTAGGTAGCTTAAATTTCCGTTTTAACGGACTTTCGACTAGTTGAGAATTATTTTCCATTTCGACATTCTTCAAAATTTTTTGAACTTTAGTTTTCAATTTAATAAATCTCTTCGTACAAACTAAAGCTTTCGTATTCTTTATCGAAATTTTCTTGAGAACACTTCTTATCATTCAAAAGAATATTTTGAAATTCCTTTTCCTTTACACTAAGTTCGTTCCATTTTCCCTCCAACTGCGCAAATAAAATTTCGATTTCATCACTATTTTTATCTTCGTTCAAGTTGTTCTCAAGCAAGTTAGCGACGCGTGTGAAAGCGCTTCTAAGCGGCGTTCTCAACATTTTTAATTGATCCATTATAAAACTAATAAGCTACTAAATTCTAACTCTGTTTCAAAACAATTCAGATCCCGGCAGGGATGCCAAATAATATTGTGTCCCTAAGCAATATTATTATACCTGAATACAGGTATTCATTTGAGGTAAGTAAATTGGACTTACCTTCTTTTTAAAAAATCCGGGATCTTTTTATCTTTTTTCGTTCGGGGGAGGCATAATAAATCACAATAAATCAAATGAAGAGTCCTAATCTTGACATACACTCATCTATTTTTAATATTAAACATATATACGTTAGTTACATAATGACTACGCGACAAAACGAAAGAACACATAACGCGCGAACAGCAAAACAGTTAACAGAGAGAGAAAAAAAAACATGACATCATTTCACTTCATTTCATTCCGTGCGGGCTTCCGCAAAACGGAAATACAGATGGGAGTTTCGCATTTCGCAACACCGAACACGTATCAGATTATAAAAAATCTTCAGTCAATTCTGTGCTTAATTTTTTTTAAAAATTTTTTATATAAAAATATTTTTCCTAAAAATTTACTTATATAGTGGAGTTGAAAAATAATGCTGTGAGACAGGCCTATTACTAATACATTTTAATTTCACAAAATGCTGCAACTTTATCTTATTTAATCCTGTAACCGCGGGGGAAGGTTTCACGTGTTTTTGTTGTACATTCTTATATTTCAAACAATATGTGTGGTTTCGGTTCTAACTGACACACACACAATATTTCTTTTTAAACTAATTATCGGAAAAAATTTAGATCACAACAATGTTGCACGATTCGTTTTTAGAGAATGAAATGGACGACAACGACAGATGTAAAATTAGAATTTACAGTAAAAGGTACAAACGTGTTCCTGTATTTATTACAAATTTTTCCCATGGAGAATTGAACACAAATTCGGATAAACCGCCAAAATTCGAATGCTTCAAAAAAGCTGACGATGATAAAATTGGATGTGACGCTGAGAGGAAACTCATCGCTAATAATGGTAGATTGAATTACATTGGATTATCTGATACACCACTTCTGAAGCCTTTTGTTGGAGTGCGCAGTAAGTCTACTGGTAAAATAAAACTATTCGATTCTGTCTTGTTTCGTATGAAGCCTGATGTGAAAAAGGACGCTTGTGATATTCAGTTGAATAATACTCCTGATACCTACTGGGAGAACTTAAATAATTTGACTAAAAGTTTTGGAATAAAAGGAAGAAAGCGAGCAATGGAGACAGCAATGAAATGTGCTGTCGATAAATCTGAAAAAGAATCTTTGACTTTTAAAGACTTGCCTCAACTATCGACACCTGATATTTCTCTTCCTGATAATTCACAGCAAAATATCGACTATTTACCTCCACAGAATCGAGATGCATCATGTGTCGAAGATGTGTTTGACATAAATTGTATTATTTCGCCAGAAGAAGATGCTTCTTTAACTGTAGAAGTGGAGAATTTATTGGCTGCACCTCCAGATGTTATGAAGGAAAGGAAATTATCATTCTGTATATATGCAAGGGAACACTTTGACAGTGCTAGTGCAATCAAAGCTAAATATCTCTTGTATTACGATTATTTGATTAAGTTTCATAAGCTCAAGTTTACCGACATCAGAAGAAAAGATCCAGCACCTCATATTCCTGAGCCATATAAGCAAAACATGCTTAGCCAATTTACTTCGTTAACTACAAACGAAAAGGGAAAAGAGACTAGGAATCTTCCAACAACCATGAAAGACAAACTTGTATCATATATTTTTGTTTTAGCTCTTTTCATTGACGATTTTAAAGTAAACATTAATCAAATGTCGAATGATCTAAACTTAAACTTAAAAAAATTAACCATGATTGCTCAAGCTCTCGGATGCCATCTTAGCACAAAAAAATGGGCTGAGGTAGTTGTAAAATATGCAGAGTTAAAATTGCCACTGTTCGTTTTCATGCCAAAGTATGTTAAAAAAGTATCAAGAAAATAATTATGTATTTTCCTATTTAAATGATTCCTTTTTAATTTTTATAAACTGATTCTATTTTTTAAAAATCATAATTTTCAATATAATTTTGTGCAAGTGTTATTGTTGTAGTTTTAACAATAATGATTGTTTTCTTCATATCAAAAATTCTTTTATATTTTGCATTATATGTGAACAATTTTAAAATGTGTTCAGTCATTGACATCAATAAGACATTTTACGAATTTTTTTTATACTTATGCATTTTGGAGATAGATTGTGTTGATGTTTATGTGTTGCAGTTTTAGTAGAAATTGAATCGACAACAAAATAAATTGTTTTGAAGTATAGAAAATGTTTATTTTACGTTTTTATTTAGTGGAAGTATCGGTATGATAGTGAAATTTAATGAAGAATTTGATACTTTTTGCGTAACAGGGTACAGATAATAAAGTGTCAAATATTGCTATTGTTCTCCACACAGTTATGAGGTTAGTAATAATAAAGAGTAAGTATCTTGAATCAAGTGAACCAGTCATTGAATGGTTATTTTATTTACAATGATTTTCATTTATTTTTGGCAACAGATTGGATGGCTGAGCAAAGTGATTGTTTAAATTTATAGACTTTATTGAATAAAAAGGGGGGATGGATGTCGATGAGATCCATATTGCCAACATTATTTAAACTAGCATGTGTTTACCAACTTTGCGAGTTATCTTGAACATTGGCATTGTTGCGATAATACGCAAGTACCTAAAAAAGATACTATAATTATATGAATATGTATAAATGCAGAATTATATTTGGATCCTAATAAGTATAATTGATGGTTTTTAATGGAACCCACATGATGTGCTTCCTTCATTAGAAAAGGTCATCTCTACCTAGTAAAATTAATACTTTTTTTAAAGCTTATTCAACTGCAAGTGCGTATTAGCGTCACTGTAAAATAATTGGCACCATGCAAATTGCACCATATAAAAAAAATAAAAACATTCTAGCATGTTCTATGGGGAAAAAAACCAATCAGATTATGGTGCAATTGGCAGCGGTGATCCAGCTTATTCACGAGATATATTATGAACTGACTCATTTTTTTAGAACAGTTTTTCTGGTCTACTCGGTATGAAAATGGAGACAGTCTGAAAAATTCCATATTGGAGTTGATTGATTCTAAAGATCACTTTTATTTAAGACAGCCATTTTTGCATTAAAATTTTATTGGCGGAGTAGTATTGAAACAAATGGAACATATTTTGATTAAGCACAGTTTTTGGAAGATGTGTAATTTTATGAATTCATTTTAAAATCTGACATTTCATATGCACCATTTTCTTTTGTATAGTGTTTCAAACTACTTTAAAGATATGATTCAGTTTTGAAAGAATGAATTAAATCTAGAAGTAGAAGAGTTATTTAATAGTTTTTATTACCTTACAATTCGCTTATTTTATGTCAAGCTGCTAAAATATTGTGGATTATAACTATATTTTTTTCTCATAAAAATATTACATATATTTTTGACGATATCTCTTGATTCATAAGCAGAATAATCAGCTTAAATTATTGTTGAAACAAGTTATAATGATGCTAAATATTTTAGTTTTTAAGATTTTTTGTTCTTATTTCCATTATTGCATGTCTTAATTACAATACCTTGAGATTCTTACTGTTATTCATTTTTGAAGTTAAATCAGACTATAAAAAATGTACACAGTTAGTGCCAATAATTGTTTAATTTTTTTTATTATTTAATATACAAATTCTATCTTTGCTCTTTCCTTTTAAAGGGTTAATTGAAGGAAAGATTAACTTTCCTATAAGTGTCCTACTAAATAAGTGACAATTCTTTCATAATGGTTTAAAGCAGTAGTCTCTTCAAACTTTTTCAACTCGCAGGAACTTGAAGGTGATTTTGTGGAGCCCCATTCCACACACATACTTAGAAGAATTTATCTCAAAATAATATTTAAAGTAGATCAACATGTTATAGGTACTTTATGTAAAGGCAATCAAAAGTATTGCATTTATTATTAAAAAAATCTAATATAATTTTACTCAATGTTAATTTGTGATCCAAGTGTCATCTACCCATGTATTATATTTAGTAACAGGGATATGGGCTTGCTTTACTTCACACAAATTATCTGTCTACTGAAATGATCTGCAGTCTCATTTCTCATATTCTGTGTTTGATTTGTATTTGTATCCACTCGCATTGAAAATGTGTTTCACTTAAACACAATGTTCTGAATGGCATTAAAATGTTTGTAGCTGTATGAGAAATATTGTGTTTGTTGCTCCATATAGACCAAATTTTTAGGGGAGCTGTTCTTACTTAAATTTAGATTTTAACATCAAATCTGTTGATAAGTTGTTTCCTTTCCTTCATTATAGGTGTGTTTTTCTTTTCAACAATTGCAAAGTGGTATATTTTCCATTAGAAAATTAGTTATTCAAGACACTGTGTTAATTATCTCGTGGAACCCAAGATAGTAAACAATAGAATATTCACAATCCAGTAGGAAACATATACTAAGATAAAACATTTTAATATTCTTTTATTATATTATAAAAAGAGTTGAAAAATAGTTTATTATACATAAATAAAATTTTCAGTTTTAATGAATAGGATGAGTTTTAGGTGCTTATAATAATAGAAATAATAGTTTTATGTACATATTTATAAGTTTCTTTTCAATTTTTTTAATGTGCTTTGTGGAACCCCAGGGTTTTATTGAACACTGGTTGGTATCAAAAAGAATTATTGTTGTAACTAGAGTTGTCAAGACTTTGTGTATTGTAAATCTATTGAATGTTGGTGGTTGGTGTGTAGGAAGCTTAGGGAGTTGTTTACAAGCTCATATGTTGTTCTCTTGATTTGACCAAGGTCCCTCGCCTATGGCCCTCCTGTAACATTAATAAAAAAAATCAAATAGATCAGTGATGTGCAAACAACGATCCATCTAGAGATTTTATTTCTCCTGTTGCAGATTTTGAAACAGAAAGAAATTTTCTTACTTCCAAGGCATGTTCTGTGTTTCACACATGTAAATAATAGCTGAATATTTTTATATAAATAAAGATTATAACTTTTGTAATTTTACGTACATAAAATGGGACTATCCTAATTAATATACTAGATTTTATACTTGAAAAAACTGGAAACATGGAGTCTCAACCTCATTCATTGTAATATTTAAAAATATAAAAAAAATTTGTTTTTATTTTGTAATATTTCTAAAAAAGTTTTCCCATCTTCAATCATATGTTGAAGTTTTTTTTCCTGCTATGGTCACTAGATGGACATTGAACATTGTTAGTGGCTGAAACCTGCACAATTTTTTTTAATAACTATTTTTATAGAGTAAATTATAGTTATTAAAAAAAAAACATGCTTTTATATAGTGAATTGTACTAAAAAGTAAAAAAATAATTCTTAATATAAGCATAAAATGATTACAAGAAAATTAGTATCATTGGGATAAGTGTGGGGCACTCTATATTAATTGTTATAATTTCTTACTAGTTCTATTCCAAAATGTAGAACAAAGCACCTCACGCTTTTACCACTATGATATTAATTTTCTCATTAATCATTTTATTTTTTTAGTTTGATTCACTATAAAAGCGTGTTTTTTAAAACTAATTTATTTTGCATTTTTTAGTTCAATCTACAATAAAAGCCTGTTTTTTTTTAGTTTTTAAAACTATCATTTATTCTTTGTTGAATTTATCCCTGAGTCTAATATTTGGAGCCGGAATTAGTCTTGCTCTTCAATGGATATTAATTAACGGGTCTGAAGGGTATTCTCTCCATTTAGGGGACCTCGGATGAGTCCCATATCATTATATTTCCAATATTCCGTCTCTATAAATACAGGTCTAATAAGTGTGTTGAGAGGAAATATTAAATGTCAATCATATTATCACCTTTTGAATATTTTGCTATAACATTAATTTATACATCACTTCTAAACATATTGCTTTATCCAAATAAAAAGTATTTAGCAGTTAGAACATAAATTTACCACCTTTTAAATGTATTGCTACAATGTTAATTCATATCATCACTTTTAAATGTGTTGCTTTATAAAAATAAATATTTAGCAGTTAGAACAAATTATTTTTATTAGTATGCACGAGTCTTGTTTTATTTGTATTAACCACAAGCCTATTTGCGGTTTTAGGGTTGCACCTTAATCTTTTGGTCGTCAAAATGGTTCATGCAATTCGTCTCGAAATCCTTAAAATCCATTTTTATAAGGATCCTGATCAGGACAATGAAACAAAATTATGAAATTATTGTATTGTCATCGGTCCTTGACAAGTGTGTGAAATTTCGAATGAATCTGACCTATTAAAGCGGGTAAAAATAGAGTTCGAAGATTCTATTACATACAAGTAAAACTTATAAAAGCGTGTTAAAAATGATTTATTACAAAAAGGAATTCTACACTTTTGTTAATCCCGAAAAAAAAAAAGGATTTAAGAGACATGATGGTTTGACCTATGTGTCAAAATTGCTGTAGACAATCAGGAAGAGAAGCTATTCTAATAGAAAAATAATTTATTAATCATTAGATAACTAATTTTATTAGAAATAGACATCAACTCTACAGAAAACTGAGGCATAATTTAGCCTTAATTATGAGGTATTTAAAAATTTCTGTACAAAAATCCATTCTAAATTTTTTTTTATTCTATCATAATTGTATCGCCTACTTCAAACCTGAATATATACCTGTAAATTTAAATATCTTATTGATTGGATTAATGGAAATGCTGAATTTTGATTCAATTAATACATGGAAAGACAAAGTTCAAAAGAAATCAAATTTAATGACTTTTTATCACAATTATTTTAAAAAAGATTTCTGTCTATTTTACTTGACTCCAAATGACTATGTTTTTAAGTACTTATCAGTTACTAAACTTGTGAAAACAATCAATATCTAAAACATTCGAAATTAGTTTCATAGAATATCTAGTTCTACTTTTTATTAAATTGATTTATTATCTTTAATATGGTATATGTTTGGAAAATATTTAAATTTTTTAATATATAGGAAATACTATGATTTAAAAAAACATGTCACTAAAAAAGGAATTATTTTTTAGATTCCATTCAATCTAGTAAAAAAAAATTTTAAAAACTCTTAAGAGTTTATTAAGAAATAACTGAAAATCCTCAAGAAATACTTAATAATGAGACATACATGAAAATAAAACTCAAATAAGCAAGATATAAAGTACTTAAGTGGAAGATAATTAAAGTAATCTATAATGCTCGCCTTCTCATAATTAAATATATAGAATAGATTAAATCAAATATTTTTTTAATTACCAATGGGGCTGCGGATTGGTATTGTAACGGCGTGGCACATATTGCACTAGGAGGCTAGACACATAGCACACGATAGACTAGAAAGAGGGCCCTGCTGTGAACTGTTGGCCATTGAGCGGGGAGAAAAGAAGGTGCTCTCGAACGTAAAATGGAGGACGATGTGCCTGTAGTCCCTATACGATTTATAGTTGTAAATATAGTTATGTGTTTTGAAGAAAATAATAAATCCGGTTAATTTGAGTGATGATTAATTCAACAACAAGACGATCTTACAGTATTTACCATTGCAAACCTAGTACATTTCCTGAGAGCTGTTATTACTTTCTCCTGTAGTACCAGATAGGTGGAATACCAGCTGCTGCAATGTAGTTTTGAAGCCCAATATCCTCCCCAGAAGGAGCCACAAGTGATTATGTTATAATTTTTTTTACCTTTGCAGCATAAAAATAGGCAAGTTTCCCTGATCTTTTCATTTAAAATTTATTCATATATAGTAATGCACGTACATAAAAAAATATTATTGTCCAAGAAAAAACTAATGTTTTGGAATTTTTCAGAAATAATGGCAAAATCAATAGGGGACAGATAGCAACAGTGACTTTGTCATATGCCAGTATAATATATTGTGACCGATTCTGAAAATGAACAATGATTTCTAAGATTGCAAAATTTCACAGGAAGAATACATATAGCACACCATACTTAACAATCCAATCATTTCACAGAGTAAGAACAAGCATTTGGAGGACCTTTTGAATAAGAAATGTTTTTCCATGAAACAACTCTTGACCACTGTGAATAATTTATCCTCTTCTAAATACAGCAAGAATCAATGCATCAGTCTGTTTTCCCAAAACAGAAATGATAGATTCAAAATTATTAGGGATCTTATACAGTCACAGTATAAGAGGTCAGAACTATTGAATCTTAACAAAAAAAGCCTTACTAAGAATTAAGTAAAAAGAATATTGATCCACAAGAGATAATGAACTATTTATATTTACAGAGTAAATATATATAAACTAAGTATTTTTTGTAAGAATATACTTTTGGCATATGAATACAAAAATTTTGCAAATGATGTTTTGAAAACAGAACTCTGAATGTTTCAGAAGCAGATTAAAATGATTTTTCACTTTTTTTCTTACTGTCATCAACAATAATTACTAATATATGTTTTACGAAAAAAATGAAAAATTATATATTTTCAATTGAAAAATTGTAGGCTGACTATTTTAGAAAATTAAAATAACATTAATATAAATTTTTCATAATTTTGTTTACTTCAATAAATATCTTGTTTTAAAATCAGACAACTAACTTTTAAAAATTTTCATGATCATATACACATAAAAAATTAAGGGTATTCTCGACACACTGCAAATAATGACGAATCAAAATCTGGTGCAAGTGTTCCCAAATTAATGCATGATACTGGGAAACTAATAAAATGCATTAATTTTGTAAAATTGTTATTTGGTCTTATAAATCCTTAAATGAAATTTATTCTAGAATCTATATCAGTGGTGCGCAAACTTTTTTCGACTGCGACCCCTTTTGTAGAGAGAATTTTTGGCGACCTCTAGCGATAAATGTTCACAAATATGATGTAAATAGGTGCATTTCTTTTGTGTTTCATCGAATAAAAAAATCATCATTTCTGACACATTAATATTATTTATAATTTAAAGAAAATATTTTTTGTATAACATAAAAATCAGTAAATCGCCTTTTAATGAGATGTATGTGGCTGCAAGTTTCTGATTATCTCATCGATGTTTGGATGTATGTTGCTAATTGCATATCATCTTCAGGGTTCAAACGAGAACGGCATTTAGTTTTTATTGAAACTAGTTTGCTAAATCCAGTTTCACATAAATACGTTAATGCAAATTGTATTAGTAATCTGATGGCATTCTTGCATAGAACGGGATATTGCTTTTCCACGGATAGCCAAAATTTTTTGCAAGGCTGAGTCTTAAATTGATTTCGAAGAGTATAATCACTAATCAAATCTATCATTTGCCCTTTCTCACTACTTTGAAGAGTTGAACTGCATATGTCATAGGAAAATGGATCACGAAT
Organism: Trichonephila inaurata madagascariensis; assembly: GCA_019973955.1. Lineage (NCBI taxonomy): Eukaryota > Metazoa > Arthropoda > Arachnida > Araneae > Nephilidae > Trichonephila > Trichonephila inaurata. The sequence goes on from BMAV01008026.1 coordinate 186,036, forward strand.
CCAACCAAGATCGTTTTCAGGAGAATCCTCTCGAAAAATTTTCTTTTAATTTTTCAATGTGATTGGAAATGTTTTTAAATGTAAATATGTCTATATTATTTTCCTTGATAAATTCGTTAAAGCAAGGGAACATGTCGGTGTTGTTTTTATTCAGTTCAGTTTGCCAGAGACACTAAGCTTATTTTTAAAAGCTTGAATTTTACTGACTGAAGTTATGATAGTTGAATTCTCACACTGCAAACTCAAATTTAAGTCGTTAAGTTTTTCTAAACTATCAACTAAATAGCTCAGCTTTCCTAGCCAAACTTCATTGATATAATAACTTTTCAATTTATGTTTCTTTTCGCTTAAAAACATGTACACTTCATTTCTCAAATACAAATATCCATCGTAGTAGTATCCCACGTGAGAGCCATCTGACTTCGGGGTGTGTAACAGTAATCTCTCATACGTTGAGCCCATCTCATTGCAAAGTATTGAAAAGAGAGGGCTGTTAAGACTGTTGCATTTAATGTAGTTAATTGAACTAACAGCGTCTTGTAATATGTTGTGCAACTCTTCATCCATATCTTTTGCAACAAGAGATTGCCGATGAATCATACAGTGATTAAATACCATATGAGGCGCCACTTTCTGGATTAAGCCTCTGAGCCCTTTGTTCGGACCTGTTAATGCTGCAGCACCATCAGTACAAACCTCAACACAGTTTCCCCTGGTAAGGGACTTTGCTTCAAAATATTCATTTATTACTTTGAATATTTTTTCTCCAGTTGTTTTTCCTTCCAACTTTTGCAACATAAAAACGTTTCTGTTAGATTTATTTTTAATGAAAATATAACGTAAATAATTAGTTGTGACATTTTAGCAATATCGGTTGTCTCGTCCAGTTGTAAAGCAAATACAGATGAATTTTGTATGCGTTTTATGACTTCCGACTCGATATTTCGTGACATTTCGGAAATCCGCAGATACAAGGTGTCTCTTGATAATGGTATTGTTTTTAGTTCATTTCCATATTTATCGCCATGCATAATTAATGTCATCTTAGATGCTGTAGGAAGGAAAAGGGATTCTCCAATTGTATGGGGTTTCATTGTTTTTCCTATTAGATAAGAAACTTCTAAAGAAGCTTGTAATGCTTTCTGAGGTATTGTAAATTTCTTTAGATTTGCACTCTTAAGTTTTCAGATTTTCAGCTCGTCTTTGAAAAAAATCGGCAAGTTTATTTTGAAGTTCTTTATGTTTAGTTTCCAGATGCTTTTTTAATTTAGCTGGTATAATGCTCTCAGTTGCTAATTTTTCATTGCAAATGACACATATCGGGCGTTCTTCATCATCAACAACACAAAATGTAAAACCTTACTTAATATATTCCTCATTGTATTTTCTTATTTTTTTAGATGGGGCATTTAGTTCAGAATTTTGAGACTCCTCATCAGTATTTGTTCTTTTGTTAGCTGAAGATGTACCTGGTGTACGTATTACCCATTTATCCAATTTTTTTAAAACAAATAATAAAAAAAAAATTTATTATTTTTTTTCGAGAAATTCAATAAAATTAAGATCTTTCTCTAATGATAGCACATACCTGATAACAAAGAGAAGCAAAGCCCGATAAAAATATAAAAAATCATAATTATACAACGTCACATGATAAAACTCGAGGAGAAATTAAAACAATTGCAGGCTAACTGTTACATGCTACAACTTTACATGGAAACGCGCAGTAAAACATTCAGTGATAATTTTTGGTCATTTGGTTGGCCTTGGCTTGGTATGCATGTCTACAAGATGACTCCCACAGCCCTTGATTACCACTCCATCTCGTACGGTGCGCACTGTTCGATACAGTACGTATAACATGAATACGTCGGACAAATAGGCGCTTTTCAGTAAAACTGGCGAATTACCCAGATGAGGGCGTCATCTACCGGAGTGAAAAACTTGCGTCTTCACACTTTACATACATTACTGTCTAAGAAAGAGCGAACAGCAGGAAATTGCAATTAAACAGTAAGTGATGGCGTTTCACTCTTTATATGTACACTATATGGTATGCAGGCATAATGCATTTCATAAAAATTTGATGACCCCCACAGGGATCGCAACCCCTAGTTTGCACACCTCTGATCTATATTATTTCTCTGTGTCATAAAATTATTTTGATAGTTCTTCCTAGTGACAGGCATCCCTTCCCCAAGCTTTTCAACAGAAAAGGTTACTTTTTAAACTATCTTTTTTTATTACGTTTTAAGGCAGGCAAACCCGTGGCGTATGTGCCAAAACAAAGTTGTAATAGTGGCACGCAAAGATTTATTAAAAAATTTTAAAACATAGCATTAAATTTTTTTTTTACTATTTTGTTAAAATGTGGTTATTTCAGACAAAAATAAATATAAATAAAACCCACATATTATTTTAAAAACATTTAATTTAATTACAAAAGAAAATTATTATGTAGATAACACTCCATTGTTTGTGTTGCTTTTCCAAAGAGTGTACTCACTAGATTTTGGTATTTGAGGGAGTGTGTTTTAAAACATTTGTGGAAGAAAACGATGAACTGGCTTATGAGTGCTTGCTACTAAAGAATGAAGTTTGTGGCTATGGGGTTTAGCTTTTTTTCCCCCCAACCGATATTATGGGATACCTAAATAACTTAAATTTAAGATTATATACAGGGAAAATATTGATTTTTACTCTAGTTGGTCATATTTTGTGTGTAAATAAACTTTTGCTTTTTGTCTCGATTTTGGAGAAGGAGTAACTCATGTCATATTAATGCAGGAAGTATTTACAAAAGTTAATAATGCTACAAGCTATGATATATCTAAAAATTCAATATCCATTTTGCAATACTATTCCATTCAAGGTATGATGATTTTCAAAATGATAAAATAAATTATCTTTTCACAAATCCTTTTTTAATTTCTCTGCAAAATGTTAATTGTTACCTGCCTAAAATCGAAATTATTGACCTACAGCAAAATACTACACTAAAATGCAAACATGAGGAACTTATTTCGACTTTAAGTGATCCGAAATATACTGAATTTTGAACATTTGTACCAACGTGCAATTTTTCTAAATTTACTCGATTTGGCTGTATGATACTGTAATAATTTTGGATCAAAACATGCTTGGGAACACAAATGTTTTCTAAAATGAACATAACATCAAAATATCGTTTAAATTACCTGAAACAATCTACAAGAACTAATCCTAATATAGATGACTTAGTAAAAAAAAAAATTCAAAAGCCACATTAAGCGGTACTGGTTGTTTATTAATTATTTAGAATTAAATTTTTTAAGTTACTTATTTCCATTTTATTCCTGACCTTGTAAAAAGTTTACTAGCCATAAAACCTAAGTTTGTAATGTTCTATTTGCATAAAAATCTCATAATAAGCCTATATGTGACATATTTTCACCTTTTCCTTTTCTTTTGTTAGAAAAGTTTAAAGTGGCACGCATAATTGTTTTTTATCAGATAGTGGTACTCTTCCCAAAAAGGTTGGCAACCCCTGTTCTAAGGATATTTATTCTTGATTTATTAGACTTAGGAATCAAGATTTTCACATATAATTTGAAGTAGGTTATATGCATTTTATACCATGCAATGACCAACTGGAATGCTCCATTTAATTTAATTAGGACTAAAAAGCAAATATTGATTTTTTTTTAAATCAAAAAGCTAATTAAACCATAACTGTCTAAATAAAATTAAGGTGGAACAATCAAACCACAGTTTGAAATATGCAACTTGTTTGAAAAATTTTTTTTGAATGGTTAGAAATTTCTCACATCCAAGCTAATACTTCACTAGGCTGAACTGCCATCAATTTTTACATAAAACCATATAGAGGTTGTGGTCTCATGGTCACTAACTCCTAACCAACATTGTCAAATTGTGGAGTTTACATGCAGGTCTTCAGTAGCACTAGATTTTAAAGGGGCTAATGCACATTAAATCTGTCGAGGCTCAAAATCCTCCCATTAGTGTAGAATTTTGAAGAGGGGATGTCAGTTAAGGAGCCATCCTCATAACTTGACCATGGGTCAAAATTATAGAGTACATTGCTGACAGCCTTCACGTTGCTTCAGAGTGCAGCATAAATTAAAATCAAATAAAGACTGAAACCCTACTATGCAGAATTGTGGATTTAAATCTTGACATCACTAAAAACCTATTCAGTGGAAGCGCTGAAACATGGAAAATCTGTCAAAACTAAAAGTTGTAAAATTGGCAGGATTAGAAGTTTGAAAAGGTGCGAATTTAGGTGTCATCCTCATCACTTGACTATGGTAAAAAAATTTTTATCCTTGTGTAGCTTCAAAGTAAAAGATGCATTAATAAAACAATCTTAATTATACTAAACAAACATCACACTTTTTCCCATACAAAATCTTTAATCAAACTAGATCTCAGATATATCAGTCTTGGATTATTTCTCTGCTCTAATTGGCATATTCTAACTCTCTAACAGCTATAAATAGATTTCAGGGGAAAAAGGATATTTTTTTATGGTAATTGTATCCTGAATCAATTTAGTGACTAAAAAACAACAAATGTTTGACTTCCAATTAAATATAATCCCATCTGTGCTTACCATGAAAATACTCATTTTTTTAAAAAATTTATCACACAATACAAGATATTAGCATAAATGTTTTCAACAGTCTATTCCTTAAGAATTCAATTAATACAAACACACATCTGAAATGAAGTTCCGTTTCTTATTTAATAGAAACAAATATATACAAATAATTTCAAAAAGAAATGTTCTTTATATAATCCTTGTGAAAACCAGTCAATACAAATGGATTTTTATTGAGTCTATACATATTGCATTAATTTATTAGCTTATTTTTTTTTAACAGCACTGAGTCCTGACAAGACAGTGAACTAAACATAACTTCTATACTCACTTGAGTTTCTTATATAGCTTTTGTTCTTATTATAATAGTTTTTTTAAAAAATCCAAATTTGGAATTTTATCGCAATTTATAAATTTTTTACTTGGTGTTATACTCCATATTTAGACCATCAAGAAAATCATTCTAATAATTTTGGTATGTTGATTGAAGGGAAATTTCATAACCCACACATAGATGCCATATTATAAAAAAATTACTTTTAAATTATGACAATTTGGATAAACTGGCTTTTGATATCAGGTGTTGCCAGTTATAAATATATTCACTGATTTTTAAAAAAAAATATTCAAAATCATAAAAAGAAACATATCTGCAAGAATCTGAGAACAACAATTACAAAAGACTATTTTTAAAATTAGAGGAAGTTTCCTGATGTAAGTCATGAGGCAAATTCATGTCATCTACAAAACATTCTGCTTTTACATAATAACAAGTACATGCTATGAGAAATATAATTTGTATAACTTTATTTTAAAAGATACCAACAGATTATGAACATTTTAAATCCTGGTTCAAAAAGATACATGGTATTTATATCAAGGTACTTTCATACTCGACTCACTTGGCCAAAATAATGTGAATCTATAATAGATTAACTTCAAATGAATAATGAGACAAATATAGATACCCAACACATGATCACTAAATTAGTATGAAATTTTGCAATTGAGTGATTGGAGTAAATGTTGGGGGGAAAAGCATGTACAAAACTACATCAAAACAGTAGTTTAATGTATAACACAGTATCTGAATTCAATAATCAAAAACAATCTTAAATATTTAAGACTGCCGACTGTTTGGACAAACCATTAAGGAATTAATCAAAAAATTAATATATTACTAATGTTAAATTTCTTAATTAAAAGGGAAGAAATTGCTTATTAAACTCAGGCTTTTCAAAAAATTTCACAAACATATATTTTTGTAAATTTTGATTAAATAAAATTCAATGATTATTAAAGTAGACATTTTCATCTTTACTCCCTAATTATTTTCAAAACCATCTACTTTAATTTTAATAAATACCATGTTTTAAATTTCCCCCTGTAATTACTTGAAATATTAAAGGTTTAACCCTTTCAGGAGCAGGTGATTCTTCCGGTTATGTCCAACTTCATTTAAAAATTAATAAAATATGCCAAAATTTATAGTTTATAATTCTTCCAAATTAAGATCACACCGGTGTGATCATGGTCTTGAACAGGTTTTAGAAAAAATTTACATAATAAAGAAACAATTTCATTGAAAATTATTAAAATATATAAAAGTATTGGTAATTTTTAAACAATGAATTATTAAATTGTGTTACCTCTAGAATTTACATTTAAAACCTTTATTTGAAAAGTGGAAAAGAGATTTTTGTGAAGCACTGTGTACTTACAAAATTACATACAACAAATATCAGGAAAAAAAGTTAAACATTTGGATGGACATTCTTATCTTTATGGGGAGATTCATAGACCATGTTAACATACAAAGAAATCTTAAAACAAGAACTTTCATTCAAAATTTCCTCCTCAGAAGACTTAACATAATGATTCTACAAAAAGAAGTATTAAACTGTTTCTTGCATATAATTTTACACTTTCAAATGAGGAAATCATCAATTACCAATTTACATTAACTTAAACTTGTTTTTCGCTTTCTAGCTTCACTTAGAACAGAGGCTTTCAGCTCATACTGAGTGGATTCGGCTCTGGAATTAATGCAGTTCAAATTAGATGAAATACCTGGATTATCTGTGAGAGAATGAGATTCTTTACTTGTTTCATCAAATGGATCAGTTGAATTTTCATCTTTACTGTCTTTAAATATTGCTACAGTTTCAACAATTTCTTCTTGGACCTGAAGTTCTTTACAACTAAGTAAGAAAGATAATGGACTTGTGTTTTCTCCTATGTTAGATTCCAAATATGATTCACATCTGGAAAATGAAACTTATTTTCTATTCATTGAGAAATTGAAATCTTATAGTCATATGATTGAAGAAAATTGAGGACAAAAAAAAAAAATTAAAATGGAACAAACTTATTGACAATTTCCTTTGATATATTCGCAAAAAAATTAGTAGTGCTCATTTAATAACTATAATAATCTTGCAGAGTTATTAATTTATTTTTATACTGAGAAATTCTAAGCAAAGCAACTGTATATCTAAAGATACAAAATGATGAAAATAACTCCATATCTGTTTTATAAAATACAATTACACATTCAGGTAAGCACTAACTTGAATAGTTTAAGAAAAATAACTTTTTATCAAAACTACATAAACTCACATGAAAATAAACACATAAAAGTTTGCAGAATAAATAACACATATAAAGGACCAAATCAATTTTAAATTTCTGCAAGCTGCATCGACCAGATGCCAGGTATTGTTGGAAAATAATTCAGTCTTGAGCCAGTAAATTAAAGTAAGACTAAATTTATTCAGAACTGCCAAGCGAGCAAATACTCAGGATTGTTTAACCCTTTTTATAAACAGAACATAATGACATTATACAACCTCTTCACAGTTACAGAAATGTGGAATGCTGTGTATCATTTGCTTAAATCATTTTTCTTCACAAAAAACACATTTATGAAAACTCACCTGCATAAACAGTTTATTCTAAATTTAAAATACCCATTTATAAAAGGCTATTTTTCTTTTGAAAAAATAAAATTTAAATAAAAAATGCTTCATAGAACTAGTTTATGAATATTTTTTTGGTATTGCAGCCATTGCATATTAAAAGAAGAGTCAATGCACACTTGGCACAACAATCAAAGTCTCAAGAAATACAGCTCTTTTAGCTTGGTAAAAGCTCAGAACCTGTTCTACCGGGAGGTTGCCCCTCTATCTCTAAAGTCCTATATTGATCCCTCAGTGATGAGTTTTCTTCCACTTTGATCTGAAATCCACTGCAAACAAGCAAACTCTCCATGAAAGCCATCTTAGATAGCTGGCTCTGGAAATTATTAGCTGCATTTCTACAAGATGCAGTGCAGATCTATACTGACAGTTGTCACATAAAAGATCTCTCAGACCCACAATGTCCATCATCACATGTTAATATAGAGGTAATTAGGTTGCTGATAGACTGGCCAAAGAGGGTATGAGAGTGAAACGGCTAATGACACCTCACTCACTTATCAAGAACTGCATTCAAATGCAAAATCTAAATTGAATTTAATATATCACCAATGGTACACAGGAACATCCCCTGGAAATCAAATGTGACTGTGACTCCCAGACTGCTCTGGCTAGACTAACAAGTAGCCATTTGAAATGTCTTTTCTTTGATTGCGGCAGAAAAGTCCACCCCCACTTGTAAAAAATGCAGCTTCAGCAGATCACATTCTGGGGGATACATTAGTCTTTCTAAGGGAGACTTAACATCCAAACCCCTTATCAGATTTCTTGGTGGTCAACAACCTTCTGGAGCTGATCTGATATGTCAAATCGTCCACGGATAAGAAACAACAATAACATGAATATTTCTCATGACAAAAATGCCTGTATTATGTAAATAAGATTAGCTTAATTTATGTTAAAAATTATGAGTCAATACCTTTTATCTTTTTGATAAAAAAAATATGCTAGTCTTTTTAATGATTTAAGATTTGGATTTATGATCCCTATGTGCAGGTTTGAGTTGTATAATAATTTTTTCTATTGAAATTCTCCAGAAAATTACACACATATTCTTCAAATTCGTTTAGATTTAGGATAAATCTTTTTCTTTAAAGATCTTATAAATTAAAAAGACTCTCAGAGGTAAACATTACTTTGAAGATAATCCTGAAACCCAGACCATTTAATTGTAACTGCAACTTATTAAGGAAAAAAAATGAAGAATGTCAATACTTGGATAAAATTTATGCTCTCAATATACAATTTCGAATTGTGTTAGTGAAGTGTTTTGTACATAAGTTATAATTTTAAGATCTTTCAATATCCAAAATATACAGGATTTAATAATCAGAAATACACTTGCAAAGTAAATTTAAAAATAGATCATGCTTTATATGAAAAATTACAAAAACTTTTCACTTTTGATTATGTGTTTGAACTTAAAAAATGTAGCATTGATACTTTTGTAATTCTAAAAAAAAAAGATAAATAAGTAATGAACAGCATTTACATCAGGATATTTCTAAATTGGTTCCAAATATATAGTCATGGATTTTTTGATAGAATAACTTAGAAAAGCTAACTTGGCTGTTTGAACTAATGCAGTGATCTTCAAACTGTGTTCCACGGAACCCTTGAGTTCCACAAGGCATGCATAGGGGTTCCACGATTCAAAATTAAAAATCGAAAAGAAAATTATAAAAATGTATGCAAAATGGATTCATGTTCTCTATGTACAACCAGAAGTATCAACAGTTCAATCTAGTAATTAAAATGATATAATATATCTGCTAGAGATTGTGAATATTCTCTTGTTAACTATCTGGGTTCCACAAAATAACTTTGTACTCATTAGTACAATATTATACAAAACTAAATAGTTTTCTAATGGAAAATGTACATTTCTTCATTGCTGGGGAGGCGGACACTTGTAATGAAGGTGGGGAAACAATTGATCGATATTTCAATAGATTTGACATTTAAATCTATATCTAAGCAAGAACTGCTCATGAAATTTAGTGTGCAGATACAGGATTTCTCTCCCCCAGCTATAAACACTTTAATGCCATTCAGCACAATGTATTTAAATGAAAAATATTTATCAACGTGTATGTAGCAGGTAAAACAAAATACAAAAACCAATTAAACACAAAATATGAAATCAACTGCAGATAATTTCAATAGACCTAGACTTCAACAGTTTGTGCAGAAAAATGCAAGCACATAAACCAGTTACTAAATAATAAAAGATGGGTAGGTGACACTTGAATGACAAATTATTATTAATAAATAAATTATATTATACTTATATTTTAATAACAAATACAATACTTTTTATCTTTACATAAAGTACGTATAATATGTAGATCTATTTTAAATATTACATTAAGACATTCTTCTAAATGTGTGTGTGGAATGGGGTTCCTTATAGTTTTAAGGGTTCCCTGAATTGAAAAAGTTTGAAGACCACTGAACTAATGTAATACAAAAATATTGAAGTTTCCTTTTAGAGGCAAAGAGTTAAAACTTTAAGAAACTATATAAAGCAATAAATATTTATTGATAAATGAAACAGCAAATTTCATCAAAATGATTGCTGAAATAAATTATTTTGCACATTTATAACTTCAAGTAACAATTCAAGAATCACAAAACTAAACCAAGCACTCAAATACATATATATATATATTGATATGTTCTTCCAAAATGTAAGAAAAAATTGAATAGTTTAATAATTGAATAATTTAAATGTTATTTTTTTCTATTAATGATCATTAACAATGAGAAATTAAACTAATCCTATAAAAACATTTACATTCTATTTTAGAAATGCAACATTTTTAATAATGTTTTTCCCAAATTTTTATAATTTTACAGATTTTTTTCAGTTTGAATCATATTAGCTTTAACTATTTACATAAACATAAACTTGTTACATAAGAATTAAATTTTAAATTAATAAATTGAAAGAAATTATCAGTGAATTAAAATGTTTTCATACATTTTCAAGCTTAATTATTTTAATCTTTAAGAAATTAGAAATATTTAAATTATGACTCTTTTAATAACCTTAGTTAAAGTCTTTAAAAACAGTGAATTATTTTCATTCAGATAAATACAGAAAGATTAATTTATGATAAAATTAAATAAATTACTACACAACATTAATAAACAAAAGAACGTAAAAATTACAAATGCCCGACTTCATGAATATTTTTAGTTTTAATTGTGTAAAGTGAGAACATTTAAAAACTTGATTAAACATAACAAAATAATCATTTATTATGGTGAAAATTTGTTTTAAAATACTATTATTTTAGCAAAGTATAATAAAAAATTACTATACAATTGCATTGCTAAGTTAATGTAATAAAAGAAACAATGCCATGTAATCAATATTTACATACAAATAAAGTTACTAATTTGAACATTGAATTTATTTAAATATACCTTTGTTTCTTATTTGGAAAATCATCATCAAAAGCATTTTCAGAAATTTCTAAACAATTCTCAGAAATTCGTAGGTTTTCTTCAAGAAAATCACCAATGTTAGTGGGATCAAAATCTTCACCTTTATATAACTCTCCCTTAAACAAATGTGCATTTTATCAATGGTGAAATATTCAACAAAACAATAAAATACAATTCAACCATAAAAATAACTGAACAAGAAAAATTTTACTAAACATATTAAATCAAGCAATAAAAATGTGTATTAAATTTGGCAAATTTAGTAAACATTTTAAAAACATTTTCTGAATTTGCTTGTTTTAAGAGCTTGAAATCCAAATGCTACTTTGAAATCTGAACATTCATTAGAAGCCTTCAAAGGAGTAGAGTCATCATTTAATTGTCATCAAATGTTAAGAGAACTGGTTTTTGAAGAACATTACGAATCGAAATTCTAGGCTCACATCTAACACTGAGAGGTCAGTGGAATACAAATATACCCACAGAATGAAACAAGACTTTGATTTATCATTTAGTTTGAGGTTAAAAGCCTGATCAAAAGCATTTAATTTATAGACAAAAAAAAAAAAGGAAAAGAATGCAGGCAACAAAAATGCAATTACATCAAGGCTAGCAAACAGCGGCCCTCCAAAAGAGTAAAAAATCAGCTTTCAACCAAGATTTCTTTACCATGTGTGATCAAAGTGCAACCATGTGTGCAATGTTGGGAGATAGGGGTTACAAGAAAATTTAACCTAAACTTCATTTGATCTCTTATCTCATTACTGCTGATATTAATACAGCACTGAGAAGTTGTAGCTTGATTTTATTAACTCGCGGTCAGATCAGTACGAAGGATACAGTTAATCTTATGACATTAATGGACATTTACAAATGTTTCTGTGCTGAAAAATTTCCATGTATGAAGAAACATGCTGCGAAAGTGTTCCTTATATTTCGGTCAACCTATATTTGAGAGCAAAAATTTCTTACATGAAGATCAACAAGAATAAATATAGATGCAAGTTGCCTTGCAAACTGTGATGAGAATTTTAACAAGTAATCTCACTCCCGACATTTTAAAAGTTGTAGAAAACTATGATAAGGTACATTTGTCTCAATTAAGAAGATTTCAAAATTGAATGTGCTTGCAGCTATAGATGATATAAAATTAGCACAATAAATTGAACAAAACTGCCATTATTTTATTTATATATATGTCAGGCCCCAAGCTTGCTGGTAAAATGAGGAGGGCATCATCTCTATTATAAAGTCTTTATTTTGCTTCAATCACATAAAATCCAACATGGCGGCCCTTTCGCGCAACCGAGTAGAACAATAGACAACAATTCGGCGAGGAGTCACCAGCCAAGCCTTTTCGAGTATGCGCTCTCCTTCGTCAGTGCTTGCTCCACCTTTAATTAGGCTTATTTACCCACAAATCCTTACACGATGGTAAAGAGTTCGCTCTATTTTTATTTATTACTTACTTAATTTTGAAGCTAAACTTTTCAAACCTGACCATTTTCCCTCCCTTCACTGAAGCCTGGCACAGCCAGGTTAGCCAATCCTGAATGGCAAGTCCCCAGAGGATAAAAATAATAATATTTCAATGATATCAAATTCCCCAAATGAAATTAAAGTCTAGAAGATATGATAATTGTGTAAAAGAGTGAGATGGTGAATCCTGAAGTGTAAAAATAGCAATATTGAATAACAAAATATCGAAAATTTGGTATACAGCATTGTGTTACATAGAATGTCACACATCTAATACTCTTTTACTATGACTATAATAATAATGAGGTTAAGAAAAAACAACATAAGATAAAGATAATTCACATTAGACATCCAAAAATATATAGTAGTGTTAAACAACATAACATAAGATCAAGTGAAATTCACACTAAATGTGTATCAATAGTAAACAATGTTGATAAAAGTGATAAATGTCAAAAAGTTACAAGTACTTCAAAATGGTATTGAATGTTGGAATAATGAGTAAATAAATACATAGAAAGAATAGATATTGAGTAAATAACAACAAAATAAATTTAGGAATAATGGTTAATTAAGTACATAACAAGAATAGATATAGAGTAAATAACAACAAAATGAATTAAGGAATAATGGTTAATTAAATACATAAAAAGAATAGATATAAAATAAGTAACAGCAAAATGAATTTAGGAGTAATGGTTAAGTAAATACATAAAAAAAATAGATATAGAGTAAATAACAACAAAATGAATTTAGGAATAATGGGCAAGTAAATACATAAAAAAAATAGATATAGAGTAAATAACAACAAAATGAATTTAGGAATAATGGGCAAGTAAATACATAAAAAGAATAGATATAGAGTAAATAACAACAAAATGAATTTAGGAACTCCCAAAAAAGAAAAGATTACATACCTATATAACACAGAAATTTACCAAAATAAACACATCAACATTATATCAAAACATCACTAGAAATATAAAATGCAAAGAAAAACAAATAAGTGTATTTCAGATATATCAAGTACAGGTAAAAGTTCAATCAATGTCCATCCTTTTTTTTTTTTGTCATAATGTTTCACATAGTCCTTTCTTGGTAAAATCATAGTTCAATGTTTATCATTCACAATTATTGTTTACCTTACAGTTCTTTATTATTATAATTTGAATCACTACTGAACCAACTTATTTCAAAAATACACAACAAATATACACCAATCTTCAGAGTATCACATAATATTTTGTAACTTTCAGAATATACTTCCATCATAAATAATCACAATGAAATTATAACATCATGTATCATAAAATTGACCTCATCACCATGTTTTCATACAATCCATAGTAAAGTTATTTTTTCAAAAATAGTCTTTAATGTGTTCATTATGAATAAAGATACAATACAAATTCAATTACATTAAATTTTGATGTTCATAATGTAAACAAGTCTAAAATTCAAATTTTAAAAGTAACTTTTATTATTTTTTTTTCTAAATAACAATGCACTTTTTTTAAAATAACAATGCACACCTCCCCCGCCAATGTTCAGAAAACACGTTATAACAAATATAAATCAAAATTTAGCATAATTGGAAATTGGATTTTGAATGAGAAGGTTTTAATCTTGTAAAATGAACAATATCTGTTAATTTTCCTGTATATTGATTTGGTTTATCTATTTCATTTGAGAGTTTTTTGACAATTTTAAAAGGACCACAGCACGGACTTTGAAGTTTACTTGAATTAAGGCATGAGAAATTTTGATATAGGACTAAATCTCCAATTTTAAATTTTGCATCAACATGTTTATCATATCTTTGTTTATTTATCTTATATTTAATTGTTCTGTTTATTGCAATTTGTCTTGCTTGTTGTATAGGTGGATAATTCAATTTTACTTGATTAGGTAATAGCGAGTCATATGGCAAAGTTCCAAACATTAAATATGAGGTGGAAAGCCAGTAACATCATGTGGTGAGTTATTATATTCATATGTAACTTGTTCTAATAATTTTGTTCAAGGAATTTTTGTAGTTGAATTAACTTTACATCTTAATTTTGCTACTAATGTCTGATTAACTCTTTCATTCTTTCCATTGCATTGTGGTCTATTTGCTGAAGTTAGTAATTGTCTAATATTGTTTTAAAAATTTCTTAAATTTAGAAGTGAATGCAGCATTTCTATCACTTAACAGTTGTTTTAGGCATTGAAATGAAAAAATTTGTTTTAAGCAATTTGTATAGGTTTCAGAAGCGACACTTTTGGATGGAAATGTCCAAGCATATCTGGTAGCATAGTCCAGAACAATATGCAGGTATTTCTTTTGTGAATTATGACAATTAAATCCTCCTACAGTGTCTAGTGACATCATTTTAAATGGTTCTTCTGCTACAGGAACTTCTAATAATCCATACTTTTTTTGTGTAGATTTTTCATTCATTTGACAAAATTTGAAATATCTAATATAATGTCTTTCCAGTAGTAAATTGGGGGAATTAATTTTAACATCTTTTTCACGCCTGGGTGAACAAATTGTTCATGTGCAGTTGTAATTAATTTTTTTCTCAAAGCTAATGGTACTAAAATTTTAATTAAATTCTTTTTCTTAACGGTTAATACATCATTATATTTTGTATATTTTGGATCATTAATGTTCTCTGAATTTTGATATTTAATAATTTCATCAGTATTTAAAAAATTACAAATGGGTGATATATGACATACAGGGTTCATCGACAACATGTCTGCTTCAACATTTAATTAACCTTTTATATAAACTATCGAATATTCATACTGAGAAAGTTTTAAACTCCGCCTAAATAAATGTCCAGTTAAATGTTTTACACTTTTAAGCCATTGCAAAGCAGCATGATCAGTATGTATTGTGAATTTGGATCCATGTAGGCAACAGTGAAATTTGTCTAAGGCATCTATAATTGCTAAACACTCTTTTTCTGAAATTGTATAATTTTTTTTATATTTAAATAATTGTCTCGAATGATAAGCTATGGGGTAAAGTGTTCCATCTGGGTGTTGTTGTTTCAAGACTACGCCTATTGAATCCTGGCTTGCGTCACAAAACACATGACATGGATATTGTGAGTTGTATAATTTAAGTATAAGTTTTGAGATTAAACAATTCTTTAACTTTTGATAAGCTTCTTGACATTCACGTGACCAGTTCCAAACTGCATCTTTTTTAAGTAATTTATTTCATGGTACTCTTAAGTTTTGCATAATCTTTAATAAATTTTTGATAACTATTGATGGAACCAAGAAATCTTTGGAGTTCTTTTACATCTTTAGGTGGTGCTAATTTTCGTATTGTTTCAATATTTGGATTGCTTGGAGAATAATGACCTTATGTTATTTCATATCCTAAAAATTTTATTTTTTCCTGTGCAAACTGACATTTTGATTCTTTAAGTTTAACGTTTTCTTTTTTACAAATTTGAAATATTATATCTAAATGAGAAATGCTCTTTCCAAGATTGTGAGAAAATTATAATATCATCAAAATAGTTTAAAGCAAAAGTTAAATGATATTTTTGTAAAATTTGTCTTATAGTTCTTTGGAAAACAGCAGGGGAATTTTTCCAACCAAATGGAAGTCTTAACCATTCATAGAGTTCAAAATTAGTTGTGAAAGGCAGTTTCTCTGCGTCTTTTTCATGAATTTTAATGTGCCAATATCCACTTGTTAAATCGAGTATAGAGAAAATTTTAGCATGAGTTAAACTATCAATAACAAAGTCTATCAGAGGTGTGGAATTTTTTCATGTAATTTCATTTAATTTTCTATAATCAATAGATAATCTTGATTTTTTCCCTTCATCCTTTTTGTACGCTAAAATTACAGGGGCAGCATATGTGCTATGGGAGGGTCTAATAAAACCTGCTTTTAACAATTCTTCTATCTGTGTTTGTATTTCTTTAGATTCTTGTTGACTGTTTCTATAGGGGCATAAACTAATAGGAAGGTCTGAGATTAAATGAATTCTTTGTGGTTCAAAATTGATACAACCTACATCATACTTATTTTGTGAAAATATGCCTCGAAATTTGTCTAGAAGTTGGGTTAAACCTTCCCATTGCTCACTAGTTTGTTTTGGTACTGTGTGCTCAACAACCATGGCTGGGTTAAACAATCTTTTCAGATCAGCTTCAGGGCTGTCTGGAATACTTGATCTAAATCTTTATTACCCTTAACGTTAATATAATTTTCATGATTAGCATTGGAATAGTTCATAATTTGATCATTATTAAGAGTTTTACAATATGTCCTGTGATATTTTCTCAACTCATTGACACACTTATTTACAAATTTAACATTACTTAAATTTTTACCAAATTGAAAAACACACATGTTATGAATACTAATATCAAGCTTAAATAAATGTAAATAGTCAAGTCTTAAAATAATATAAGACAATTTAGTATGAATTATAAACAAATCTATTTTCTTAAAATATACTTCCAATATTCATATAAACTGTAATTATACCTTTGGGATGAATAGTCCCACAAATTTGATTTATTTTTATATCACTATTTTTTAAAGTCTTAAAATTTTTAAGTTGTTTAGATAAATTTATTGGAATTAATGACACATTGCTTCCTGTGTCAACTAGAGTAAAAAAGTGCTTGGAACATACCGTTGAATCAATTATTAGTTGTCACCCTTGCCTCTGGACATTTTCATTATTTCTGGGCGGGCAAAAGTTACGCCGATTCTGTTGCACAAATTGCCTAGGTTGACTGTTGAACTGTTGCCTTCCATTGAATCGCACCATGTGATTGATGTTGCTGTCCATGATATCCTCTTGATTGGAATCGGTGCTGTGGATCAGTTCCTCTGTGTACACTGCCATATGCTTGATTATTCCATCAGGTATAACTTCCAGTTTCTACTGCATTTCGGTTTGGATTGTTCGGTGTTACTGCAATTAATTGCCGCATTGTCGAAATCCATTCGCAGGGTGTAGAAATCTTTTTAATAATTAAAAATTTTTGAAACTGAATGGGACTGGATAATGTCATATGTTCCACAATGGAACTGTCATCATAATTTAGTTTCTTCCCTAATGAAAGTTTTTTTTGTAAAAAAGGAAATTAATTCTTTAGTGTTGTTTAATTTTAGGTTGTGAAATTTTTGAATCTCCTCTTGTTTAGTCGCATCGAACACTGTAGTGAATAGTTCCTTACTTTTTTGGTAAGACTTTCAAATAATTGGTTATCATACTAAAATTTAAAATAAACTCCCATGAGATATCTAGCAATATTTTGCTTCTTCCATTTTTCGTCTTTAAGTTATTCCAAACATTGTTGATCAAAACAGTCAATAAAACTTTTAAAACTGCTAAACTTATTCATGTCAAATTCAGGAAAAAAGAAGGATTGTTTCGAAGTGTTGACTGGTGACTTCTGCCGGAAAGAGTTGTCCTCCATGGCAGTATAATTTTCAATGCAGTCGCTAGTTCGAAAAAATTTTTTTTGAAGTTCATTCTTTTGGTTTCGTGGCATATGTTGCGGTTCCTTGCGTAATCCTGCTGGCTCTTGTCAGGCCCCAGGCCTGCTGGTAAAATGAGGAGGGCATCATCTCTATAATAACGTCTTTATTTTGCTTCAATCACATAAAATCCAACATTGCAGCCCTTTGGCGCACAACTGAGTAGAGCAATAGACAACAATTCGGTGAGGAGTCACCAGCTAAGCATTTTCGAGTATGCGTTCTCCTTCGTCAGCGCTTGCTCCACCTTTAAATAGGCATATTTACCCACAAATTCTTACACGATGGTAAAGAGTTTGCTCTATTTTTATTTATTACTTAATTTTGAAGCTAAACTTTTCAAACATGACATATATAATTTATTTCATAATTTTTACTTTTTTTTAGATGCAAAGAAAATAACTAATGAATGCAACCATTTTAAAAATGGTGCAATCCTCAGCTCTCACAATGCAGCCCTCAAGCCAAAACAATTGCCAACCCCTGAATTACATGCTGTATTAATAGAAATATCACCTTCAAAGTAAGTCCTTAATAGCAAGCACTGTCATGATTTTTAATGTAAAGGAAGGGGGGGGGGGGCTTTTTAAATATTTTTATTCAAATTGTATATTTGGTTAATATTTAACTCTAAAATTCAAGGCATTCGCACATCAAATCATTTTGATAAATCAGTTATGGAACCTGGAAATGGGAGTAATAAAATAATGGACGAGATTCATTAAGGTTTATCGGCATACAGAAATAGATCATGTATAACATTTTCATTGTGGCAATGGCATGCCTTTGTCCCACCCTCTGTGCGGCTCTCTGCAGAACTAAAATTTAAACAAAACAAAAGTTCTCTTAAAACTTGTTTTTTTTTTTACTTTTTACTTTAAAAAATAATAATCAATTGCACTCAAAAACAATTCTCACTATAATGATTTATTTGTGGATAATGAGAGACAAATTATCTCATCCTTCGCAATGAATGTGCTAAATTTCAAACATAAACATGAGTTCCATTTAAAAAAATTTTACATCCAAAGATTGAAAAACATAACTACAAAACAGTTATTACCACATGAGGTCTAAAGCAATTTAAGAATAATATAGAACTGCTTTAATATACACAGTCAAACCTCCACGTAATGAAACTCAATATTGTGAATTTTTCTACATAGCAAACTTTTCTGCAACCAAGGACATTGCACAATTTTCTTCATAAAATAACCTCCCAATGGCACAGTGCATATTCTATAAAACAAACTTTTTAACTTTTGATTCAATTTTTTTTCTTTTTTTACTTTCTATTTTTAAAGTATTTCTTGAAATTTCAAGTTATTCTTTCTTTTAATGTATTTATGGTGGTCATGAATCTTGAACTGATTTTATTAAGTTCCTAATTTGCTGAGAGCTATAGAATTTTGGGCATTTCATCCAAGAACAACCTTTAACCTCCATTGTTCAGCTCCTGAGAAACACCTTCGATATCTCCTTTCCCCCTCAGTGGAGTTGTCTCATGTCCCTGCATCCTTGAAATAGTCTCTGTTCATTTGTAGTGTTGATCAGTCATACTGGTAACCTTGTTTCTTACAGCTTGAAAATGTCAAAACATAAGTGCTTGAGCATCAAAAAAAAAATTTAATCCATTAGGAAAACGATAAAGGCATCAAGAAAAAAGATATTGCTTTAAAATTTGGTATTCCTCCAAACACAGCTTATCAACCATTATAAAAAAAATCAAGATAAGTTGCAAAATGATGACTTATCGAATTCTAGTTCAAAACGTATAAAGACGTGTCTATGAAGATGTTGACAAAGCAGTTTTGAAGTGGATACACACAATGCGAGATAAAAACGTTCTGATCTCTGAACCATTTGTAATAAAGAAAATTGTTCAATTTGCGAAGGCATTGGGTTACAACCAATTTCTAGGTAGCAATGGATGCTAGAAAAATTTCAGAAAAGACACTGAAAAATATGGCTGAAAGGATTTTTGGTGCATTGCAAAGATGCGAGGCGTATTATGAAACAAAGCATTTTTTCAAACAAAAAACTCAAATAAAATTAACTGATTTTATGAGTAACTAAATTTCAGGACGTATGTGGTAATGCATGATTAAAATTACTTGTATACTTTAAATTCATTAATTTTAATATAAAATTATTTTCTTAGTGTTGAAAATACAGTACATTCTTCGATTTCTTTTTTTTTTCCCCCTTGGTTTCCTTGCAGTTTCTTTTTTGATGGGTAAGATATATAAAATAATTAGATATTAATTTACAAAAAGGTGTAAAAATTAGTTTAGATATATACTCTGTTTGTGAATTTAAAATTTGTTTTATGTGGTTTATTAAATATATTGAAAGATGAACCTCTATATAACAAATTTTCCATATAACAAGCTTTTTATGGGAATTAGCGAATTTGTTAAATAGAGATCCAACTGTGCATATATATATATGTTGCAGGATAACGATGAAACTAGGGCTTTCGTCAAATCCCTAAAGAAGGTGATCAATTCGCGCAAGATGTTAAAATAATGTCTATTTGATGTCTTTTCCCTGTTGTAAGTAAGTGAATTAGTTAAATCCCCAAACTGTGTTAGTGAAATGATGAAATGAAAAAAATATGCCGCTTTTTTGGTACTAAGGGACTGATATTTGGAGGATCGTAATTTTTGTTATGGTTAGGATCTGCTAGGATGCATCCCCCCAATGCATTCCCACCCCCTCTACAGCTTTTTGGCCAATATCTCAACATCCGAGCCTTGCAGTCCATTCAGACCTGGCTCATTCTACCCCTCTCTAACTGCTCTTCCAGTTATTATAATTTCATGCTCATAGGGCTATTCCTGACATAGTTTTTCATTGTTTTAAACTTTTAAAATTTATTTAGATCCACAATATTTTGGCTCTTGTTTGAGTCTCGGACTTGAGATTTGAACAACTGTTCCACTCGTTGAGACACATCCATGTATGTACTTAGTCCCCATTGTGTTGGCATGGGGAGGGCTTAAGCACTAAAATATCATGTTCCCATGTTAATCCTATGGGGTCTGAAAAAATTTCACCCCTCTTAAGGAATTGAGCTTGGGACTTGATTTTTGGAGGTCCGCCATATTTTCGTGTATGTGCGAGCTTTACTTAGAATTGGCCCCCTCCGGTGCTTCCCCCCACAGGGCTTCAACATTAATAACTCGAATCCTATGCTACCTTGGTCGACTTCACCGGCTGGATTAAATTGTTTTTCCTATAAGCTCTTCAAATAAGTAATTTTATCCTGATAGCCCCATTCCTTCCCCCCATTTTACGTTTTTAAACAATTTTAAATATTTTTAAACTCTCCATAGCTTTCAGGATTTTTGACCAGTATGGTTCTGAAGGTGTCCAGGTGTCGCCCCCCCCCCCCGGGCCAGCATTTGGACAGTATTTTAAAACAACGTCTCTTCAATGTCATTTCCATGATGAAATTACGTGATTTTATCAAACCCTGAACTGTTTCAGTGAAATGATGAAATGAGCTAGTCAGGATTTGCATTGGCAAAATGCTGTCCAGGGGGGGAGACACCTGGAAGGTCGAGTCCTTGTACTTCCGAACCATACAGGTAAAAAATCCTCGGAGCTATGGGGAATTTTAAAAAATTTAAAATTGTTTAAAAATGTACAATGGGGAGAAGGAATGGGGCTATTGGGATAAAATTACATACTTGAAATGCTCATAGGGAGAACAATCGAATTCCGCCAGTGTGGTTGACCAAGATACCATAGGATTCGAGTTATTAACGGGGAAGCCCTGAAGGGGCGAGGAGTACCGGAGGGGGCCAATTCCATGTAAAGCTCCCGCGTACATGAAAATATGACAGACCTTCAAAAATCAAGTCCCAAGCTCAAATCCTTAAGGGGTTTGAAATTTTTTCAGACCCCATAGGATTGACATGGGAGCATGATATTTCAGTGCTTAAGCCCTTCCCATGTGTACACAGTGGAAGTTAAGTACATGACTGGATGTGTCTCGACAAGTGGAACAGTTGGTTCAAATCTCAAGTTCGAGACTCAAACAGGAGCCAAGATATTGTGGATTTAAATAAATTTTAAAAAGTTTAAAACAATTAAAAACTATGTAAGGAATAGCCCTATGTGCATGAAATTATAATAACTGGAAGAGCAGTTAGAGAGGGATCCAATGAGCCAGGTCCAAATGGATTGTGAGGCTCGGGTGTTGAGATATTGGCCAAAAAGCTGTAGAGGGGGTGGGAATGCGTCCCAGCAGATCCTAACCATAACAAAAGTTATTACGATTCCCCAAATTTCAGTCCCCTACCACCAAAAAAGTGGCATATTTTTTTCGTTTCATCATTTCACTGAAACAGCTAGGGGATTTAACTAATTCACTTACTTACAACAGGGAAAAGACATCAAAGAGACATTATTTTAACATCTTGCGTGAATTGATGATCTCCTTTAGGGATTTGACGAAAGCCCTAATTTCATCGTTTCCCTGCGACATATATAAGCCATTCAAATATATTTTTATTCTTTTCCTACCTAATTATGGTATTACATGATTGCAAACATCAATATATATAATCAAATAAGATTTTTATTCAAGACAGAATTGAAATTATAAGCATTATTATGATTCATTTTTGATTTTAAAAAATGAAATTACTTCATATTTTTCTTAATTTCAGTTACACAGCAAAAAAAAAAAAAAAAAAAAAAAAAAAAAAAAAAAAAAAA
>BMAV01008026.1:208885-227681 GCA_019973955.1 Trichonephila inaurata madagascariensis
CATAAAGGATTTTTTTAATACCATCTTCAACCAACAAAAATTTTACAATAAAAACAGAAATATGAAAAACAAGTCTAAATAGAATTAAAGGAAATAAACATTAAATTAATATAATGCTCTGAAAAGAAAAATTGTTAGAGCAAAATTAATTAGATGGAATATATGCAAGTGAAATTAAAGAACTTATATCACTGACCAAAGATTTTTACAAGTTGTTAACTGATTTGGTATCACCCAAATAACCTATTTCACAATTGCTAAAATTTGTTGAAATTCCTGAAAAGTAGTCAACAGTAAAGGAATCATACATTAGCAAAAAATTCATTACTTTTTATAGTTATTAAATTATGTGAAAATTTGTAAAATATATTTCAAATCCATAAAAAATGTATTTCATATGATTAGAAGTTATATTGAATTTATTACATAAAAAAATTAAGAAATTAATATGTTATAACTTTTTCTCATGTACCTTGTTTTTTTTAACTATAAACTACAGCAAATTATTGTGCATTATATATAATGAACTGATACATGCACAATGTATATATTTATTACATAGATCAGTATTATAATTTATTTTACTTTAAATTCCAGCTAAATCTAAGTAAATTTCAATAGTTCAAATGAAATTCAATACATAATTTATAATTTTACACAATATGGATTATTTTAATATATTCTTGAGTAAAATTCTATTTTGGTAGGTTCTTTAGTGACAATTTTAAAATTGTGTCACAATTACCCTAAAGCGTGATGCTCAAATTTGAAGGTATTGCAACATGAAACAAAAAAATTTTACCTCTGAAAACTGATGATGGAAATGTTGTAAAGAAAAATATAATATGATGTAAAAGTTGAATTTGGCATAGAAGTACAATATAAAGAACAAAAATAAATTATAGTTTAAAAGAAAACTTTAAAAAAAAGCTTTTATAGTGAATCAAACTAAAAAGTAAAAAAATAATTCTTCTTAATATAAGAATGAAATGATTAACGAGAAAATTAATGTCATTGGGATAAAAGTGTGGGGTGCTCTATATTAACTGTTATAATTTCTTACTAGTTCTATTTCGAAATGATGAGTTAGTGTAAAAATGTAGTATAAAGCACCCCACGCTTTTACCACAATGACAATAATTTTCTGGTTAAACATTTTATTCTTATATTAAGAATAATTTTTTTACTTTTTTTTTTTTTTGTTTGATCTACAATAAAAGCCTGTTTTTTTAGTTTTTAAAACTATCATTTATTTTTTGTTGAATTTATCCTTGAGTTTGATATTTGAAGCCAGAATTATGTGGCTGCTTGAATTAGTCTTACTCTTCAGTAGATATTAATTAATGGGTCTGAAGGGTATTTATTCTTTCTGTTTACGGGGCCTTGGATGAGTCCCATATCGTTTTATTTCAAAGATTTCATCTCTATAGATACAGGGCTAACTAATAAAAGTGTGTTAAGAAGAAATATTAAATGACAATTGTATTATCACCTTTTAAATGTATTGCTATAATGTTAATTTGTATTATCACTTCTAAACATATTGGTTTATAAAAATGAAAAATATTTAGCAGTTAGAGCATACATAAATTATTTTTATTCACATGCACGAGCTTTTTTTTTTTTTCCTTTCTCACATAAAGAACACTTTTCTTGTTTGTTTTATTTGTATTAATAACAGGTGCTTTCATTTTTAGGGTTGCAACTTTTTAAGGGGTAGGGTTTTTTAGTTGCCATATCTGGAAACGATATAATGAATTAGTCGCCAAATCTAGAAATCCTTAAAATCATTATTTTTGATGATCCTGATCAGGACAATGGAACAAAATTTTGAAATTATTGTATTGCCAACGGTCCTTGACAAGTGTGCAAAACTTCGAATTAATCTGACCTGTTAAAGTGGATAAAAATAGAGTCCAAAGATTCCATTACATATAAGTGAAACTTATAAACGCATGTTAAAAATGGGGAGGGAGTAATCACTTGAACTTTTTAAGAACGTTCTGCAAACTATCTCCTTTCTGTTAACCATTCCAGCTCAGTTTTTAAAGCCCTCTTCACCAAATGTAAAAGAAACTGAACTAAATGCAGAACACATTTTCAGAGATAAAAATCTCAATTTTCATAAAAATTTGGAACATTGTAATTCATACATTTGTTTATAATAATACATCTTTCAAATTTCAAAATATTCCATAAATAAGTAATTTTTTACTTTAACAAGTAAAAGGCAAACTCATTTAGCATTATGGTATAGGAAAGGAGTCAGCAAACATTCAAGATGGAAGAACCAAGATGTAACAGAAATAAAGAAACTAAATGAACAAAGAGCCATTTATATATGTTTACACAAGGTGGTGAGTGGTGGGGGGAAGTGGTCCAATAGTGAGGGGGGTCTAATAGTGGTTGTTATTCAGATGGTTGTGCTTCCATAAATATTTTTTATATTCTTTCAAGCTTCAAGAGAAAAAAAATCCTTACTAATAATACCATGAGTGCTTTTTTTCTGGATCATGTTCAAACAAACAATTCAACTTAATATATTTTGGTTGTTATTGCATTTAAAAGTCTCTTAAATACCCATTTTAATAACCTTTAAGCATGTAATAAAATACAAAATGTATTATATGTTTTTATCACTTCTATTGGGGGTTTAAGTCTTATTGCTTGTCCATTCATGCGAGTGCTCCTGAATTCATGTATGTAAAGAAAAATAAATGTTACATGAAATCCCTTTGAAGAGATTCTTCACATGTCAGCAATTTTACTCAAAAAGACTTAACTGCTTTAAAAATATTATATTTTCATTGATTCTCAAAATTTAAATTGGAAAACATTTTAAAACAGAGGTAATTGTCTTAAGCTTTCAAAAGCTTAAATGTTTTTGCAATTAAATTTTTCAATAGTTAATATAGATAAAAGAAAACAATTTTTATTAGACATAATTATTTTTTTACTAACATATATAGACAGAAGTCAGAAAATCTACAATTGTATATGTAAAAAGTCGTACGAGGCTTGTGAGAAATAGTTTGCTGACCCCTGGTGTAGGAGATTAATTATGAAACACATTTCATGCAAGAAAAAATTGTTTAAATGTGAACAAAATAAGTAATATATTAAAAAATTATGCTCTTCATAGAATAGCAAAGAAAGAATATAATGTTAATTTTGAAACACTTTTGTAACCAAAGAAATGCTTCAATTTTAGATCCTATTCTCTAACATCACATAAAAGACAGACCTAAAAGAGAAAAATAGAATTTTCTCCTGTCATATTTTACCACTATAAAACATATTACAAACAATTCCTCCTTTCTGATAGTAATTCCAATTTAGAATAAAAAAAAAACCATTTTTATGCAGAACAATATGCTGATTTTCTCCTTTTTGATGAAAATTTCAGTTTAATGCAAAAACGGAATTATATGGATGTATTTAACAATTGAGTTAAAGAACAATAGGGTTTAGTGATTTTATCCTTTTTAGCTTAAAATAATTTAATTGCCAAGAAATGCACTAAAATAAGATCCTACATAAAGTGGCTGTATAACTTTTTTATTTCTTTACCAAAGATGCAAATCTGGGGATTATTTATTTAAAAGTATGCTGCAATAACATTTATTTATGTAATTTTTACAATTACATCATCCAAACATTTAAATATCCCAGATGCATGGTGGTTGTGTCTTTCAAACTCTCCCTCCACCCCCAGGTCAGTAATGGGCAATTTTTTTTATGGTGATCGTATCTTACTAACTGACCTCCCCAGGTCAGTAATGGACAACTTTTTTTAGGAGTCCTTCAAAGAAAAGAAACTTTTTATAAGTCAATATTATTTATAATAAAATGCAAAAAAAAAAAAAAACAATACAAATTAAAAAAATACAAATTATTTTGAAAATTATTTA
The DNA here is from genome assembly GCA_019973955.1 of Trichonephila inaurata madagascariensis. Lineage (NCBI taxonomy): Eukaryota > Metazoa > Arthropoda > Arachnida > Araneae > Nephilidae > Trichonephila > Trichonephila inaurata. The sequence continues at coordinate 212,797 of BMAV01008026.1, forward strand.
ATACCAATATGATGAATGAAATTCTGACTTTTATTTCTTTTGTAATTTTTCAACTTGAATATAAATGCATATATGATTGTTTTAATTAATTTGATACATTGCTGCTAGGGAGGTTTCCATTTTTTGGCATAAATACTAATTTTTTAATCACGTATAAATTTTCCCGGCAAGATTTCGACTAAGCAAACAAATATTCAAATTCTATGGCAATTCTTACATATGAATAAATAAAATATAACCATCAATTTTTCTTTTTCTAAAATAATGAAATGTAATGCTTTGATACTATTGTCTTAAAATTTACGAAAGGTCAGGTAAAACATGTAGGCGGGCTACAACAGGTCCACAGGCTGTAATTTGCTCATCAATGCCCCCCAAAATGAATTTATTACACATTTTTAATGCTTAATAATACTTCATATGATCTTAAAATATTAAACTTAATAATTAATTCAATAAAAATCCTCTTCTGAAAGGATGAAAAAACACATCTACTTAAAAAAGGGAGGGAATAATAAAACACATCATGTATAAAAACATCCAAAAATGGTTATGCTTTCCCCCCCCCCCGCATTTTAGAAGTATAATTCTGGTATGCATAAAAATAATAAAGAAAGGTCATGAAAAACAACAATTTAGAATGCCTAAAAGTATGTACAAATGTTTTAAAGCAAGCATAACAAACAAACATTTATATTTGTATAGGTATCTTATTTATAAGCAGTAGTTTTTCGAATACTTACAAATCTTCCTTGATTAATGATTTACTCTGATTAAATAACTTACTTTAAATCTGATCAACTACTGAAAAACACTGAATGCAAAGAAATACAAAACAATATGCTTTTTGACTAGGCTTGCAATAATTCCCTAATCCTAGCTGAGAAAATAAAAGAATAAATGTTCCTCTTTTGAGTCCAAAAACTCATCTTCCCAGTTTACATAACTTGATTGCTTCCACCATACTTCAACAAATTCAAGTAACTTTGTGTTAGTAATTCTAGTAATTAGAGTTCTCAATTTTGTCCATTTTGAAACCATCAATTCAACACCCATTACAGCTGTATTGCGCTAAATTCATTATGTAATTCACCAAATTAAGCATTTAGAATAGCAGAGATTAACTTACATTTTGAAACACAGATTACTTAAAGTAAAAGATGGTTAGATCCTAGTTAACACCATTGATTTGGCAGCAAAATGAAAAATTGGCAATCTGGTAACCTTTTTCCAAAAGTTGCGAATATAGCCCTCTCAGGCTGGTTAAAAACCAGTTTTTTTTTACCTAGAGTCAATTTACTTCAAATCCCCAAATGGTTTTCATTATTTCATGGATAAGAGATTCAAAAGTACCAAGACTGTAGGAAGCAATTCTATTAACACTTATTATTTTTTCAAATAGAAAAAAATAAGAAAGTGGCGCTTGTATTATGTGTCAAGAAATATTTGATTGCATTCAAGTACGAATAGTTTGCATGGCGATTCCATATAACAGTGAGAATCCACATGAAGTGGACTCTAAGAGATAACAGTATTTCTTAAGTGAGAAAAAGAAAGTTGGTACTTTTTTTTCTTCCAATTTTTAATAATATAGTTGGATATATATAAATTAAATTATTTCAATCTTTTCACTTATTATTATGCTGAAATCCATCGTTTATGAAATGTTATTTCATACTACAAAATAATCTGAGTTTTGCTTTGCCACAGTGTCACCTTTCAAAAACATGGTGTTGACATTTTTTTTATAGCAAAAAAATTAGTAGATTCAATTAGAACTTTACCTACACTTTCTATTAGATATATTTGAAAGGACAACTTACAGATGAAAAATCTTCCTCCAAACATGCATTATACTGATTATGATTATTCTGTTCAAATTCATTGTTCATTTTCTGCTGTCCAGATTTAAAGTTCCATTGCTGAACATGTAATCTGCAGTCACGAGAAGATCCAATAAAGAAAGCCTGTAGTTTAAAGAAAAGAGCAAAATAAATTTTTAAGATAATATAATTATGGATTCATAAGTAATTTAACAGAAACAATTAATTATTCTGTTTCATTAGAAATAAAAGATTGCAAAACACAATTAATCAAAAAATATTTAAACATTAATACGACATTTACAATGTCTTTAAAAAAACAAAACATTTTACAATTTTACATTAGCACTCAGCATCGCTTTCACATTTAAAGATACAAACAATTTCATTTAGATTTGATTCAAATATTTAATTTTTTACAAGATAGGGAGACTGTAAATTGATCTTTTTTATGCAAGTTCCACATTCTGTCTAATGAAACTGCATCTTTTATAATGTTCATAAGTTGCAACTTTGAAATGCAACGACATTCAAATTTATAACTTCATTCATACATAACACACAAGACAAAATAGATAGAATATCTAATGCATTCCAACTTATATCTGTCTTCAAGATGGAAGTTTTACATCTTTACTCAAAGCAGAACTTAAACATACCAGAACTACCCAGGAAACATCTGACCCTAACCACAACTTTAAAAATTTTCCACCTTTTTACAAGGTAAGATTTTTAGTAATTTTTATGACATACTTTTTTTCAAACCTAAATTAAAGTTGACAGAAAATGACATTTATAACTTCAACCTGGTGTACATATTCTGTTTCACTCTATTATCACTGACTTTTATACTAAAATTATATATTGCTTAAAATAATAACATTTATTATAGACTTGAAAGTATGACACACAAAAAAAAACATTATGCAATTATATTTTATTTTAAAGAGCAATCTATCCCATTAAGAAAGGGCCATGGTAGCCTAGTGATCAAGATAATGGATTTGTGGCTGGTGTGTCAAGTTTGAACCCAGTACCGCTGAAGACCTGCCATGTAGGGGGGCAATGCATGTTAAATCTGTCGAAGCTCAAACACTCTTCTGCTGGTGTGGTGTAGAAGTCAGGAGAGGGGGTATCAGGTTAGGTGTCATCCTCTTTAAAAAACATTTTAGTTTTACATCAATAGTGGGATATATATAAATAATAATCTGAAAAGAACTTTTTAACTTATTACAGTAAAGAAAGCAAGAGTAAATGATAAGATGTACCGTTCCTTTGCGAGTTTCACATATACTTTCATACAACAATATTTTTGTAAAGACGCATGCATGATCAGAATTTGATTGAAATAATATATCAAAATATCTATTACACTTAATGCTGTTAAAAATACATATTGTTACGAATTTTGTGTAAATAATTTGTATTTGAGTGTTTAATTCATTTATATTACTCTATGTTATATTTATTTCATGTTAAAATTGTGCTACTCATAAGCAATGCCGCCCTTTACTTTATAATGACGATTCAATGAGAACTTGGCGAAATCCTGGCAGTAGAGCTAAGTTGGCGAGTTCGGAACCCTCTGGAATCTTCTAGAGAGTAGTGGATCTCTCCACTAGTGTCACGTTCAATGACACGAGCAGTTATATTTCTGGAAGTTTCTGTAGCGCCTATAAAAAGATGCTCGCCGGCGAGCAGGCTGGATTAAACCAGTGAGTAGTGAGGATTGTTTTGACTAGCGATTAGCTTGGCTTAGATAGAGTAAAAATCTCCGAAGATCTTCATACCTTCAACAACAATCAACACAATAACCAGTGTTTAAAAGTACACGTATGTAAAGGATTATTCACAAGCACAGCCAAGCTAATCGCTATTCAAAACAATCCTCACTACTCACTGGTTTAATCCAGCCTGCTCGCCTTACAGGTGAGCATCTTTTTATAGGGGCGATAGAAACTTCCAAAAATATAATTGCTCGTGTCATTGAACGTGACACTAGTGGAGAGATCCACTACTTTCTAGAAGATTCTAGAGGGTTCCGAACTCGCCAACATGGTCGCTAATGACGCCAACTTGGCTCTAACGCCAGGATTTCGCCAAGTTCTCATTGAATCACCATTATAACGTAAGGGGCGGCATTGCTTGTGAGTAGCACAATTTTAACATGAAATAAATATAACATAGAGTAATATAAATGCATTAAACACTCACAAATACAAATTATTTACACTATTTACCCAAAATTCGTAATATAAATAAAACACAAATGGCCATTATAAATTAAAAACATCAAATTCTACTCCAGTCAGAAAACACAAGTATTGTAAAGATTAGGGAATGTGTATCCTTGCTATGCAACAACCTCCAATATCTACAATTAGCATTGTAAATTTTAAATGCAAAACATGAAAAACTAATAACAATCAGAGATAGGTACTATAACATAGATTGGGGTTCAAGGATGCTATACAGTCTCAAAGAGCAAGACAGTACTTCAGGAGCAATGAATTTATTGTCAAAAAATAATCCTTAGAAAGGCAGGATACAGCTGTGAAATTCACAAAATAAATCCCAGAAGGTTTTCATACCTTCTACAGCACTCAGACATAACTATCAGTGTCTAAAATACAAGTATGATAAAGATTACTCTAAAGCCCTCGCTCGTCCTATTCAACAGCCATATTGATCGCTTGTCGACTCTTTAACGACTAGGAATATACTACTAAGTTTTGGTGAGTACAAATTTTAGTAGTCTGCACAGATTTTTCTCGAAAAATCCACTTACATAATAGATTGTGATATAAGTAGATTTCTCCAGTAATTTCCAGTTCCTCCATATGGTCACCAACTTGTCAACGTGGTCACCAAGTAACCAAAATTGTTGCCAACTTGGTTCAATTGCCAACATTTTGCCAAGCAAGTTGAATCGCCATTATAATGGAAGGAATGGCATTTCTTGCAAATATTACAATTTTAGCATAAAATAAATACAACAGAGTATTACTGTTACAGAGTAATACTAAGCACATTACACATTCAGATGTAAATTAATTACATTATTTTAAGCATTCATTACACATTCATAACAGTACTATTACTATTCTAATAATGAAATAATCTACACGACCAAAATTTAGAAAGTAAACTATTTTCAGTCTTGCAGAAATCATGCAGCCTATCATGGCTATATGCAGCCAATCATGGAAAACAGTTCCCATGAATACACAAACACAATAATATTGCTTGCACATTTGATGATAGTACTTCGTGACATCTTTTCACTTGGAGATGTTTATTGATTCGGAAAAATTGGTTGAAAATAAAATGCACAAATCTTCTATTTTCTTTCAACAGCAAATTTTAAAGCTATATCACTATTAATAAAGAAAACAGTACTTACATATTAGTGTCACTGTAGCAAAATTTGCCACACACTAATCATGCCATAATATGAAAACAAAAAGATTCTTGTCTTTTAATTCGAAAAAACAATCCGTCAGATTTTGGTGAAAAATAGCACAATTTGTGTGACACAAATTTGGCTACAGTGACACTAATGCCTAAGTATCAAGAAAACTTAAAATTTGGAACAAGCTAACAAGTTTATAGTATGCTGTATAAAATTTTATTTTTGTGCAAAATCTGGTGGCAAGAGGTTAAATACAAAATCAATTTTTACAACCCTTGAATTATAGAAACGTTATGAAAATATTTTATTCAAATATAGCATGGGCAAATTAATTTGAGTCAAATAGGATACTTCTCGAGCACAAAAAGTGGAATACTTTACATAGAAACAGAAAGCTTTAAAAAATAATAATAAAGCTAGATAAATCATTTTCATGCAATATTTTATCCTTTGAAAAACAATTTCAAAAGTTTTAAGTCTTGATTACAACATACTTACTTTCTTTAAGGACTGTTTTTCACCACAAACTTTACATTGCCAGTTCTTGGCTTTCTTCACATGATGTACTTGGAATTTTTCACAAGCATAACATCTAAGAATTTGGAATTCTTGAGGCATGCTGTAAAAATATTAAATTGAAGATCACTTTTTTATATCTGTGATATATCAAAGAAAAAAAATTCATTACATCTAGTTAGGTAATTTTTTTAAAAAATGAAGGAAAAACTAATTCTAATATATCAATCATTTAATACTGTTTCATAAGCCAGGCACAGATGATAAATTTTCAATTGCTGTCAATTAGAGACAAAATATTGCACACACAAACCCATTTTCTGAAAATCTTTTATTTTAGACAGCAATTACTAGCTACAAGTAGTTATAATTTATGAATATCTTGTGTGTCATCATCCAAAACATTTACTTGGTGAGATTTGCATTTGATTTACCAAAAACAATATTTGCATACACCATTGACCAATTTCATTCAATCAAAGGTTATTGCAAAATGCCATGATATGCATCCAATAGTGGAAAACTGTTTCCAAGCATGTTCAAACACAATAAATGACATTTGATGGCATCTTTTGAATTGGCAACATTTATTGATTCGGTGAAATTAGTAGAAGGCATAATACACACCCCATAAACTACTATTTTTTCAAAAAATACTAGGAAAAAGTTACTATGTTATAGTATTCAGAATAAAAAAGAATGCATTATTATCAAATAGAACTATAAAAATACATTATTTGGTACTTTTCAGTTATAGAGACCATGTGAAGTTCAAAATAACACATAGAAAACACATGCTAAATTCGGGCTTATACTATTTGCTAATACTAATAAATGCGACATTTCTTTCTATAGCTTAAACAAGTCACTGATATAAGAAATATGGAGCACATTTTTCAAATGTCATCCATTTTAGAGCATTTTTTCTATTATAGTGTTATATTTTAATGACATGCCTTGAAAGTTTGGATTTTGTCAAAGAACAAAAGTACTATAAACTATTTTTTAATGGAAGAAAACTTTATCAATGCAATTTTTTTTATTAAACAATTGCACCATGTGATTGGAAGTATGCAAAAAGTATTGTTGGGGGTTTAATGTTCATTGGTTATCAACAAGATTTTGGTCTTATTGTGATTAATGGTTCTCAGAATTCTGCTAACACAGAAACCTTATACTTTATTATTGAGCTGATGAATGTACTTCAGTGGCATATCAACAGGCCAGAAAAAGCTAGATTGATATAGTCAACATTTGTGTAGAAGCCAACTCAGAAAAGTAGTCACCAATCATAGTCTCTCTAACTGATTAAAAAAAAATCCATTATTCAATTATACATCCAACCTTTTTTAAATAAATTTAGTGACACATGGTTCAAAAAAGTCTCTCATTGAAAAACTTGTTATATCTAGCATGATTTCAAAGTCATTGTCTTACAATTATGAATGCAACCACCAGCAGTCTTTGTGGTGTCAACATAAATCAAAAAGAAAAAAAAAAACCACTCATATTTTAACATTTAAACAATTTAGCAGCACTATGCACTGTTATAATGATGCAGTTATTGTTGAAGCCCCCTATTTGATAACTTGATGATTGTCTGGGTGTGTGTGTTAACCTGGGTGCACCTTTGCTGAAGATGTTGCCTGGAGACAGGGCGGAAGCAGAAGGAATTGTATGAGAGGATTGGACAACTACGTTGTTATGCCTAACTTCAGAAAAAAAATTATAAATAACAAAGTTCGAGTCCTAGTGTCATAATTTTTTGTACCATTTTAGATCACTTCATAACCTGGCATTTACCTTAAAACTAGAATATAACATTTTTCCTTTAATTTATATGAAAATATATAAAAGTTTTATCTTGAAAAATAATTTGCGAAAGTGCTATTCAAATGTTTCCGAATATTTAATTGACAAAACACATTAAAAACTTTCAAATTAAAAAAAGGGCAACAAAGATTATTTTCAAAAAGAAATAAAATTAAAATGAAGAAAAAAGGTGGACAATCTCAAAGCACAGAGAAACGCAAACTCCTACATTGCACGATTTGCAAGTATAAATTGTTTGTTGCATTTTTCTTTGTTTAAACATGGTTTATGAACAAACTATGCACTTCCTTTGGTCTTTTTCACCCTTTTTGTTCATATTAAGAGTAGAAAAATGCCTTCAAAACAATCAAATAATTATCTGAAATCCAGGTTTTCGAAATAAGAGAAGTACATGAAATATATCCAAAAGAAACGAAAACTGTAACAGAAATGACGCTAAAACCATAAAACACTCCATGCATAATAAATAATAAGGAAGAAATAAGGTAACATTTTATTGCAACAATTGCCAACTCTATTACTAACTTGCCAAGTTGGCAACTGCGATTTCCTATGTGTAGTAAGAGCTGAATTTGCAACCATGTGCTTTGTTTGATATAATGTTGCCAATAGATTGCCATAATACACAAGTATCAAAAATAAAGTATTAGGAAAGCTATTATGAATGTTTAATATCATGTGGAAAGTTTCAGAACTGAGCTCAATTTGATTACATTCTGATTCCCTCCCCTCTCCCCCACAACATCTGACAGGCAAAATACCAAACAAAGATTATGAACAAACTGAAGGTCAGGTTACTTAAACTATGTTCAATTAAAATGTAATGAACACAGGATACCATCTAGTGGCCAAAATTGTTTCAGCTGAAAATACACATATGCACCATCCGACTTCTACGCCAGTTTTTCCGAAACACTAATATACACTGCCCGGTCGTGAGAGATGTTCATTCTGAATGCATATATGACTCACTCGTCGAGAAAAGGTTAAGAGTTACATAAAAGTAAAAAACCTAAAGTTCAACAGCCTAACAGATTTTTAATAAAAAAAAATCAACAGCACCTTTTTGTGAAAGTAGTCTAGTACTTCCATGTGCTGATTTAAGTTCATTTCAAGCCCTGGGCGCAGAAGATCTACGGGCCCCCTTATAACAGAAAACCTGGTTAAGTCCAGCTTATCCTGGCCCTTTTACACCCGTCTAGGCCCCTGGGTGCCCACCCCAAGCACCCAATGGATAACCCAGCACTGGTACTTCCAAACAGCATTACTAGATGAAAGCTTCACTAAAGAGCTTGAGAAATGAGGACATTTCTTGCAATGATAGTGGTTGAGGTCCAGGCAGTTTTAAGTAATTGCACTCATTTAGTAATGAGGAAAAATTTGACTAAATATCATTTCTATGTTTATTTTGAATTTTCTATTAATTTTTTTTTACCAGCGCTACATATGTTTACTTAAGAATTATAAACTCTGGGCAGGGCAAGGTCGACTCAGCTTATCATCCCTTCAGTGGGTTGATAAATGAGTACCAAGCTTGCTTGGAAACAAAACACTGGAGGTTTCGCATCAGACTGACCACCTGACCGAAACATCTGCTCATGCACCTCAGCAGCCAAGGTCAAGAAAGACAGACACAGTAGGCCTTGGCCTTTCAATGAGCTTTCGCACCACAGAGTTTAGTTTATTATGTACATATATATTTAAAGTTTTACTGCTTGATAAAATTGCATATGCTTGTATTTTGTGTATGCATAGTAAAATGTTTACACTTATTAGCATTTTCTTATATGGTTTGTAAGCTAAACCTACTTTACTTCACCTTGCATAATTTTCAAATAACATAAAACATATCTTCAATTTTACTACAGGAAACTTCTCTTTCCCCCCCCCCCTTCCTTTTTTTTATAGATTTTTTTTAGGAGCATATCTATAGTCTAAAAAAAGTTTTGAATGTATAATAATTCAATGCATAAAATGAACAAAGATTTCATCATAAACAATTATTACAATATGTAACATCAGCTACAGTATGCTCAGTACCTACAATTTAAAAATTATAGAACAGAAAACATAAAAAATAAATATATATAACTTGAAAAACAAAAATATTGCACAAAAACAAGAAAGGCTACAAAAAAGAATTATATAAAAATTAAATTTCAAAGTTACTGAAGAGGTGGTCTCTGCTTCCAATTAATATTCCGGATAATTTCCAAAAATTGTATAAAAGAATCAACACCTTTCTCTTTACATGATTTCTCAAATAAATATTTGGCCAAACAAAGTTTTATGTCCATACGATGATTAAGGTCAGAAAGCAAGCTTTTCACATGACCCCATACACACAATATTGAATTTGTATCTTTTCTTTCAGAATCTATAACTGAAATTTTATATTCAACTCTTAAATGCTCACAAGCCTCCTCTCCTAACCAAACATCTTTAATCTTGAACCCTAAATATACTGACGTCCCTGGCTCGATCCATTCTTTTATAGTATTAATTATAGTTTCTTCTTTGCCATTGGGAATCTGTACCAATACTAGCTTTTTTGTTTCTCTTTCAAGGCCCCCAAAAACCAAATTATTTCCAAATTCATAAACATCAATTTCAATAACTTTCTCAGCCCCACCTATTTTCTGTGATGTTTGTTTTACGTAATCGAAAATTATTTCGCTTACAAACATCCACCAAGTGCATAAAGTTGAAGAACTGAAATCATACTCCATTGCTATTTCCTTTGTTTCAGTCCCTCTAACGAATTCATAAGTGAGAAGAAAGATTTCTTCCATTTTCAATTTACTAAAATGGAACCAAGAAAATATTCTGATTGTTTTCGATCTACCACAAATTTTGTTACATCTATTCTTACACACCCAACAAAAGCCATCCGAAATCGATCTTTTATGCGTAAAATTCATTGGAACATCACATTTTTCGCACAACACTTGAGATAAAATTAAACCTGCCTCTTTAAGGAAGTCCACAAAAAGGTTTTTATTTTGGCATAATAGGATACAAAACAAACGATTTGGAATTCCTTCACGACCTAAAGTTCTCCTACCACCAGAAAAACTGAAATTAAGTTTGGGTGTAAGAATGGCCTGATACTTTGAAACCACACTATTAATAGAAGCCATAATGATGAATACATAAGCAGGTTCTTACGATGCAACCTTTTGCAAAATCAAGACAGTACAAATCACCAACAATGCTAGAAAATGAAATTAAATCAAGGCAACGCTTCAATCGAATATAAAAGTTTTGAAGAAAACAAGAAAACTTTGCGATTCAAACTTGAACATGAACTGTTCTTCCTGACTTTTTTTTGATTGATTGGTTGAAGAGTACGCAGGATTTGGACTTATATTTCAAGACGAGGAAAGTAAAAGCATTTATTCCACATTCATTACAACTGTCGGTGCTTACGTATTATCGCGACTCTCTATCGCCAACTCTATTAATAATTCGCTAAATTGACAACTATGGTATTGCAAGCGTTTGCACTGTGTTTACAATGTGTGATTCGCTTCGTATTTCTCCGCTTGCCGACACCTAACCTCTGCCTTGCCGTTTGTTAATCTGGTCTCGAATCGTTTGGTCTCTAAAGAGTTAAAATTTACTGAATTAACTAATAGAGGTTCAGCTTAAGCCTTCACGAAGGGAGGTCGTTTTTCTAAGGCTTATCGGCATCGGAAATTCTGCCTTTCTTCTTGCCGTAGCCTTCGCTTACCTCTTCGCCGTGCGTCAACCGACGAGTTGGCTTGTCCTTTAGCAAGCGTTTGGATTCGAGTGAGAGTCACTTAGCTGTACTGACGTTCCTGTCTTTCTACACTTTACTGTGTGCGATTGAGCACACAATTTCTACATTGCCTTGCCCCATCTGATTACGACCTGGAACGGACTAACGGACATTCTATTGATTATGGAAAATAAACCTTTATCAGAGGAAGCTGCCACTTCCAATGACAGAGTACAAAATACTAAATCACCTCCCGTGCCACCCAGTCTACGACCGACCGAGGAATTCATCACTGACAATGCTGCGGCAATATCTGAGCTACTTAAACTTCGAGCGGCCTGCGCAGCCGGCGCCCGCAAGATCGCCATTATTCCATCTACCCGAGACGAGTGCAGCCACTTCCAAGGCGAATTTGAAAGCATTTACAACAAACTAATTACAGTTAGAGACTCTCTAGATGTCCCGCTTTTTAGTATCCCGGCAAACCAGGTGGCCCTAGACAAAATAGTTGCTAGGGTCACTTCAAAGAGAAAGAAAGCCGCTGCTCCTACTGAAAATAATACTTCGAACAATACAAGTGAAGGAAAGGAAGGTTCGTTCTGGGTACCTTCCGTTTCGAACGCAAGTACGTAACCAATCACGCCAAAACGATCGTCAACGCGTGATGTTGGTACTAGTTCATATAGATATCCACCGCCACATACTCCCCCGCCAGTGTTTCGGCGAATAGGCGAACAACGATACCATATTCGTGGCGAGTATGTAAGCAATTGCGTCACTTGGTGGGTTGCGTCATTCGTGCGAGACGGCTTTTGAGAATTGCGTCATTTGTGTGAGACGACTTTGATTGCGTCATTTGTGTGAGACGACTTGAGAATTGCATCATTTGTGTGACGGTTTGATTGCGTCATTTGTGTGAGACGACTTTTTGAGAATTGCGTCAATGTTTGACGGCTTAGTTGCTTGTGCGGTGGATAGATGGCGCCACGACTGCGGTGAGTGAAGGGTGCGGTTCCTTTGCACGGCCAGGGTCACCAATGAAGGAAGGGAAGGTTCGTTCTGGGTACCTGCCGTTTCGAACGCAAGTATGTAACCAATCACGCCAAAACGATCGTCAACGCGTGATGTTGGTACTAGTTCATATAGATATCCACCGCCACACAAGTAATGCACCCAAATCACTGGTCGAGAGGGAAACCCACAAAAGGGCGACTGTTGACGAGGATGGATTTAGATTACCACCGAAGAAACAGACCACTAAGATTAATGGTAAGCCTTTTCTTTCTTCCCCTGCCGCCATCTTAACGCATCCAAATACCTCTGCTCCAGCAGCCCCTTCCATATTCCTTTCTAACGCTTCTGAGGAGGTGGAGGAGATTGAATTTAATACCGAGCAAGCAGCTACGGCTGTCGCTCCTAGAGTTAAAATCCCGCCATTCTTTATCCAGCCAAATCCGGAATGGACCGACCTTATGATTTTTGCTCATAGCCTTGCCCCCACACTTCAAAGTAAATTATCAGAGCGTTTCCTGAGAATTACTGTTCAAAGCGAGGAGGAATATAGAAAGCTTGCCACATATTTCAGGCACGAACAAATCGCATTCAAATCTTTCATGTTAAAATCGGAAAGACCACCCAAACTTATTTTGAGAGGACTTCCCACTTCCACCGAACTTGAAGCTGTTAAAAAAGAAACTGGGTCGAAGGGTTTCAAAATTCACAAAATTTCCCGTTTAACTAAATTCCAAAGCAAAGCCCCAATGCCGCTGATTTACATTCAATTAATTAATGATCTAAATGCCGACTCAATCTACAATTACGTAGATATGTTCGGTACTCGTGTAGCTTTCGAACCGTATGATGGATCCCGTAATAGACGGCCCACCCAGTGTTGGCGTTGTTAGGGATTCTTCCACAGTTCGGAAGTCTGTTATCTCCCAATGAAGTGCCTTAAATGTGCAGGACCCCATCAAGCAAAAGATTGTACGTTGCAGTTTGAGGATCCCCTCAAATGCGCAAATTGCGGTGGAGAGCACGCAGCTAATTGGAGGCAATGTCCGCGTTTTCCAAAAAGTAAAAAGGCTCCAAACCACCAAAACAAAGGTGGTAATATTAAAAATAATAATCCGAAGCCCTCTAACAAAAACACTAATAAAATGAATCAAAATACTGCACCGGAGGTTACGCCCTCGTCACAAAATTTGAAAAACAATAATCAACTTCGGTCTCCTCATATTTACCGTACCACAGACCCTAAACTACCTTACTCCAAAGTTGTCTCGGGACAAATTCCGGCAAACCAACCAAGGAAAAATACAAAAAATAATAATGATCAAAATTTTTCGGCTCTCTTCTGTTCTGTTTTGGCCATTTCCAATTGTGACGTCTCACGCGTCCTTTCTCTAACATAACCTCTGTGTTCTTTGATGGCCACGATTAATGGCAAATCTTTTCCAACCCAAATCCAAGAAGTCAAACGAAGGATAGATGCAAATAAGATAACCTTTAAGTTTTAGTAAGCGTGATGGCAATTTAGAGAAAGTTCAATTCAGAAAGTATAGAAGTGTAAATTGACGGCTTACCTAAGAATCACGAAAATATAGCCATTCAGCCAAGGTACATACCATTGTACGCCAGCTTAGAGGAATATCTGAAGTGGATTGGACGTTGCGTAGAAACCAAGGTAGGAAGATTATATTCTGAATGCGAATATATTATTAAGATTAAGAGTAGGCGGATATAGTATAATTATATTGATAAGTGATCTAATTGCGCGATCTGTATTAATTACGGCTACGTGTTTTGGTTTATTCTCACTTAATATAAGTTTGTTCGATATATAAGTAATTTAAGTTAAATTCTTAATTAAAGCCATATTAAGAATTCTAAAATGTCTCATCATTTCGAGAATCCCACACCTCTAACTTACGCTGAAACGCCACGATATGGTCAACGAAGATCGACCATGTCGCAATGGCGCAAGAACCGTTATAATTTATATGACTCTGGGTTAGGTAATGCAGGCGGGTTTGGTATTTTACCAGAAATGTGCTTTTCGGGGTCCGAGAATGTTACCGAATTTCTGGAGGCCATAGACAATCAAATAAAGTTACTAGAAATTCCTAGTGACTTAGCATGTGCTTATTTGAAAGGTCACCTCAGGGGAAGGGCTCAAGATTGGTATCTAATATTCGAATCAGTGTTAGTGCAGGATACCGCCACGGATTTCGCGATATATATATATATAATTTACTTAAAATATATATTACTTAAGAGTAACATATATAAAAAATTTAATACTTATCTTATTAATACTGAATTAAGAACAAGTTTAATAAGTATTAGCGACTTCCATGGGCTTGTCTTGCAGAGCAAAGCTTTTTAGAAATTGACCCTCTGAGTTCTTTTTCTATATTTAGCTGATATCTATATTTTGTCTTCTAAGCAGCCACCGCATTTTGCAATATATTCCAATTTAAAAATCAGAGAAAGGAAAAATAACATAATAATTTTATCCTATTACTTACTTTTAAACAAAAAAAAAAAAAAAAAAAAAAAA
>BMAV01008026.1:232681-265426 GCA_019973955.1 Trichonephila inaurata madagascariensis
ATATGTATCATAATGACTTAATTTTTATTTTTATAATTAAATACACGCGTTAAAAGTTTGGGGTGTTCCCTACACCCCGCGAGTAACGAAGGTAGCAAAAACAGGCGCGAGTGACCGCGGGTTAGTAAGAAAGGAATCAAAATGGATGAGATAAAGGTTCGAGCCATACTAGAGATGAAACCCGCACGGCACTCAAAGGAGGTGTCCAAGTTTTTGGGTATGTCCCAGTGGTACGCGAAATTTATTAAAAATAATACAGATCTTTGTGAACCTCTTTATAATCTTAAACGAAAATTAAAAATATTCGTCTGGTCCACTGATGCGCAGAAGGCATTCGACGTTGTCAAGGCGGCCATAACAAAGGCGCCAGTTTTAAAATTGCCGGAGTTTAAAAAGCCCTTCGAATTATTTACAGATGCCAGTTCAATCGGTTTGGGAGCAGTTCTCAATCAGGAACAAAGACCAGTTATATTTGCTTCACGTACTCTGAACAACGCGGAGAGGAATTATACGGTAACCGAAAGAGAATGTCTAGTAGTAGTATAGGCGTTGAACAAATTCCGAATATATTTAGGAGCGATGCCAATTAAAATTATTACAGATCACGCTGCTTTAACATGATTAACGCATGGAAAAAATTTGTCGAGTAGGATGATCAGATGGGCACTCAAATTAGCGGAATTTAATATAGAATGGGAACATACACCTGGAACTCAAAATGCGGTGGTGGACATTTTATCTCGAAACCCAGTTGATAGTATAATGGGACAAAAAGTTAATTGTGCAATAATCAGAGATTTAGAACTTACTTCGAGAACAGTTAATAACAGAGCAAAAGAATGACCCAGAATTAGGTCATATCTATAGATATTTAGAAAACCCGGAAGATAACTCTGTAAATGGGACGATATGTGAGAATTGGTCCCGCGACTTCCGTCTAATTGAAGGCTTGTTGTTTTATGCGAAACACGCAACGTCGTTAGGTGGAATGCTTGTATACATTCCAAACTCTTTAAGAAACAGCATCTTACGCGAATTCCACGACAAGCCAATCGCAGGGCATTTAGGCAGATTTAAAACTTATAAAATTCGGGACGTTTGTTATTTCCCGTATATGAGAAAATTTATTGATCAATATGTCTCTGCATGCCATATGTGCCAAGTTAATAATTATAAAAACGCGTTACCAACTGGTCGATTAAATCCGATTGTATCAAATTATCCAAATGAGATAGTTACTTTAGAATTGTTAGGTCCGTATCCGACATCGAGAGTGAGACGTAATCGATATGTATTAGTAATTACCTATCATTTCAGCAAATGGGCAGAAATCATACCTCTTAAAAAGGCCTCGGCTCGTATAATAGCGGATACTTTTTTTGATAATTTTATATCGCGTTTTGGAGCTCCAATAAAATTAATAAGTGATAACGATCCCCAATTTATATCCGAAATTTTTCAACATTTAAGTAAAAGATTAGGCACAAGGCATATGAAGACTGTTGCATATAGGCCGCAAGCAAATAGGACAGAACGAGTAAATCGCGATATAGTGCAAATGATTGCAAATTATGTAAATGATCAACATGATACTTGGAACCAATTCTTACGTGAGTTTGCTTACGCTATTCGTACGGCAGTGAATAAAACAACGGGAAAAACCCCTGCGGAATTATTTTTGGGTCGAAAATTGATTACCCCATTTCAAAAATTAGTAATGGTTTCGGACGGAACTGAATTTGCAGTAAGAAATATTGAGAAATTGTTTCATATAGCTAGACTAAAAACGAAAACTAAGCATGAAAGAGGGGAAAAATATTATAATAGACGCAGGCGGGATGTACAAATTAAGGTAGATGACTGGGTCTTATTAGAGACACACCCTTTAAGTTCAGCAGCTAATAAGATTTGCGCCAAATTCAAGCAAAAATTTGAAGGTCCGTATAGAGTGTTAGAAGTTGTGACGTCTCTCGCGTTCTTCTTCTAACATAACTCCTAAGTTCTTTGACGGCCACGATTAATGGCAAAACCTTTCCAACCCAATACCAAGAAGGGAAACGGATCGAATATGCAAATGAGATATACTTTAAAAGGATAGAAAGTTTGGTGAGATATAATGGCAAGCCTAGAGATAACTTAGTGCTGAATTGTTAGGAATAAAGGTTAGACGTCCTACAGCTCTGGAAGAAGGATACGCTCATCGCCATTAATAATAAGAAGGATTAAGAAAGCTTGTGTAATCTCTCCTACAATTAACATAATAGGAATTACTTCAACCTAGGAAGGAAGGTGACTCTATAAAAGGTAATATTTTGTATAGGAAGTTAGATTAGACAGTTAATTAAATATAATTAAGATAAATGTTCTAGTTGGGCGATCTGACTTGAATTTAAAGTTTAATTGTTGGCTGATTCTCACTTTAAGAAAGTTGTTATTTAGAATTAAGTAATTTAAGTTATTCTTAATAAAAGTTGTGTTAAGAATTACATAATGTCTCATCATTTAGATAATCCCACACCTCTAGCTTACGCGAATCACCCCAGACATAGTCATCACAGGATGGCTATGTCTCAAAGTAAGAAATAATAATAATATTGTAATATGGAGGTCAGGAAAAAGGTTAACCGTCAATGTTGATCAAGTAAGAATGTATCATCATAGGAAATGTGACGAGATTGAGTTAGGACCAGATCGCTCAGATAGTATTAGTTCACGTCAGGAAACGAGTAGTTCGGAAAACGTACATCAAAGATCAAATGAGTCGAAATATAGGAAGAAGAAAGGGTCTGCGGTAAAGCGTGAGTTAGAGGAAAAAGGGATAAATCTCAAGTCAAAGCAATGTGAGAAAAACACGGATAGGGCCGATAAGCGCGGATCACTTATCAGATCACTGCCTAGCTCCTTTTCCAGTAATAAGACAAGAACTAAAAGAAAGCGTCCAGATAAAGGAGTCAAACGGTCGTATGGATCGGGATCAAGTGGACCACAGAGAAAGTGGCAGAAATGTAGACCCAATAACATAAATAAAAGACCTTTGTCATCAAATAACATTTATATAAGTAGGAAGAAGAACAAGATGGAAGCAGCTGGACTTCAAGATAGAAGGGAGTACAACCTGAGACCACGCAAAAGAAAGAATCATTAGTCCCAACCGGCCAATGGAGTAACATCAAGCCAAGCTAGGAATAGCCGAAGAGAAGACTACAAACCCTACATCAGGCAACATACGGGATCACAGAGCAACCGAGGAATGAGAAGAGGAGCGAACAGTGATAGCACCTTGTCCATGGAAGTACTGGTGGGAGACAAACCATAAAAATCAGGTTGTATTGTTTCCTTTTTATGTTCTTTCCAAAAAGTGATCGGAAGAATTATTGCACAGAAGGAAGTCTCGGGCGGTGTTTAAAAGTTATAATCCAAGCAAAAGTTGACACTACAATGAGTGTATATATTTTTTTTTTTTTTTGAACTTTTGACTTGTAAAATTTTTTTCTCAATTGATGGAGAAAACAATTGTAATTATGCATTTGTTTACTTCGATGTATGACTTCGTGAGATGCGACAATTCCTTTGGTTATTTGTTTTAATGATTTATTGAAAAATGTTTACTTGTATAGTGTGTATATATATGTTGTTGTATTGTTCCGTATTAAGGTGCATCTGGTTCATGGAGACGCGGCGTAGTCAGGTCACTAACAATAACATTAACAGCGCTGCGCGACTCATTGAGAGTTTAACGGAACCGGATGCGGGGTGGACATGAAAGTTTGTTGTAGTTTAAAAATGATATATAATGCATAAAAATTGTGAAACATACTGGTATTATGTAAATATAGATTTTGCCAAGTAACTTAAAGAGTTTTCATTTCAGGGTGACAGACCCTGAATGCTAATGTATCCTCAACTTGGAGAAGAAAACCCAGTCTCCAAGCATATGTACCCTGGAAGGGATGGAAATGAAACATATAATTGTATAGTAGTTTTACATAGTTACGAAGCGTTAATTAGAGTTAAGTACATATGTAAAAGTGAGAATATACCATGATTAAAATGCAAAACTGTTAATGTTGGTCTAGTTAATGGAGTAAAATTTATTGTGTCTGTCACGAGTCAAATTAAAGAGGAATATTAAATTTAATTTTAAGATGAATAATGAAAATTAAAGTTAAGTTAAATATTGGAAATTAAGAGTTAAAATGAGGATTCAAGGTTAAAATTTAAATAAAACTTAGAAAGTGAGGAGATTCAGAAATAAAAATTTAGGCACGTAATTTCTTAAGGGTCAAGTGGACCCTTGAATAAATCACGTTTTGCTTCTTGGAGGGGGTTGTGACATCTCACGCGTCCTTTCTCTAACATAACCTCTGTGTTCTTTGACGGCCACGATTAATGGCAAATCTTTTCCAACCCAAATCCAAGAAGTGAAACGAAGGATAGATGCAAATAAGATAACCTTTAAAAGGACAGAAGTTTTAGTGAGAGCGATGGCAATTTAGAGAAAGTTCAGTTCAGAGAAGATAGAAGTGTAAATTGACGGCTTACCTAAGAATCACGAAAATCTCGCCATTCATCCAAGGTACATACCATTGTACGCCAGCTTAGAGAAATATCTGAAGTGGATTAACCGTTGCGTAGAAACCAAGGTAGGAAGATTATATTCTGAATGCGAATATATCATTAGGATTGAGAGTAGGTGGATAATATAATTATTTAGATAAGTGATCCAAATGCGCGATCTGTTTTAACTACGGCTACGTGTTTTGGTTTATTCTCACTTAATATAAGTTTGTTCGATATATAAGTAATTTAAGTTAAATTCTTAATAAAAGTCATATTAAGAATTCTAAAATGTCTCATCATTTCGAGAATCCCACACCTCTAACTTACGATGAAACCCCACGATATGGTCAACGAAGATCGACCATGTCGCAAGATTAGGATATAAATGATTACGTGGATCTTGGTCAAGTGGACTAGAGGGGAAGATGCAGAAACGTGTAGACCATATAACAAATAAAAGAAAATTATCGTCAAATAATACTACTAATATTTATATAAGTAGGAAGAGGAACCGAAAGGAAGAAGCAGTAGTTCAAGATAGAGAGAGGTATAACCTCAGCCCGCGAAAGGAGCTAAGACTGGAGTTCCGACCAACTATGGAGAGGATGTCAAAACATGCAAGACCAGTTCGATCGAGAAACAGCCGAGGAGAACACTGCAGACTCTACATCAAGGAGCAAGCAAGATCAAGGAGCAGGAAGACCAACAAAAGAGAGAATCCACAGCAAAGCGGCCAGGAAAGAAGAGAAGGAGCGAAGACAAACAGTACCTTATTCTTGGAGGTTCTAGTGGGAGACGCCAAGCCATAATAATCAGGTTGTATCGTTTCATTTTATATTCTTTCTAACAAGTGGTTGGAAGAATTATTGCAGAGAAGGAAGTCTCGGGCGATGTTCAAAATTTATAATCCAAGCAAAAGTTGACATTACATTAAGTGTTTTTTTTTTTTTTTTAACTTTTGACTTGTAAATTATTTTTTTTTTCAATTGATGGAGAAAACAATTGTAATTTTGCATTTGTTTACTGTGATGTATGACTTCGCTGAGATGCGACAATTCCTTTGGTTATTTGTTTTAATGATTTATTGAAAAATGTTTATAATTGTATAGTGTATATATATATATATTGTTGAATTGTTTCATATTAATATACATCTGGTTCGGGGAAATGCGGCGTAGATAGGATACTAACAATAACATTAACGGCTCTGCGTGATTTATGGGGAGTTTATTGGAAGGACCAGATGAGGTGTATATAGGAAAATTAGTTGTAATTCAAAAGTCATATATAATGTATAAAAATTGTGAAATGTACTGGTATTATGTGAATAAATATTATGCTCAGTAACTTAAAGAGTTTTTATTTCAGGGTGACAGACCCTGAATTCCAATTATAAGTAGCATTTAAGTAGATTTAAGTTAGTTAAGGGGCATGTGTGTGTGTGTGTGTGGACTTCTTTTTTTTTACTCCATCTAAGATGGTTTTTTCCCCCGGTCTCACCGCTCGGATGAGGTATGCCCACATATCTGATGTAAAAGAGAGTATCTACCATGATTAAAATGCATAACTGTTAATGTTGGTCTTGTTCAGGGGTCGGCAACCTGCAGCTCGCGAGCCACATGCGGCTCTTTGGATGTGAAGCTGTGGCTCTTTAGTTCCATACGCAAATATTATTTATTTTATCAAAAAAAAAAAAAAAAATTAAATTAGTACTGAATCGATTAACGAGGATTAGGCACAGTTTCTATCTCTCAGCCACTTGTACTCGCCTTTTCAAAAGAAGAACTTCTAGGATTCCTTCCACTCCCGGGACACACACTAGAGGGAAAGATCTAGCGAATGCCGTGCAAAAATGCCTTGAAGACAATAAGATCGATTCAAATAAAATCGTTTCAATAGCAACTGATGGAGCCAGAAGTATGACAGGAAAAAATAAAGGGGCAACAATGGTTCTTCAGAGCAAAATAAACCACGAAATTCTCACGTTTCACAGCATAATACACCAAGAAGCGCTTTGTGCCCAAACATTTCCGGCTTAAATATTTGAAGTCATGAATTTGGTAATCAAAATTGTTAACAGCATTTTGTCAAAAGCACTCTACCATCGTCAGTTTAAAGAATTCTTAAGCGAAATGGAGACTCAGTATTTCGACCTCCTTCACACTAAAGTGCGATGGCTTTCCAAAGGTAAGGTGTTGAAACGTTTTGCTTGGTACTTGAATGAAATAAATACATTTCTCAATGAAAAAGGCATTATTCACCCTGAATTAGAGAACAACAAACGGTTGCAAAACTTTTACTTTATGGTGGATATCACAGCGAAATTAATGAGCTGAATCTAAAACTGCAAGGAAGGGGAAACCCAGCCTATGTTTTGGTAAAAGAATTGGTTTGTTTCGAAGAAAAATTAATTCTTTTTGTAGAAGATATTCAGAGCGGTAAATTGTTTCATTTTCAAATTCTAAAGCAATATCGCGATAAAAACCAGTGCAACTGTTGACATGAATTACTTCAGCACAGTTATAAAGAAAAGCTAAAGACGAATTTGCTGAAAGATTGGAGCAATTCAAAACCAACAAAACCACTCTAGCATTCATAGTAAATCCTCTCAACACAAATAGTAGCGAAATTCACATTGAGCCATTTGGAATTGATACTGGATCTCTAGAAATTCAATTGATCGATTTAAAAATTAAAGCTTTGTGGAGTGGAAAATTTACAGAGTTGAAAAGCAAGTTGGAAGAGTTGGAGATCCAGAAATGTTTATACGTAACGCAACAAAAGTTGACAGCTTTAAAACAAATGCCACGAGTTGAGGCACTTATATTCGACGCATGGTCTTCCAGATTGCTACAATGTGAAGAAGTTGGCATTTGGAGTGCTGACTTCGGATCGACATATTCGTAGGAGCAAGTGTTCTCTTGCATGAATATAATTAAAAGTAAAGTAAGAAGCCAACTAACAAATGAAAATTTAGAGTCATGTTTGAAACTTAAAACAACAAGAGAGTTATGAGCCAAATTTATCCGAACATCCTAAGACCATGCAAAGCCAACGCTCCCATTGAATTTGTTTGCTCAAATGTTATTGTTTTTCATTTTTAAGCACACGTTACATTGTTTAGTAAAATTTAAATTTTCTACTTGAATAACCATGCAAAGCCATCGCTCCCACTGAATTTGTTTGCTCCATTGTTTGTTATTGAAGTACAAGTTAGTTTTTAAGTAAATGTTTAATTATTTTAATTTTTTACTTAAATAATATGTTATTATTAGGGATTGCAATACCAGTATACCAAATACCGGTACTTTGAGCCATTTGCACAATTTTGTAATACCGGTATTCACAAGTTTAAATACCGGTTTTTTTCGGTATTTATTAGAAATATATATATATATATATATATATATATATTTTAAATTGTCTCCGCTATATGTTCAGGGATCGCTAACATAGAGAAATAGTATACCTTTTAATTTTATGTCTCCGGAATGGGCGAAATTAATTAGACTGAATATAAAGTTGCATCGTATAATCAAGGAAAGTGATAAAATATGGGAATCATCCAAGAAGGTTGGCAAAAACTAGCCTATTACTAAGGTGACCAATCGTCCTCCTTTAGGGAGGACAGTCCTCCTTTTATAGGTTCTGACCTTCCTCGAAAGGTGTCCTCCTTTTCAATATTTTGTTAATCCCTTTATTCAGAGATGCCAGGCCGAACTGTTGCGCGTTATGTCCGATACAGTATGAAATATTAGAGATATTAATGTATTTTGAACATAATCGGGCATCTATTTTCCAAAAAACGATTCAAAAGAGTGAGGGTGAACATATTTCAGCTACAGAAATTAGTCTTATTTTGGGTTATTTTGTCCTTCAATAAAAATCACGATTTGAAAAAAAAAAATATTCTTTTAATACTAAAAAGAAAATTGTCAAATTTAGAAGAATTAAATCTGGGCATAATGGAAAAGTTTACCAAAAAAGTGCAGAATTTTCACCAAACATGTTTCCAATATATCGAAGAATGGTCTGAAACAAATATCACAGGAAGTAACAGTTTGCAATGGTGTTTTTTGACTTCATCGCAAGTAAATTGGGCAGATTTAAAAAATTGTGTTGAATTTTTATCGGAAGAAACGTCTGATATTAAAATCGATGACTATTGTCTGTTTGGTGAAATTAGAAGACATGTATATATTTAAATTCTGATAAATTAGAACAATTTGAAAATCAGCACATGTTGAAATTGGTAAAAGATGGGTGAAAATATTTAACCACGTCAGAAATGACCACACATTCCATATGGAAAATTAGTTATTCTTGCTAAATTTACATTGTACTGCCCTGGAACTAATGCAGCAGTTGAAAGAGTTTCTTCAATTGGTAATGAGTTTTCGACAAGCGAGAAATCAAAATTGAATGGAGCAGCTGCAGCACTTACCATTAAATTCAATATAAAGGATATTTCTTGCACCGAAATTTTCGACAAATTAGGAAATGATATATTGACGATAAAAAAAATCATTTAATGGAAAAATACTCGTTTGAGTAAATAAATAAAAAGAGATGTAGGCTTAATTAGTGTATTATTGTTTTAATTAGTAAATATCTCATATGTTTATGTTGTAATTTTTTCTAAAATTTTTCGTCCTCCTTTTCATCGCAAAAAAAATTGGTCACGTTACTATTACAGCTCAGAGCTATACTGCACACACGCAGGATTCGTAGTCTAATATTCTGTGAAAATAAGGTTGTAGTTGTGAAGAAAGTATGCGAAATATTTCGATATTTTTTAAATTGATAAGTTTGTTATTCACATTGCATTTGCGTATCATACTTTTAAATTCAAAATATTTTTCAAATTCATTATATATATACTCATAAATAATAATCCATAATAATGAATAAGAATAACCAATCCTACAGAAGAATGAAAAAAAAAAGAAAAGAGACTAACCAATTCAAATTTGATCAAGTTTAAAGTAAATTTTCTTAAAATTGTTTACACACAAACCTATTCATATTCAGAAGGATTCAGTACAATTATCGAAGATGATGATGACACTAATATCGATAGTGAAAAGGAATTGTCTCTTCAACAAAAATTAGAATTAGAGATAGCTAAAAAACATTTCAACAAACTAAAGTACAATACAGAAATCAAATATATCCAAAACCATCCGACGCGAGAAATGGATTTATTTGAAGATGAGGGGGATTTAGAGGTAAATACTTGGATGTTTAAACTTTCTTGTGATTTAAATAAGTAAGATGTTCCTTTACTTTTATGTATTTCTTTATATACTCTTATAAGTTACAAATTATTTTTTGTGATACTTACACTCTCTAGTAAAACTGACAAATAAAACAAAGAAATCTTTTTCTAAAATTTCTACTGCCGGTATTAAGATCGAAAGAATACCGGTATTGAACATTTGGTCCGATATTGCAATCCCTAGCAATTATCTAATACAATATCTTTGTTGTGGAAACACTACTTATATATGAATAAATATATATTTTTTTCTTTTGAAAAAATAGATTAGTTTTTTTTAATCAAAATATTTATATGCAAGTACTATTTATTGCTTTCAAGAGAAAAAAATTTTTGGCTCTTTAAAAACTTTGAAATTTTGTAAATTGTAATTTTTGACTCTTCCGACTCAAAAGGTTGCCGACCCCTGTCCTATACAATCATCTGATCTTTTACTGTAATCGAGTTATAATGTAAAAGAGCAAGAGCAAAATATTACACAAAACAAGTGTTAGGTTAGAGTTAAGCGGTAAACATATTCACGTGCTATTCTCATCACGTAATCGTGACGTCACATGAATCAACCTCATTGCGAAAATTGTCCCTCTATTTTAAAATTTTTGAAAATAAATACAGATTTCTCTATTGTTATATTTAATAATAATCGTGAATTAATTATACCTTATGTTGGAAAAATTCTTAATAATTCTCCTAGGTTAACATGTTCGAGCGAATTGTTAAATATTCTTAATACAATAAATCTTAATACACAAATAATGTAATTCTAAATACAAATAATGTCTTTGAAGAAATCTGTTCCATTAATTCTATTCCTCATCATGTTATGGCTATTCCATCGTGGGAAAAGTATATTGAAAATTGTAATGCTGAAAATTTTGTGGCAGCAAATTTTATTTTAGAGCAAATGAAATTATTAAATTCGAATAAACATGACCGTAAGTATAACAGTAATTTAATGGTTTTTTCTTTCTGCATGAACATTAAATCTACCACACGTTATTCCTATGTAAGAAATAAGGGGAATATAATTCTTCCACAAGTGTGAGACAATTACAGAGAGTTGTATCTGGGTTAAATGTTACTCCAGGTCTGTCAACTCTGGCTAATGAAAATTATCTACGAGGTAGGTGTAAACAACTGAAAGACCATGAGAAACAGGTAATATTAAAAATTGATGAAATTTTCATCAAATCAGTGATTACATATAAATGTAATAACATAATTGGATTTACTGAGAAAGGAGAAGCAGCTACTACGATTCAATGTTTTTTATACTCTTCTTTATTGAGTAAAAATAAAGAAATAGTATCATTGAACCCTGTAAAGAACATGAATGCTGAAGACTTGCATTCTATGACTTTAGAAATTTTGTCACTATTGGAAAAGGTAGGTTTTTCAGTTGTTTGCATTGTAAGTGATAATAACGGAGTAAATAGAAATTGTTTTTCTAAATTATGTAATGGTACCATAAAGAATGTTATTCAGAATCCAGCTAATAATGCAAAAAAATTACATCTTATTTTTGATTCAGTACATCTTATCAAATCTATACGAAATAATTGGTTGAATCAGAAAGATGCTGACTCTTCTTTAATGTATCCTGATCCTTCTGAACTTTCTCAAATTCGAAAAGATTCTTTTTCATCATTATTTAAAATTTATATCGAAGAAATGAACATTATTGTTAAATTAGCTCCTAAATTATGTTTAAAAGCTTTAAAACCAACAAATTTTGAAAAAAAAAAAATGTTAAATTAGTTTTAAAAATTTTTGAATAAAGTAATGTCTGTAATTAATATATTAAAAGATAAATTAGGGTACCCAGAAATGTTTAGGGACACTGTAATATTCATCAAACATATTTTAGATTTCTGGCAAATAATGAATAGTAAAAATCCAACTAAGGGTCAAAAATTTAAATTGAAAAACAGTGTTCCTTTTTCATCAATGGATGATGATAGATTAGCTTTTTTTATTCAAAATTTGTTCAGTGGCTGGACTGCTGGAAAAATTTAAAACAAAATAAACGAGAAGGTTGTTTAAGCGAGGAAACATTTTTTGCTTTGAGGCATACGGTAAATACCATCCCAGAACTAATAAAGTATCATTTGACGGAGAGGAATTTCAAATATGTTTTAACTGGAAAGTTCCAAACTGGATAATTTAGAAGCCAGATTTGGGCAATACAGACAAATGTCTGGAGCAAATTATCATGTCACTGTGAAGGAAATTTTGCAAGCGGAAAAAAAGTTGCGCATTAAAAGTGTGTTAACTTTGCACTCAGATAAATATGGTACTATCTCACTAAAAAATTTAATTTCAAATCATTCAGGTGAGATATTTCATGTTAAAGTAGATATTACAGATTTCAACGAAATATTAAACATTAGAAATAAATCAGATGATATTTTAATAGAAGAGTATCAAGCTTTAATGTATATAGCGGGATATATATATATATATATATATATTGTGTGCATAATATAAAATTCGAATGCTCCGATTGCAAGCATACATTTGTTTTAGATAAGCAGTTAATTTCGACTCGGAAAATATCTAAGGAACAAAATATTTGAGACTTCTGGATAGAGGAGGTTTAAAAATGCTCACAGATATTGTTATGAAAGTCATTTCAACGCAATATTTCATTTTTAATTTGTTAATTATCCAAAACATTCGAATCGAAGTTTCTTAAAGTTGATTGCCAATTATCTTGCTTTACAAGCATAACAGAAACGTATCTGGAATTACACGAGTTGTGGAATGTCTTACATTCGTTTCATTCGCCTTGTGTAAATTGTAATATTCCTGAATTTTCATACTTTAAAAAAGTATTCGTTACATTTGGGAATATATGCGTAAATAATTATTCAAAAAAGCACAGTGAAGAAATTTTAACGGTGAAGGATAACCGGAAAATGAAGAAATTTAAGGCCAATTAAATTAATGTTTGCTTTTTATATTTTTCTGTTTTATTTATTTAAATATTCAGTTATCGATTCGTATTTTATTTATTGCGCATGTATATCCTTGTAATTTTTTTATACTACATACATTTTATGAACGTGTTTAATTGTTCATATAACTATTATTTGAAGAAAAATTATTTATTTATTTACGTTATTCGTTTAAATTATTTTCATAAAGATTTTAGCATTCAAAGTATGTATAATGTTATTTTTTTTAATTTCAAAACTTTTGTTTGATTTTTAGATATTTTTACCATAGCATAATATTTAATTTTAATGCATATGCATAAAAATAATATAATTAATAGTTAAATAATATCATCTTACAAATGCAAATGATTCAAAATTTGAAACTAACCAGTACGTTGCCTCATTAATGATATATTCCATGAAAAGTTTTTTTTTCTTATTATTTATACTGTATTTACTAATGTATATATTTTGTATATATTACTAATGTATAATGTATATATTTTGTATATATTACTAATGTATAATGTATATATTTTTTTAACGTCCTATATTTGCTATATAATTATTATGGTGTCAAAACTGTTCATGTCATATGCATTTTTTATATAATAATATGCCTCAAATACTTTACTTTTCATATTTTCTTTACAAGTAAATGTTTCTTTTTTATTTAATTGGATTGAAATTATTTTATACTTTTGAATATTGAATGAATGAATTATTTTAATTTAATATTTTTAACGTATAATCTAGAATCTATTTTTACTATATAATTACTGTGATGTCTAAAACTGTTTGTCATTTCTATATTTGTATATATTTTTGCATGCATTTTTTTTTTTTTATAATTCTTTCTTTTGTTGTGATTTATCGATTCTATGAGCATAAAAAATGTCATTTCACAGGAAAAAGGAACTCCAGCAAAATGTTTCTAAATTCACATGATTTTTTATTAATATGCCTCTAATGCTCTACTTTTCAAACTTTCTTTACAAGTAAATGTTTTTTTTTTGTTTTATCAGATTGAAATTATTTTACATTGAGTCAGTTTTTTCTTAGATTTTTCTTATACTGTTAGGAGCCTTTCATGAGTGATTTTGTCCCTTTTTCCGGGAATATATTATGCATCATTCTAGCGTATTAATACATAACTTTCATCAGAAAATATTCTCAGTGAGAATTAAAAAAATAATCAGTATAAATGCGGAAATTTTAGTCTATGACATGAAAAGAAATAAATGTTCAAAACTTTATATTCCTCCCAGAGTGAATGCGCGTAGAAAAGCTTTCCCTCCTTTCGTGACGTCATCAAAACTCTGTCGTGGCCTGGTCCTTTCAAGATGCTTTGGTCTAGCCAGAGCAGTCCGGGAGATACGATCCCATTTGATTTCCAGCAGAGAGCCAGGTGATGTTCCAGTGTATCATTGGTGCATAGGTGGAATACGCCATATTAAATTGAGTTTAAAACTTGCATTAGAGTACAGTTCTTGATAAGTGAACGAAGTGCCAGTAGCCGTTTCATTCTCACTACCCTCTTTGGCCAGTCTATCTCTTTACCTCTAATGTTAATATGGGATGGTATCCATTGGAGGTGGATGAGTGAGTAAATATTAACGTCGCACTGTTTAGTTGCACGAGGGCTTTTGGCGACGGACCTCGTCATTTTGAACCATGGCCAAGTGACACCTGAGCTGTCACCCCCTTTCCTACCTACCACACCACACCAATGGGAGGACGTTTGAGCTCTCAACAAATTTAACGTGCATCGCTCCCCTAAACGGCGGGTCTTTAGTGGTACTGGGCTCGAACTCATGACATGCCAGCCCCGATCCTATACCCTGACAACTGGGTAATCGCGGTCCCCAGTGGAGGTGGACATAGTGGGTCTAAGAGATCTTCCTCAGTTTGAGCAGAATAGAAACGTTGGTTTCATAGTTTGCGGAAGACCAGCCAGTAAGATGTAGTACACTTTGGCTGTCCGATAGTTCCCCAAAATCGCAATCATAAGACATGATAGCATCAAGCCCTATATAAATCGACATTGACTCATTCCTGAAGACAGTCCAAGTGTCAGGGTTGAGTTGCTATATTGTAGTCTCAAAAGTGGGGAGTACTAATAAAAATACCGCTGCCAGTATGATCTTCTGCAAGACTACCTTTAGTATAAATCTGCATTTCATCTTTAGGAATGCAAAAAATAATTTACAGGTCTAATATGGTCTTCATAGTGAGTTTCAGATCAAAGTGGAAGAAAACTCATCACTAGGGATCAATATAGGACCTTAGAGATGGAGGTGCAACCTCCCGGGAGAACAGGTTCTGATTTTCTATCAAGCTAAAAGAGCTTTTTTTCTCGAGCTTTTGATTGTAGTGCCAAGTGTGCAGATATAAGGAAGTATGATGTTGGGGGCTGTGGCTGTATATTTTATTGAAGTACTTAACTGTGTGTGTGAATTGGCTCTTCTTTTAATATACAATGGCTATATGTTGGTCTCGAATAGGGCTACAGTGATAGCCAAAATTGTGGACACTTTTTTAAATTATATTTTTTAAGTTTGTATGCTTAAAGAAAATTTTACGTTGCACAAAATGCTAAGTATTTTATATCATTTTAAAGAGAATTTGATACTTAATTCAATATACATCTTCATACCAATGTTTCATTGAGCTGAAAATAGATTGAAGCTCTTCCTTCGTTAATATACGATGCCAGGAAACAATTTATCTTCAATTAGTTCCTTTTTATTTCATGGGTACCTTACTCGGACAAGAGTTTTCAAACGGTGCCACAAATTTTCGATAGGATTGAGGTAAGGACTGTTTTCTGGCCAGGATAACAATGATATTTAGTCAAAAAGTAATGACGTCAAATAAAAGAGTAGATTGGACACATGTGTGACGAGAAAGTTGCGTTTCCTTTGTTAGAATTACATAATAATGAATAAAATTCAGTGACTACATTTGCAGACTGAACGTTTTGTTTAAGATGTCAGGAGACAAATTAAATAAAAAAAAAGCAGGAAAAGGCCGAAAAAGGTGCACCACATCTGTTGATGACAGAAGAATTAAAATACTATGTTTCAGAGATAAAAGAATTTCATGGACATCCATCAGAAGTGATCTGAGTGATGATGGTGTTTCTGTCAGTTCAAAAACAACCAGGAGCAGGTTAGCAGATGTAAGACTAAAGGGTAGAATTCCTAGAAAAAAGCCCTATCTTAATTTACAGAAACACTAAAAGGGACTATAGTGGGCAATGGAACACATTAATTGGACAAATAATTATTTTTCACAAGTTATATGGAGGAAGGAAACTAAAATATCATTTTTCAGTAGTGATAGCCTAAAATATGTCAGACGCGCGTAGAAACCAGAAACGCTTTTACATTCTGACTGTATTCAAGCAACTGTTAAGTGCCCACATAATTTTATTATTTAGTCGTGTATATCAGCAGATGGTATTGGTCGCCTTCATATCATCGATGGAACACAGAACGTCATAAAATAGATTGACACCATTCTAGAACCCAAACTTCTGCCTTCCAACAAGGATGTATTAACCAACAATGCTTCATTTAGTTTTCAGCAAGATTCTGCTCCTTACCACATAGTAAAGTAATTGAAAGACTGGTACCGTTCTAAGATCATTGCGTTGTTGTGCTGGCTAGGAAACAGTCCTGACGTCGGTCCTATCGAAAAATTGTGGCACCGTTTGAAAACTCTTGTACGAATGAGGTACACATGGAATAAAAAGAAGCTAATTGAGGGTATAATTGTTTCCTGGCATCATGTAATAACAAAAGAAGAACTTTAAACTATTTTCAGCTCAATGAAACGTCGATTTGAAGCTGTAATAAAGAATAAACGCAACCTCACTAAGCTCTGATAATGCTACCATCATTATCCAATGTATATCGACAGTTATCGTAGAATAACTCTTTTTTTGTTGCAAATATTCGAATTTTCTTTTTTATATTGAATTCAGTATTAAATTCTCTTTAAAATGATATAAAATACTTAGCATTTTGTGCAGCTTAAAATGTTCTATAAGCATATACAAACTTAAAATGGATAACAATTTAAAAAAGTGTCCACAATTTTGGCCACCACAGTATACCCGAAGGGGAGCTATTTTTGAATCAGAATAATTCAAGCGGCACTCAGTCGAACACATTCTAATTTCTGAAGATTGGTGTAAGACGCGTAAGAATAAATTGGGAGGCTATATTCTATATAATAGGTCTTATTAGTGAAATATATGTGGTTCTGAGCGTCTTTGCCTCAGCTCTAGCCTGCTTGGTATTTGAGGATGTTAAGGCGCTTATGGGCCTTCGAAACCAAATGGTCTATCTGTCTGTCGCTGTTGAACTCAGGATCAAGGATCAGGAATTTCTTATATTCTATCACTTAATTAATGGAAAACTTTTTAAAATCCAATTTTTTGGCACTGATATTTTTAAAACATATTTCAGTTTCTTATTTAAACAAAATTAAAAAAAAAATTGAAGTTCTTTTTTATTTTAAAATAAGAATTTAGCAGACGGATGGATGTAAGTATAGCTTTAGATTTTTATTGTTGGTAATAGAAGAAACAAGAAATATTCTATTGTGTACAGATGCTTAAATGAGATGAAAAGGCAACGGTAAATAGGTTTCCCACAAAAGGAAATTCAGAAAAAGAAAATATTTTCCTTGCTGAATCTTAACTATTTTCCGTGATTTTAAAACGTAGGCTTCTTTCATCCTCTTTATTTTTCAATGAAGTTTTATAAACAAAACTTAATAAACAGTCAGCATATTGTAAGGACACCCCCCTTGGGTGCCCTTCTCCATGATTATCAGTGTGAGCTACAGGTGTAGGAATAAATGAAGAACTAGAAGCTACCATGATCTTAATATGACTTTATTAAGATCTTAAACCTTTAACAGATTAGATAATAATAATATATGGGAGAGAATCTACGGTGGCTAAACACACCATATATATAATACCGAAATAGCGTAACCCCAATAACTAACTCGCCTAAGCTCAATTCTAATTCAATCACAGATCCGAATATTAAATAGTCACTCCTATCTTAATGTCGAATGTAGTAACGATCAATCTGATGCTAGTTGAAGTTGCGGTTCTCTGGAGTGCAATGGTATGCACCTTGACCTAAGGGCTCTCTGTCACGGGTAACTTCTGTAGGCTGTCACTTAACTTTTCAAAAACTCTTCACATTTGAATTGCGGACTCTCATAACATTCCCAAAATTGCCACACAGCTTACTCTAAACTTCTGTTATTTAAAAGCTTCCTAATTTGCATCTTTCATTCACGCTTCACTTCTTGGGTTTGGTTGGAAAAGAGTTGCCATTAATTCTGGCTCCAAAGAACCCAAAGGATATATTAATGAAAAGACACGTGAGCCCGTCACAATATTTTGCATTTTGAACTCTAAATGCCGACCCATTATTAAGAATAGTTCGCAAAATTTTTCTATATTTTATTTAAATAATGTATTTTAAAGTCAACTTTTGAGAAAAATCAAGTATTGATCATAATACGAATCATCCTGATGATGTACTCCCTGCTTTGGAATTATGCACTTTTTGAAATGCTTTTGCCCTAAGAGTTTGACATGTCGTTCCATTACTTGAGTGTGAAACTTGGAGAGAAATCTCTGTCATTCATTATATCATAGTTGAGGTGATCGCAGCTGTTTCTCGACCAAAGATTCCATAACTATACCATATCAATGTTGTTTTGAGAATAATCTATGATACATTTAAGTCCGCTAAGATATGAGCAGGGGATAAAATGAGGCCTGTAAATTCAAAATATCTATATTGTTCGTAAAAAAAATTCAAAAAACAAAAACTATTTGTGCTGATGGATTCTGTGATTTGAGTTCCTTTAGACTAAGGTCGGGCAATTGTTTTGGTTCTAGGACCATATTGTGAAAGCGGAGGGTACCAGAGGACCGCACTTTTTAAACTTATTGCATGCATTGCTTAACTTGGCATCTCAAAAGATGTATATTGTACCACAAAAATCAATTCATATAAGTTAAATAAAATAGTGGCAGTTTTATTTATTGGGCTAATTTCATATCGCTTTTAGCTGCAATCACATTTAGTTTAAGAATCAGTTTATCGAGACAAAGGAATCCTATTACACTTTTCTACAATTTTTTTTTTTAAAATCAGAAGTGAGATTGCTTGTGGAAAATCTCTTCACAGCCTATAAGTTAATGTCAAACAACTTGCATCTATATTTACTCTTGTTGAACTTCGTGCAAGATAATCTGTGCTCCCAACCATAGAGAACATTTCATCTCTATTTTTTTTGACAATCTTGGCAGGCCGCTATT
The DNA here is from genome assembly GCA_019973955.1 of Trichonephila inaurata madagascariensis. Lineage (NCBI taxonomy): Eukaryota > Metazoa > Arthropoda > Arachnida > Araneae > Nephilidae > Trichonephila > Trichonephila inaurata. The sequence goes on from BMAV01008026.1 coordinate 251,817, forward strand.
TGCTTTAGACAACTGTATATCATCTACGAGGCGTCCATGTGGATGGACGGAACGATATTCACGTAAGCATTTGAATATCCTGTTTTATATGCCATCCGGATGCACATTTTATTGTAAAGTTATGCGCAAACGCTTTTTCGTTTCATTCGTATAATTGCTTATATAAATTGTATAAGCAATTTTCAGAAATTTCTTACCTTAACACTCGGTTTCAATATAGAACCTAACCTATTTGTTAAAAATAGTACTATTATTTTAAAACCGTTAAACCTCTCTATCAGATTTACGTACAATTATAAATGCTAATTTCAGCTGCTTTGATTTAACGTGGCTTTAAAAGCTATGCGACAATTGTAAACAATAGACCTCGATTTCTGATCAACAGTTAAAGCGACAAGAATGAAATAACTTGTTCCTCACTTCCGTATCACGCTTCAATCGAAATGTGAGGTCCAATTCCAATGTTGAGTATTAATTTCTCAGTGTGAACTTGAAAATAAGATTATGGCAACCCCAAAAGATACAACCAGGATTACCAGATTGGTGACCTTATCATCCTCGGCGACATAGGCAAAAAATATATCACTAAGGAATCATTAAGAACACTTTGGTGTCTCTAGAAATTTCCATGAGGCTATGAAAGGAACATTTGAATCAGTTCAGAAGAGAGCCCACTCGAGAACAGACTATGCTTGAGCGTTGACTGTGATAAGAGAGAGCACTAGCGTGGCTAGCTCTGGGGGGGGGGCGGCTATATCAAAATCCCTTCGATGCCCTCTTTTACATATGGGAGTCCTGTTAGTGGACTGTAGTTACATTTGTTGAGGCCTCTCTAGCCTGTCATTGCGTATCATTGATACGGCGGTAACTACGCCGCTAAGAGAGAGACTATAAGTATGAGTTCTAGCTAGTGGAACAGTTATAGAAAATCGTTTCTAGAACTCTGTAAAACTTGTTTATAACGAATGCATTTCGCACTACTGACAATAATCTATTACAATATTTCTTAGCATATATACATCAATTTGTGTCTACGTCTAGTCATCTTATCTGCCTTGTCCACATAATAAATCTGTTATTCAAATAATTGTTGGGGGTTAACAACCCCACCCCGTAAAAAATTCATTATTCAGAAATCTTGGGAAGTAAAAGCCGGACGGATCTCATCCAGATGATTTGATTACACAGTATTAGACAAATACTTGAGAAGACCAGAGAATATAATATAGATACTTATCATTTAATTGACTTAAGAACAGGTTACGATAGCATCAGTTGAGAGAAATTGTATGAGGCAATCTTGGAGTAGGGATTTCTAACAAAAATTGGTTAACCTGATAAGAATGACACTCAACAGAGTAAAATGGGATTAGAAGTATCGGATGCATTTCATACTGGAATGAAACAAGGAGACTCCCTGTCGTGTCATTTGTTTAACATAGCACTAGAGACTCTAGTATACAAACTGGGAAAACAATTTTTGTTAAATCCGTACAACTGCAGATGATTTTGGTATCGTGGGAAGGCTGCTACAGTAGAGACTTTCAATGCCCACGAGACAGCAGCAAAAAACATAGGGTTGACGGTCCACAAAGAAAAAACTGAATTCATGGTAATAACAAACAGAATCTCAAATCTACAACTGCTGAAAATTAATTAATATAAATTTGAACAAGTGACTCAGTTTAAATACTTAGGCACGATTGTAAATATCAGTAATGACATAAAAATTGAAATCAATGATAGAATCAAGATGGCTAACAGATGTTATCATTGATTGTGAAACCAATTTAAATCTAAATACGTAAGTAGCAAAACAAAAATACAGTTACACAAGACTCTAGTAAGACCGATTGTTTTATACGCAGCGCAGGCAGGACAATTAACAAAGAGAAACGGATGATTTTCGAGAGGAAAATCTTACGAAAAATTTTAGATGAAATTAGAGAAAAGGAATACAGAGAATAAGATACAACCTTGAATTTCAATCGAAATACAGTCATAGTTAGTGATCAAGGCTTCCCAAATAAGGTGGCTATTTCGATAAAACGATGAAAACCTGTTAAGAAAACAGCTTTTCAAACTCCAGAGAAACAAGAAAAAAGGAAGACAGAGAACAAGGTGGACGGATAAGGTAGAAAAGTGGTTGAAAGACTTGGGAGTTAACCGATGGTAGAACATAGCATCGAATAGATCAAGATGGTTTAAGCTGACTAAGATAGCCTTGGTCGGTAAACGGTTGTAGTGCTTGGAAAGAAGAAGATTCAAACAATTGGAATTATCGACAATTTTCCCCCCATGCAAATTTGTAACAATATGCAATGTACTCCAAAACTTCATTCAAAGGGTCTGAATTTTTAGATTCAAAACAGTGGTTCAGTTTCAAAGACACAAGTCATGACTACAGCCACTTGACTTCCATCATACAAATATATAAATTATGTTACAAATAAATAAATTAATTCACAGTATTATTTCATCAAAGAATATGTATCATCAAATAAGTCAAAATATACTACCATTCAAATAGAGAATAGATTAGAAATTTAACAAGCACATTAAATTATAAGAAAATTCAAATTCCAAATAAATGTGTATTAATGCATAAATAAATAATAGTTCATCAATACATTAGCATTTACATACAAATGTAAGTAATTTGAACATTTTGAATTTGATACAAACATGCCTCTGATTCTTATTCGAAATATCCTCAAAGGCATTTTGAGAAATTTCAACACAGTTTTCTGAAATTTGTAGGTTTTCCTCTGGACAATCAAAAATATCAATGAAATCTAAATTTTCACTTTTAAATAATTCTCCCTTAAGCAAAAGTCACTTATCAATGGTCAGTGCCGATTTAAGCTAATTTCAGGCCCTGGGTGCAGAAGACCTACGGGCCCCTTTCTTACTGTCGGATTAAAATATATTACCAGAAAACCTGATTAAGTCCAGCTTATCTAGGTCCTTTCGCACCCAATGGATAAACCGACACTGTCAATGGTGAAATATGCAACAAAAAACACAATAAAATAAGATTCAGTAATGAAAATAACTGAATGAGAAAAATTTTAATAAACATATTAAATCAAGCAGTAATTATGTATTAAATATGGCTAATTTAGAAGATATTTTAAAAACATTTTCTGAATTTGCTAGTTTTAAGAGCTGGGAATCCAAATGCTACCTTGGAATCTGAACATTCATTAGATGCTTTCCAAAGAGTACATAGTAGAATCATAATATGATTGTCTACAAATGTTAGTAGGTTTTCAAAGAACATTGCGAGTTGAAATTCTAGGCTGCCACCTAATACATTGGACAGCGAGATAAAAATGTAACCACAAAATGAAATCAGAAAGACTTTCTCAGGCCAATTTGTAATTTAATTCAAGGTTGGAATTGGACATAAAAAGGGAAAGAATGTAGGAAACAAAATCTCAATTGCATGATGTGCAATAGATACACTCTCTTTTAAGCAATAACTTGTAATTTCCTCCCTAACTTTCAACTTGCACTTCCATAATTGTTAAGGTAACTTAGGTTTTTAGATCTTAATTTGCAGTTTTATTTAAATTTTATAATTTGCTAATATTTTACAGTAAAATTCAATCAATTTACTCTTCAATTACCATTTTGATAATTCAATGTGTTGTGGATTTATGGACTATTTATGTAGCAATTCTAATCAACATGAGGGTTATTGGTGAAGGAACTCTGCCAAATGATGAAGATGACATCTGAGATAGTACCTTTCAGTCTTAACTCCCGTATAACACCAATTTGAGGACTCAACGTATTTATGCAATTTATCTACTCTTTTAGTCTTTTGTGGCATCAGGACATGACGAAAATAATGCTAGCCACAAGTTCACAAGCCATTCAATTACTGCACCCATTGAAAGCTATGGAACCTGGAGAAATTGATTAATCTAATTCTATTACTTTGAAAAGAAAAAAAAACTTTGGAATTCATGATTTTGAAGTTGAACAAATTTCTGTAATGGGTGAAATTCAGGTTAGGATTTATCACTATATATCCATTTTTCTTTCAAACATTTGCACTGTTTACAAAAGCTCTATGCAATATATATATATATATATATATATATATAAATCAGATTAAAAAACATTAGTATAGAATATTACTCTGAAGCAATTTTAAAACATATGATTTTGATATATATAAAAGAACATTTAATACCTTTTAAAAAATATATTTATATAAGATTTAATTCTAAAACTTTTAACAAATGCTACAAAATGATTCTAAAAAATACTATTTTCAAAATGTAAATTAGCAATAGAGAACATGAACATCCAAATAATTTTGGGTTTTAACCTAATGAGATAAACAAAATAAACAGTTTGCGAGAAAATATTGTATTGTAAAATATTGCCAAACCTGACAGCAATCTTTTATTCAACCCCTCCACATAAAATTCCTATCAAATTCAGGAGCACCAGAATCTTATATAGTTTAAGTTCCATAAAAAAATAAAAAAATTCAAATTTTAGAGCATAATTCTGATTTTAGTTTTTCTGAGAATATTATTATTACTAATATGTATGTACATAACTTATAAAATCTTTACTTAAAAAAAAATCCATAATCCTCTAGTATAAAATAAAATATTTACTTTATTTAATGAATTTGTGTTGTTAAAAAAAAATTACAAACAGAAAAAATTCTCTGCCAATCAAAGCACTCTGACATACAAGAATCAATACTTTCAAGCTTACATGTAAATTTAAATTTTATTAAAAAAATTTGCAGAGTTAAATTTTTTTTTTTTTTTTATAATCTTTGTGTTTTAAGTTTTAACTCACAAATTACTCGATTTTATTGTGCTCAAGACTACAGACTGGATTTATTGTATAAAAGAAATTGTAACACAATAAGTTATAGAATAGAAGGTGAAGCAAGGAAATAAACAATTCATTTCTGTAATATACATAAATGTACACTACTGAAAAATTAAAGACAAAAGGCTTTGCTCTCAACTTGAGTGAACTAGTTTCAAAACTCTGCTAATTTCACAAAATATACATAAATATGTCAAAAATATATTAGCATTCAATTGGAGAAAACATTAATAAATACTTTAATTAAATTTTTATTACCAAGTTATTGCAATTAACAATTCACTGAATATTAGTACATAATCATGCTCCAGATTTTGAACACACTAGAACTAAAAATACTTGTGATGCAAAAAGAAAATATAAAAGCCCAGAATCCAAATTTAAATTCGTTACTCTTTCTGAACATCCATTACACACAGACCTTAAAAGAACAGAAAATATGATCATAATCTGGATGCTTCAATTTAAGGTACTAGGATTTTCAGACACTGTGGAATTTGGTTCTAGGCTTCTATACAACAACGGTAGACTGTCCCCTAATAGAAGGCCAGATGTGTTCCTCCATTCATATATTTTATTTTTTAGTTTATAGCTGGAAACTTAAATTAGACTCTAAATACACTTACGACAAGGAAAACTACTATCAAATTGGCATCTATATCGAGATAGCTCTAAATAGAATTTTACGGAAACTTTTTTTAATACAAAAACATAAATGCCATTTGAAAGCAGCATGTACAATCAAAGTTACAAATATAATAAGACATCTTCATTATATTTCACACAGTAAGAAATAACACTTAAAAAACATGAATGAATCATTATCAATTAAGACCAAAATTTTATTGTTATGAACAAGCCATAATTTTAACTCAAAACTATGATTTACTTTTATAACAGGTATAAAATAATTTCCTCTTTCTATGTAATAACCTTCAATATTGTGAAAAAAGCTAAAGACATACAGAAATAAAAAGAAAAGAAAAGGTTAGAACTCTTAGACAATTTGTACTCAAAATACTTTAAAGGAAAAATGAATTTCTTTCTTTAGAAAGAAAACTATTTCTATTCAGAGCTACATATAGTAGCTAAAAAACAGAATCACATTAACCATTAGGTCAAACACAATGATGTGCAAAATACATGGAAAAGATGCAAAATTTTATCCTATACCATTTACTAATATGATAAATAGGTGATACTGTTTTCAAGTATCAATCTTTTAATTGAAATTAGTTTGAGTTGAATACTATTATTTCATTACACATTTAACATTTATTACATTAAATAGATTTATAAATTCCTTTTTTCCCAAGCTGTACTGTAGCTAGACTTTTTTATAATTTTGTAACAATTAAAAAGGTCATGAAGTTGCAAAAAGCTTTTTTTCAACGGAAGGAAATGTTACTGTGACAGGTTTTTTTTTTGATCAAATGGTCACATCATACTAACAAAAGTAAGCAAGTACTAGTACAGGTATATTATTAGAATAATTCTGGGGGTGTTTGTGTTATCAAATAGTTCCCACACAAAACCTAGAATTCCATTTATAAAAGCTCTACATTTTGTTGGAGCAATTAAATTTCTCCTGTGTCAAAAGCAGGCTGATTTTACCTCTGAAACAACTGTAGATTGATAATACTGCAATGTCCAGGTTGATAACAACTTAGAAAAGCAGCTATCACTCTCAGTCTCTATAAATGATAGATGCCCAATGTCAATTTAAAACAAGTTAATAAAATTAAAAAATACTAACACTTTTAATAAGACAAAATGTAATTTCAGTATAAAATAAAAAATTTTGCAGCATTTCTTTTCCCTCTGTAATCTCCAGCAACTGCATTTTCTTTAAGTAGTAGAGAAAATATTACATTTTTTTGCAGAAAAAGGCAAAATCCAAGCATAGAAACAATGCGGGGAAGGTTTAGGAAATAAAAAAAGGTTAGACATTGGTTAACTTTATTCAATGTATAATATTTCAACTTTTCAATAAGTTTTCAATCTTATAATTCTTTAATACTAATAATACAGGTTTTCTCCACAATTTTTACATTACCATTTCTTAAATTTTTTAAAATGATGTACTTAATATTTGCTGCAGTCATAATACACACACACAATTTGAGATCTTTACATCCTCATTAAATGTATGTAAACTATGGATGAAAATTTTCACTTTAAGAGTGTATATGTATATATATATATAAGGAAAAGAACATACTATTTAGATAAGTGGTAAACATTCTTCAAAAAATGGCAATCCATGCAACTATAGTTTAAATATTACATCAACTACTTGATGTTACGAGCCAAATATTGCAGCCAGCCTCAGATAAAACATTACCAACTGTAACCATTTACTAATGTTTACTGTGAGGTTTCGTGTATAATTCATATAAAACTAACAAACAATTAATAGTAAAAAGCTTTTACTCATATCCTAAAAATATTTGCTTGTTGAGATATGTACCTGGTTAATTGAGAAGTACTATTTATAGCTCACATGAAATACAAGTAAAAAGTTACTATATCAGTAGAATAGGAATAATAATAATAAAAAGAGTTGATTTATAAAAACTAAATACAATGATTGATTTAAAAAAAGACTATGATTTATGATAACTTATTTTATCTAAATAAAAAAAAATAAGTTGAAAATGAAAAAGATACATCCAATGCCATACTACAGAAAATTATTAAATATTATCCACAAGGATATGCAGCTAATAGATAAATATCCAGAATCTAATACATTAGCAAAATGAAAATTATCTAAAAATATAACAATATATATTAGCACATTAACCAGTTTTTGCAAATCAAAAACCATTGCTAAAAGCATCTATTCACTCATGCTTGCTCAAACATAATAATCTTGTTTATAAGTTAACTTATGTTTCTTTGCATACTTTTTTTATAAAAAAATATCAAAATTTATTTTTAAAAGAAGAAAGTACTGGAGTGTTTCCATTAAAAGGATGAGTGTGTTAAAAGACCTAGTATGTTTATTTAAAAACAAAATAATGTAGTTAGATATATCATTTACTTAAAATGTAATTGTTTTAGTTAAAATACTGTAGTTTAAATTATTAAAAATAATTTATATTTAATCACTTATGTAAATAAACTTAGATGGGAAATTTATTAAAATATTTGCCAATCAATAGGTTGATGCGATAATATGTAGATAATAATATGGGATAGCATGCAGAATTATATTGAACTTCAAACATTATGATACGGGACAAAAGCTATAGTTTGCACAGAATGCAATCTAGAATTATTCAGCAAAACGAGATAACAAACAAAGAAATGTGGGAAAAAACAGTAAATCGACTATAAAAAAGTACAAAACAATTCTAGGTCTATAAAGTTTATTTTTTTTGAAAAAAAGGCTTTAAAATTAACAAACATAGATAGCAAATGTTGAAAACAACATAAAATACAAACTAATTTTAATCTGTCTATATTTTGCACATAAATTTATAAACATGCAATTTTTACAACATAATTATATATATCATATAGTAAACAATACTAAAGCATTATACCATTAATTTTACCAATTAAGAAAATGTTGCCAAATGCAGTCATCATTAATATTACTGTGTTTGAATGTGTGCAGGAACAGTTTTCTTTGTTGGCTCTACATTATGGCAGTTGGCAATGCCTTTTGATATGTAATTTGTCATCAAAATAATCAATGGCACTTGCATACTGTCACAACAGTGCCAATGTTCAAGGTAACTCACCAAGTTGGCAACTCCAATTTCTCATGCACTTTGTCTCATATAATGTCACCAATGCAGTTGCAATAATATGTAAGTACCTAATACACAGGTACTAAAATATGTAGCAAGAACTATTGTAGACACATAATATAAACATTATTTCATAAAGGAGTAACAAACAAAAGGCTTAGAAAACTTTTAAAAATATATATAAAAGCAGCACATATGGCATAGGTAATATAAAATTTATTTTCAAAGATCATGATTAGGTTGTTTCTTCTCCCAATCAATATCCCTAACTATTTTCAAAAATTGTGCAAAAAAATCAATTCCTTTCTCTTTATATGTTTTCATAAACAAATATAAGATCAAATAACATTTAATGTTTGTTACTTCATTGCGAGAAGGAAGGAATTCGTTCACTTTATGCCATATACGTTTAATTTTTTTCGTATCACGTTTAGATGAAGAATCGATGAGAGAAATTTTATATTTGATTGCTAAATGTTCATAATCTTCTTTCTTTAACAATGGAACAGTTTTCCAGGTTTCTGAATACCCTGTTGTTTCTGGCTCAATCCATTTCTTTATAGTATCAATTATTGTTTCTTCTGTCCTATCAGGAATTACAATCAAAACTAACTTTCGTGTTCCTCTCTCAATACCTCCAAACACCCATTGCACATCATTGCACATTGGTTTATGGTATTTAACCAAATCAATTTCTACAACTTTCCCAACCCCGCCTATTTTCTGTGATGTTAATTGCAAATTATCCAAAATTATATCAGTCACAAACATCCGCCAATTGGATACAGTGCTGGAAGGGAAAAAAAACTGTTCAATTGCAAAATCTTCCATCCCTGTAACAATAAAATATGAAAGAAGAAATATTTCTATTAAGGTCAATTCACTAAATTTGAAATACGAAGCATGCCTGATAGTTTTTGTGCAACCAATCTCATTACTTTCATTCCTGCAAATCCAACTCTGGTCACCAAAAAAACTGCTTGAATCATCTTCAGTAAAAATCATTGGAACATTGCAACTCTCACACAACAGTTCAGACTTAATCAAGCCTGCCTCTTTAAGGAACTCAATGAAATACTCACTTTCACCTAATTTTAGACAAAAGTGAAAAGTAAATATTCCCTTATGAAAGAATCTCTTACCAAAAGAAGGGGGTAGCATTTTCTGATACTTTGAAACAAGACTATTAAAAGAAATCATGATGCAGCAAGGTTATCAGTACTTGCAAAGAAAGAAAGCAATTTAGCAATTTATATTGAAGCAATGTTCAAATTATATTGGTAAAAAAAATGAAAGTCCGTTCCAGAAGGCAATGAATTTCCAGAAAGAACATGAATTTCCCCAACTTTTTTTTGATTGGCTGAGGTGATATTTACAGTTACAGTTATTATTTTTGTGGAATATGGAGCAACAAAGGCTATTAATTCCCCTCCCCCCCCGAGCTGATATTTATTTTGAAAATGTGTTTTTGAATGTCAGCTGATTGAATGAATGTTAAACGCAAAGCAAAATGAAAGCTGTTGGTAACGAGTCTGAGAATTTTAAGACATCAAACTTCCTGGAAAGAACAATTTCAATTTTAAAATTCTGCGAGCTGCATCTACCCGATGCTGGGCGTTGGTGGAAGTAATTCAGTCTCGAGCTAGTCAATTAAAATAACTAAGTTTATTCAGAACTTCCGAGCGAGAGCAAAAGTACGTCTTTCGACTTTAACTTTGGGGACTGGAATCTTAGCAGACTCCTCCGCCCCATATCTTGAACTGAGTGGGCTTTACGATGAGTTCTTGGTTTGGGGGGTTGGGAAGGTGTGGCCACTACGAGGAGGAACCAATGGCGAGCAAGCAGGCTTCAGCGGTTAAAATGATATGTTTCCTATTGGTTTGTGAGCTTTTGGACTTAGAGAAGAAAATTGCCTGATCGGTATAGGAAGAAAAGGGAAAGCTATTGAGTTAAAAGACTTTAAAATTAAAATTAAAAGGAGGGAATTGAAAAATTAAATAAATTAGTCAAGAACCGCTTCTATTAGCATTAGTGCTTGTTCTTTAAAATCTTTTGTTTTCTTAAGTGAGGGGAGAATTTGTTTTAACTTGGGGAATTGTTTAAAGATATTAGTTACTATTTTAAAAAGAGGTATAATATCTTGGAGATCACAGAAGTATTATTTTCATTTTCATTAGAGGGGGCAACTTGGGGAGAACTTTGTCTTTCCGATTTACTATTGTTATCAGTAAAAGGATGGGGGTCATTATTTTTATCGGATAAACCAGATACAATATTGGTGAAGGAAATTCCTTCAACAACATTGTTGCTTTTTCTGTTTCTATTTAGCATGGGGGCACCTTTTTTGGGCTTAGGGAAACTAGGGCATTTTGTGTAACAGGCAGTATGCCCGTACACGTGACAATTAATACAATATGGGCCTTTCTTTAATTTAGCAATCTTTAGTTAAATGTTCATTTCCGCACTTGAGACATCTTGGGAGCATATGACAATTAGCGCCGGTATGAAAGAAATTATTACAGTTAAAACATTGCATTGTACCCCCTTCTATCTTGACTTGCATGAATCCCAAGTGGGAAAGATCACAAACTGTTAGGTTAAAGGTATTTCTAGGCATTGTGATTAAGTAAAAGGTTATTTTGGAAATTAATTGGTTGCAACTGGTTACAGTGTAACCAAGATCTTCTAAGTCGGTAATAATTTCTTCTGGCTCTAGTAAACCTTTGATTACTACTTTTATGGGTTTATCTTCTTTTGGTTGAATAACGTAGTATTCAATATCTCTATCCTCATCCATAAAATTAATTAGATTTCTGCGTTCATTATGGCATTCAAGACTTAACTTTATATAATTACCTGAGGATTTCAACTTTAAATTAGGGAATTTTTTAGTTAATTTATTTAATTGCTCTCTGTAATTATTCTTGATTTTAAGAAAGACAGGCGTCGGGGGTTTGGGAGCGGGGATTTCAGGCGTTTTAATTTCAGCAATCTCAGGGTCTTGCTCTAAATTATCAAAAGAGTTATTAGTTTTAATTGGTTTAAGAACTGGAGTTGGGGTGAACGGTCGGGCAGTTTTACTGGGAAAGACAAAGTCATCCGAGTTACCTTTACTATTTTTCCTCTTATGGGAAGATTTTTTATCATTATCACTACAGTTAATCATTTCAATATCATTTTGAGTATCATTAGTGTTAGGCATTAAAGTAAAGTGATCAGGGCAATTAATATCGAGACATGGAGGCATAGTCCTAAGCTCACTTACCAATTTGGTCCTGGCTTCTATCGTCTCTCGGAGGTTCTTTTCGAGGTATCTGCATATTCCTGCTTCATCCTTATTTTTCCTTTCTTGCAACAAAAATTTCTGGTAACCATCAATCAGAACGCTTTGTCGTTCAAGTCGGAGCATGGCTTGCCTGTGTTTTTCACAATCTGTAATTGGCTCTGCAGGCTTGGGCGTTCCACATCTGGAAGAAGTAGATCTACTTCTAAGCGAATATTCAGACTTAGTCAGCGTTAATTCCATATCGCTTATCATCAACAACACACTCACACAGAGTCTACCCCCTTGATATCAGAAGCCCTGAAAAGGGCTACAAGGGACTTTATGAGATCTCTCTGACTTGAGAAAAGAAGATGGGAGCTGAGGTAAATCACGTCTGCGCTGCTCGGCGTCTGACTTCACCCTTTTTATATACAGAACATAACGACGTTACACAACCTCTTCACAGTTACAAAAACGTGGCGCCATGCAGCCACTCATTCACACAAATCATTTTTATTTGCAACATACTCCCCCCACCCCTTTGAGACTTGGGGAGAGTCTCAAACCGGGAAATCTTTTAAAACGGGGGCTGGGATTTTCCACCGCCAAATCCTTCTTTTCTAGCCAAAGGTGGATCGCCAAGACGTATCCTTGGGAGGAACCGGTTTGCAGTAACCATATGCGATTTACTTCTGTCCACAGAAAAAATTCCGTGTAGTAATACACTGCATTTCTGATATTCATTTTTTTTAAAAAAAAAAGCTCATATTCTCTGGAAATATTACCAGGGTAGTTTCAGCAGTAATCTTAACGACTTCTCGAATTCACTTTGAAAAAAAAAATTGAATCAAAATCAGATTTAAAATGCTTTATGCATTTCTCAATGCAGTTCAATTTTTAAGTTTTTTTTTTTTTTCAAAGCAAAGAATTATTATCATTTAAATATGAAGGTAAATTACATTAATTTTACGAATACGACATAAATGTTAAATTACACGTATTTTTAATTTTTTGATGTACTAAGGAAAGTAATTATTTATCTAATCCAGAAATTTCATATATCTTATTATTCTAAACATATTATTTGTTTTATCTCTATCATTATCTTAATTTCTAAAGGAGATAATCACTCATGTTTTTCGAAATATTCAAATACTTTACTGAATTTTCCTCCATTATATTTATTCATAGCTGATCAACTATACTCAATAAAAAGATTATTTCATACTGAGTTTTTTTTCGATGTAATAGTTAAAAGATATAATTTGGAAGCGAATATATACTTGCAGTACGGTATTTTATTTCACATTTTTCATTACTTTTTTATTTTTTCGTTTATAGTTTTTCGAAAAAATAGTTATTAACAAAAAATTGTTGATATCACATAAGTTAGTGGATAGTATAAGAAAATTCACATTTCTGCTCCAGATAGTAAATGTGATGAAAATAAATCCAGAATTATCCATATAAAAAAATTTAGAATTCTTAACAACCGAAACATCACGACTCTTAGAAAAGCAGATTTATTGAGAGGGGTGACTGTAAAATGATATCTTATTTGCTCTACTTGTTTGAACAAGAAATCAATTCAATTAAGAGTACATTGGGGATATAAATATATTTATCTTAAATTAACATATCAAAATTTTAGCACTTTTTATAAAACAAATTAACACAAATTAAAAAAAAAAAAAAAAAAAAAAAAAAAAAAAAAAAAA
>BMAV01008028.1:0-110786 GCA_019973955.1 Trichonephila inaurata madagascariensis
TTCACAATCCCATCTCAAACCCGGCAAAAAATTAAAGAAAAGAATCGACTCCGAAAAATCTGGCAAGAAACGAGATATCCACCCGTAAAAACAGAACTAAATAGGATGCAACGCGAAATCAAAAGAGAACTGCAGAACATCAAAAACCATGCGTGGGACTGCGACTTAGAGGATGCAAACGAAACCCGAATGCCTTCTACAAGATCATGAACCGGAAGAGGCATAGGCAGATCATTTACCCTCCACTGCTGGGCTACAGAGGACTCATTTACGACACTCGGGAAAAGGCAGATTTCTTTGCTGATACCCTCGAGGAGTCCTTCAAGGAGAACAAAACGCCGTACAGCAACACCCAAATAGATAAAGTCAATAGAACAGTAAGGAGCTACCTTCGAAATACCCCCATCTCTCTGCCGCCACTCACCTCCCCAGGGGAAGTCTGCGAAATCATCCTGGAATTAAAAAACAAGGAAACAAAAACAAAAAGGACAATATAAGAAATCTAGCCCTCAAATCGCTGCCAATAAACGCCATCACCTACCTCACGAAAGTCTTCAACAGATGCCTCGCCCATAACTACTTCCCGAAAGCCTGGAAACATGCAATAATAACAGTCCTCACCAAACCTGGAAAAGATGACAAGTTAGCCATCAATTACCGTCCAATAAGCCTCCTGTCTACAATGAGAACAATTTTATCGAAAATTTTTCCCAAGAGGATCCAAAATTTCACACAAGACAATAGCATAATTCCCAATTTTCAACATGGTTTCCAGGAAAAAACCTCCACATCGCACCAGTTACTGAGAATCTCCAACAATATCATCACCGGATTCAACGAAGGGCGAGTCACGGGAGGAGTCTTTCTTGATGTCGAAAAGGCGTTTGACAGAATGTGGCACAGAGGCCTTATCTACAAAATGATCAAGCTAAAATTCCCAAACTACCTCATCATTCTGATAAATAGCTTCCTAGAAAATAGAACATTTCAGATAAAGATCGAAGCCACAACATCCAGGATCGCCCACATCGAAGCGGGCTCACCACAGGGGTCCAATCTCAGTCCCATCCTCTACAACATCTTCACTCAAGACTTCCCCACATCTCCACTGGTCGAAATATATCTCTTCGCCGACGACGCTGCCATACTCACCAAAGCTGCCACCCCAGAGAATATTCGTAAGAGACTGCAGACATATCTCTGCAAGCTGAAGAAATGGTTGCGACTCTGGCGCATCTCAATCAACACCGGCAAATCCAAGGCCATAATTTTCAGAAAAGGATACAGCAGAAAAGCCCCGCCCCCACCGTTGAATTTATTCCAAAAACCAATAGCCTGGTGCAAGAGCGTAGACTACCTCGGAGTAACGCTCGACAACAAACTCACTTTTAAAAACCACCTGAATCGAATCAATTGCAAATTTAAAAACAAACTTGCAATGCTCCACCCACTACTCGGAAGAAAATCCAAACTCACTCTCGGCAGAAAAAGGACAATCTACTTGCAATACCTCCAACCCATCCTCATATGCATGCGAAATCTGGGGCATGGCAGCAAATATGCATTTAAAGAAACTCCAGTTAAGTCAAAACGTAGCGCTCAGGAAAATACTCGATGTTCCCGTGTACGTCCCAGAAGATACCTCCATAAAGAATTAAAAATCCTCCCTATCAAGTCAAGAATTAAACAACTCTCATCCAATTTTCACAGCCAGGTCGCAGGACACTCAAATCCCACCATCCAAACGCAAGCGAACGTCGCCGCACAACGCAGAGACACCAGCAAATATCCAATAGAATCAAGAAAATTAAGAAATGACTTTTAAATAATCGTGCATCCTCCAATCCTACCCCCCTCGGGGAAAAACCAAATCGTCGAAGAAATTCTACGTGATGAAAGAAAGTCCCTCCTAGTCAGGAAACGCCGGCTTTCTCTCTTGAAACGAAAGTTTCGGAGCGCGGCTGCTGTTCGGCCTCCCCCTCCCACCCCTCATGTTGCCGCGAGACGGTTTTGATCCGCTCTCGTCTTCTATTCCTCATCCCACCTCTCGTCTTGTATTCCTCATCCCACTCAAACGAAGAAAAAATGCTCACCGAGCATTGGAGCTTCAAATTTCGATTACCCTTGCCCGAGAGCTGTCTCTCTAAAGGCAGTTATGAAAATCTTGAATAACTGAGATGCGCGGCAGCCAGTTGCTTGGTTGCCATGGAGATGTGACGTCATTATCTCTTGCTCTCCTACGAAACCGAAACTTAATCACCCCTCTACCAGCGTTGCTGCGCTGCACTCGATGTGGACTGTGCTTGCTATTTTTTTTTAACTTCAAGAAATTATTCCATTTTTAATTAATTCTGATGAGTGGATAATCGTGCTTTCTCTAAGGTTCACGTCAATGTATAACCGTTACCGAGTGAAAAATTCGTCCGTGCTTCGAACGTTTCTATTGCTTCCAAAAGCCAAGTCGTTAGCAATTTGCGTTTCGATTTGACAGGCCTAACCATGAGTGATAAAGAAATGGTGACACATTTAAATTTGATATTTTTTCACACCTTTTGTTATTTAATTTTATGTTTCCTCTCTCTGATAAATTTAAAGTAATTTATTTCTAGATTATGCATTCTAATGAGACAATCATATCCCACTAGCGAAGTATAAACAATGCACGGCAAATCTGTCAATGCTTTTCATTCTTTCAAAAGAAATTAGTCTTAAAAGTTCTTTAAAGAAATTCGTCTCTGCCACTATTATAAATTTTTGTTTTTAAGAAATTCTTACATATCTCTCAAAATATTTTGATGTTTTTAAAATTTTTTTAAAGGATTTTGGTTAAAAACAATCTGTGCTCAACCACACTTTAGAAATATTATGTTTAAAATGTAACAAGTTGCTTTTTAGAACTCTTAATAATAAAAGATATATACTTTAGAAAAGTATAAAATAACTTTGCGGGAATTAAATACCAAAAAGAAAAATACACTGTTTCATTGAATTTAAAAAAACAACAACTTTAGAATCGAAAATTTTATATTATTTTAGTACAATAAAATTCTACTAAAAGATTTTTACCTCATTACACAACTTAAAAACTATAAATTCTTCCACAGAGATAATGAAACAATTTCTTTTTATGGGAAAATTATATATATGTTAAGAAAAGTGCCTTAATAACCTCTCGTAAAACAGCAAATAAAATTGCTTGTCGTACTGGAAACTATCAATTAGAATTTGGGACTACTCTTCCGTCGAAATGAAAGACGATAAATCTTCGTTTTATTAAATCAGATAGTGAAGCACATGGAATATTATTTTCTAAAAATAGCATTGCATTTAGATACAATTGGAAGACGGGACTTGTGTTACACGGTCTCATTAAATGAGCATTATAAAAAGAATCGGTGTAAATGGAAAAATATAAAAAAAAATACAGAATTGTTTTTTATTTCGCTTAAAATGTATGTAATATCCAAATGCCGAAAAAAACCAAACAAATATTTCTAGAACAGTATTGAAAATAATTTGTTTTAAATTTTCGGAAATAAAAAGAAAAATTAAAACTGTGTATTGCTTTAATGATGTTTCGATATTTCTTTTTTCCTTTTTTTCGGGAAAGAAAAAATTCTTTTGGGGTCATTGAAACACATTGGACCAAAAATTTTTTTTTTTAAAATTTCAAAATTTTTTTTAAAAAAAATTTTGATTTTATGGTGGGGAAAAGGGGTACCCCTTTTTGAGTCCTTTATTAAAAATTAAAAATAAGAAAAAATGGGTTCTGGGGCCTGTTTGATTCGTGCTGCCATCTATTAAAGATTCCGAAAAAATATTGCTGAAAAAAAAACAGTTAGGGTGTCTGCCGGAAATTACCTGTTTGATTCGTGCTGCCATCTATTAGGTAGTTTGGTAAACAAATAAAAGATCATTTTTTTAAGTAAATAACGATTCTGTTTTCGTTTTGACAATAAATACATAATGTTTAGTTTATGTAAATGAATACAAGAAAGCATATAAATGTGAGTGAAGAATGTTGATATGCGAATCTTGCGAAAATATGTTACACGCAAAATATAATCCTTACACAAAAGGGATGTTTTTTTCCCCCCTTTAAAAAAAAAAAGAGTATTTGAAGTTTTACCTTTGTTTTATTTTACTTAATGAATTTTTAAAAAGAAGGAAATGGTACATTTGGTGATTTGGAAGTGCGGAACAATGCTATATATTGGGGCGCTCTCCCTTTGAAATCATTTTGAAAGTAAATGTGGTTTCAAAGCAGTTTGAATTCAAGAAAGAGCATCAAATTCCGTTGACTCACGTAACCCTATATTCATGCTTTAGAAAAAAATATTTTTTAATGCTTAAAGTACATTATCATTTCTGAATTATCAAAATAATAATTTGATATTTTTGGGGTTTTTTACAAATTATTTTTTTGGTAATCTGCGCAACCCAAAAATAAAAAATATTGTATTTACCCCGGAAAAAAAAAAATTTTCTTTTTAAACACTAATAATAAAATATATACTTTCCCCAAGTAAAAATTTAAATTTTTGTCATATTTAAATACCAAAGAAAAAAAAAAAGACACTTGCTTTGGGTTTAAAAAAACAAAATTTTGTATTCAAAAATCTTATCTTTTTAAAAAGTACACAAAAATTTTTTTAACGAAATTTATTATCTTATTACACTTTTTAAAAAACTATCGGAATAATTTTACCACACATCGTCGAAACTAGTTCCTCAAAAAAATTGCTTTTCTCCCCACGAAAAGAAAGAAACTTTTTCTTTTTCCAAAAAACATTATGACCAAAAAAAAAAGAATCTTTAGAGCCTCACTTTGGGACGGCAAAAGTAAATAACCTTCAAAAACTGAAACATCGATTACATATTTTTTTTTTTTTATTTTAAAATTTGATAGTGAAGCATTGAACATTATTTTTTTAATTAGCCAGCAGTTAGATGTATCTGAAAAAATGGTATGTGTTTTGCAAGGGCCCCATGAAATTAACAATAACAAGAATCGGTGTAAAAAAAAATATCAAAAAGCTTTTTTCCTTTTTTTTAAAAAAATTTTGGAAAAAAATTGAATCTCCAAGAAATTAAAAAAAAGGATACTTTTAGAACAGTATCGCAAATAAAATAATACCCAAAACCTTTTTTTTTAAATAATAATTTTTAATAATTTGCCCTTTTTAAATTTTAAAAAAATAAAAAAAAAATATTTTTAAAAATGTTTTTTCTGTTTAGAAAACGTTTTTAAAGTAATTTCCCCCCTTCTTTTTTCCCCCGGAAAAAATTTTTTTGGGGTTAAAAGATATTTGAGCAATTATTTTTTTTAATTTTTAAAACGAGTCTCATTTAAAGGGGTAAAATTAATGGGGGAAAAAAATTTGAATCCGGGGGGTTTGAGGGAAAAAAAAATTTGTTTGGTATGTGCTCCCCTCTTGTTAATGAGTCTCAAAAAATAAAATAATTTCAAAGTAGAAAATTTTAAAAAAAACACCTTATTAATTTAGTAAAAAATTATTCTAGTTTTTTTTTTTAAATTATTTTTTGAGGGGCGTAATGTTTAATTTAAATAAAATAATATACAAAAAATGAAAAGGAAAAATTTTGGCCCAAAATATCAGTGTGAATGGGAAAAGAGAGAGAGTTTTGATTTTGCTTCAATTTTTATTGACTAAATTTTCTCGAAAAAAAATCAGTTGCATTCTTGGGAAATTAAATCTTTAAACGGGGAGAGATGTTTTTTAAAAACCGAAATTTTTTTTTTCATATTTCGTTTAAAAATTTTTGATGTCAAATGCCCCAGAAAAAACAAAAATATTTCTAGAACGGTATTGCAAAGAATTTGTTTTTAATTTGTAGGTAAAAAAAAAAAAAACTTTGCTTTATTTTATATAATCATGTTTTGAAACTAACCTTTTTTTTCTTGGAAGGAAATAACTTTTTTCAGTTATTTTATATATTTCATCACGTATTTCGTAATTTTAGTACTGTTTCATGAATTTCATAATTTGTTGAAAGAGAAATTTGAATTCAGAATAAAAATGGGGAAGTAATTAGATAGAGGTTTGAGGAAATTACCTATTCGATTTTTGCTGCCGTCAAGCATTTACAAAAACAAATAAAATACCAATGCTAGAAAAACGATTTTTTTAAAAAAAATTTTAAAAAAAAACCTTTTATTAAAAATTTTTTGAAAAAAAAAAATAATTTTTATTCCAATTTGTATCTAAACACTTTTTTAGAAAAAAAAAAATTTTTTTTTAAAATTTTCCCCCTTTTCTTTTAAAACCCCTTTTTGAATTTATAAAACTATAAAAAAAAAAAAAAAGATATTTTAAAACAAATTCCGTTTTTTTAAATGGAAAAATTAATTTTATCCCTTCGAAACAACAATTCCTGCAGATGGCAGCACCCGCATGAGGAAAATCGTTAACACGAAACTGCACGGACTGAAATATTTTTGGGGGTTAAAAGAATTTCGCATTAAAGGATATTCAAAAGAAAGAAAAACATATATTTAACTAAATTAAGCTCATCAGAGTACATTTTATTTCCATAGATATGGCAGACATTTAATAAAAATCAATGAAACAAAAAAGACATTTACGAGTGCTCGAGCTTTTTGAAAAACTAAATATTTACTGAGTTTTTGTAAAATAATCTGATATTGTTCTTAAAAATTTAATATTTATTTTGCAGGATTCAGTCAGAGCTAGGTTGAATGATTTTCAGAATAATAAAAAAGTGCTGATCTTTTCATAAATCCTTTTTGCATTTCTCTTCACGATGTTAATCGTCACATTTACCTGAAGTACAAATCGGAATTATTAACCTACATCCCCATACTAAATTTGAATGCAAATATAAGGAATTTTTTTCAACTCAAGTGATGCAAATTATGTTGAATATTGGGTCGCTAATATAAAAAGTTTGAGGAGCACTTGTTTACATCCTTTTTTTTTGTAAAGTGGATGTATGGTTATCAACTTAAGTCAATCGTGCGTCAACTGAAACTATTTTCTTGCTGCTCAGAAAATTTATTGGTCGATCTTTGCCCTCGTGATTTTAAAATCTAGAAATCAATTTTCGTGCTAGCCGAAGTGGTAGCAGCACAAATCGTAGTTGGGAAAATAGCTTCTCATGGACATTTAAAACTAATTAAGTTGTGTTTATAGGTAATAAAACCATCCTTTTTAAATAATATATCATAAATTTAAACAATTAAGAATTATTTTGTTTATTTATTTATTATTATTACCTTATTATTTCTTTAGCCATAAAGTCTTATTTAATATGTGATAGCTGATTTTTTTTCATTTCTATATCAGTTTGGGGGCACTTAATACTAGAATTATCGCAAAATTTTTAAAATACGACTAATGTAATAAAGAGTTTTTACTAAAATCAGAGAATGTTATTAACTCTATAATAAAGTAAAACTTTTCAGTTACTTCTGAAGCATTAATTTCCTTTCAGGACAATAGGTAAACCCCTGAAGAAGAATTCACCCACAAAATTAGAATAAACATAAAATAATTGAAACGAAGTGAATGAGAAAAACCCGAGAAAAACCATTTTAAAGTTTATAATTCTGAAAAAATAATTATTCTAAGCTTAAATAAATATAAAATAACACACTAAAATATTAGCTATATATTTTTCTTAAAAATAATAAAATATAATATAAATCTTACTCCCCGACACAACCACGCATCATTCGACTTGGAGAAACGACTTGGACAAACGAGCAGAAATTTTTAACAATTTTTCTAAATTTTAATTGCTGCTGGTCCTCATATTTTTCAAAGTCCGTTGTAGCCCTAACTAAACTCAAAACAACATAAGTTTTGCGCTAGTATCTTGCTCTTCTTTCCACACATTGAATAAGGCACGCCCAGTATAATACCATTGGCCAACGCTGAAAAAAAAAATCCTAACTTTGGGAGTAGCAGGAAGTAGCAACTAAATTTGGTATTAAATTAAAGGTCTATATCTACTCTATGTGACTTGAGTATTACTGTAATCAATCCGTGTCAATCCCAAAAGTTCTACTCCAATAAACACAAAAAAACGACATATGTTAGGAGTTATATGCTGTGCTAAATGTTATTTTTTACAATTTTTTTTAATCACACTTGAACCTAACTTGAAAATCAAATCAAGAAATAACAACCCGTGGCATGGTATTTACAAAAAAGCATGTTTAAATCAGCAAAATCTTTTTCAGACGAAACAAGTGAACTTCTTACTTAGAAAATGACGCTCGCAAGTGTTTCTTGTCCCAAAAAGAAACCCGATCTAAACCACTGATTGTAGAATATTTCCATTCGCTTACTGACGAAAACTGTTTACCTCATGGCTAGGGAACCCGTGAGGACCATAAATAGTGGGGTTTTTTTATTTCATGCAATTTCATTTTTGGACTTTTCGAGCTCTAGATTGAGAAAACTGCCCACTCTGTGACGTAACTAAGACAAGACAATAACAAACGAACGTGCTGCCCACCACCCCGCGAGAGACCACTCGCGTTTGTTCGTAATATTTCATAGCGAACTTTGAAATTTTGAAATAAAGTGCAAACCATTTTGATCACTAGCATGACAAAAATATTGTGTCGCGTGCCATCAATGGCACGCGTGCCAGTGGTTCGCCATTCCTGCACTATACATAATGGATCTTGATTCGTATCAGGACTTGAACCCACAACTCTCCGGCCAAGAGTTCATTACCATCGCCACTCAGAAATAACGATTCACAACTACAGTGTGTGTGTGGTTCCGCACATTGTCAATATCCACACTAACTTGAGAACATAAAACCCAGATAGATTTAATGTGTATCGGCACTCAAAACGAACTGTCTTCTGGAACAGATTATCAAAAACAATAAGGAAAGCCAAATAATGTCTCAAGCTAAGAAAATGTAATTCTAATATTAAAAACGTCCCACGCAGAACACCGTTTTATTTGTTCGATTAAAATCCCGGTATTGAAGATTTCTAAGCAATGGTTTCAATGTTTTCTACATAAATATTATCATAAATGTTGTGTGTTGCCCATCCGGTAGAGAGGTTAGTGACGCTTACTGCGGTGACTTAGGGCCCGGGTTCGAATCCTGGAAAAAACATGGATGTTTGAAAATGTATAGTGCCTTCGCAGCATGGGGGTACTCTAAATAGCCGTAAGTAATCGCGTGAGGTTGGTGGAAGGTGAAGAGAAGTGGAAAGCCCCTGACCTCCCCCAGAGTGTTGTTCCTCTAAATTTGGGGGGAAATGAGCAAAATCATATTGTCACCTGCATGGTGCTCAAAGCTGAGGCTAACGACAGGCGTAAAAATCTAGCCCTTCACCACGATGAATTTCGCGGACCGTGATATGATGTTACTGTCAATCAGGTGACATAAGTAAAAGCAACACAAATGTTGCGTATTTAATGCTTAATATACTGCAATGAATTTGGATCAGATGTTCAATACATTGTTCTTACTTTCTGTTGTATTTATTTTGATAAAAATTGTAATAAATTTCAAGCAAAACATTATATCTTACATTATAATAGCATTTCAATCGAAATTTTCTGAAATCTTGGCGATACAGCCGAGTTGGCATCATTTTTAATGACCAAATTTGACGAGCTGATGAACAATTTGGCGGGTTGGTGACTCTTATTGGTGAGTTGGCTATAAGATGGAATCTTCTTGAAATTTCTGGAGAAATCTAGTAACATCACGATCTATGACATGAGCGGATATTCTGGGAAAGAGACGGAAGGCAGTCATGCAGACTATAAAAAGGAGTCGCTCACTGAAACTGAGGCAGTATTACATTGACTGTTGAAGTGTCCACTTGCGATTAGTAGCTTGCAAATAAATTTTACGTACTTTTATTTTTAGACGCTGATAGTCACGTTTGAGCGCTGTTGTAAGTGTAAAAACCTACAGGAATTTACTAAATGAATATTAGGGCTATATCCTGTATTTCAGGGTTTGTATTTCTACAAGAAATTTTCATCGTTCCTGAATAACTGATTTGCTTTTTGATACCAAGAGCATAAAATCCTCGAACCCTGATTTACGTAATAATATAATATAGTTTAAGCTATTTTTCTTTAGTTTCGATAAAAATTGTTTATTTTAATTGGGTTATGATTGAATAGACTAGTATAGTTATAGCTACAAACATTAAACCAGTCACTGTTGCGTGTCAAATAATATTTCCAGAATAAATTAAATTGAATGTCATGTTTCAAAACTAAATGAAATTAGCTTAAAATCCTTAAGGATCTTTTCACAGAGTAATAAGAAAATCGTGGTACTGTCGAAAGTTTTATAATCATTTGCTCCTAATACTTTTTCAAGAACAAAGAATACTTTTAGAAGCTAATTTTTCCCTCTCAATGTATCAAATATATTTCTTTGTAAACCATCATTTTGTGAAAATTATGAGAATTATACTTGATTAAAGCTTCGGGCAACTGTGTGTATATTAGACATTTTCAGAAATATAAATACCAGGAAAGTAGACTTTCTGATTTATATTTAAATTTCAGTTTTAATAATTGAGATTCAACTTTTTATTTTTAACTTACTTTTTTCAAAACTTGCAAAGAATTCACTGCATTTAGGGAACTTACAATTTAAACATGGATGTCTCTGGTTTTCTTCAACACTACAAATGGTCTACAGAAAAAAACGAGGTGAAATCTTAAGTTAAACATTAATTTATCAAGCAAATTATTGATTTAGTTTGATAAAGTATAGGCATCACTGTGATTAAGTTGTTTTTTTTCACACTCTAACCGTACAATATAACTCTAAACAGAAAATCGCACCCAAATGCATACAGGATAAGAGAGTTTTGTTCATCCTATTCTCACAAAATTTCAGCCATATTTTAACACGTTATTGGAATCTATTCATCTGACGTCATAATCACATGATAGTATGTTAAACAACCACGTTTTTGATTCGACTGAGTATTTTGGGGATATTTTCGGATTTGCACCTTCTATCATATAAGAAAATGAAATCCTTTTTTTCCTTTAACTTAAAATAAATACAATTTTTATTTTTATGCATTACCAATAGCTTTATAAATATTGATTTTTAAATTTCACATTAATATTTCTTTACTTTTATTGTAAAATTACAATTTTTAAGTTCGCGGAACACCTAGCATTAAATTATGTAGCTTGGATATCGATTTCGGTCGCCAAAAACACATCGCTAAATTAAGTTGCTATTTAGTTTGCCAAAAAAATCGACATCGCCAAGGCACCCTCTTCCACCGTTCTACATTTTAACACTTAATTTTGAAGTATAAAAGATTTTGTTCAATTGAACGATTCATAATTTTTTGAAACACAATGTGGCTGGCAAACTAATGACTAAACCTAAAAGTACATAAAAACAAGACACGAGGTCAAAGAAGAGAAGCTTAAATCTAATACTGTAAACTAAAATTGCGTATATATAGTTATTAATTATACGAAAAACAAAAGACTAGGAAATATATTAAAAATATTTCGAAAACTAAAAATATAAAAAGAATGTAAAACTTAAAAGTCAAAAAAATCGACCGTTACTCAACCACAAGTGTAATGCGATTAGCTGTTATTGTTTGCTTGATAATCACGTGATAATTGGCACACGATCACAGCGTCCTCTGGTGATGAATCGATCCCATCTCAAAATATTGCGCAGAAAAATAGTATTAGACATGGAATACAATAAATTTCTTTGATTAAGATTTTGTTTTTATTTTGTTTCAAATGCAGTACACTTATATATTCCTGTAAGTAAAAATATATTTGTTCCTTTTAAAATCCTGATTTTCCGCATGTTTTTCTATGCTGAGCATTGTAGTTAATAGCAGCTCGATTGAGGTTAGCCATATGGTTAAAGCTACTACATCTGGAAAATAAAATAAATGAAGCTTCCATAAGTATGTATTGTACGATCTCACACCTTTCTGTTCTGATCGCTTGGACACATAAGTGGCCAATAAAAGATATGAAGAGCAAATAAGTATGATAACTTCCATTGGGTATTGTCTCCATTAACGATCTCAGATAGTTCTGTATGTAAGTAGCGGCTTCGATTTCTGATAACAAAGACCATTCTGGTTCGTAGCGAGAAAACAGTTCTTCCATACAATGATGAGTAATTGCTTTTCCAATACATTGTCGAAATAAAAGAACAGGAGGGGGAACAAGTTCGTTGAAACATACAGGAGGCTCCCAGTGCAAGTTGTTGTACATCGCCAACAAAGAAATTGCGTCTTGTAAAAATACAATGATGCTGTTTATGTGCAAGTGAACGTCCATGTTCAAATACCGAATGGTATAGTTCTGGTGATAATCTTGAATCAAATATTTGGGTAAAAGCCACAACGAAAACAGACTGTAAGCTTGTTGATTAAAAAGAATATAATATGAAAATTCAAACAAAATACATTTTCAGACACTTAAAAACTACTTAGTTGATTGATAAAAAATTATATCGATAAGAAACTATTCCTTGAGGTCTGGGGCTTAAGATACAGGAACCTTAGTAGCCTAGTGGTCATGGTCATCTACTCACGGCCTGTGTGTCATGTTGCTTTATATTGCGCCTTTCATAAAACACTCTCCACATCCCTCATTATTAAGATCCCATTATAAAAAAGTAAGACAGTTTAACCTGGTTGATTGACTGATTACCTGATTCTTTGGTAGTAATAGTAAGTTGAACTTCACAGGAGACTGGATCGATGACTCGATCCTCCGCTCCCTATCTTGAAACTACGATATTGCTGGTGTTGTTAGCTTGGCTTGTTGGAGGAGGAGTGTCTTCATTATGATTCTTTGGTTATTCATTTCGCACTTTAAATCAAAAGGATGTTTAAAGAAGGAACGTTTATTAACGTCTCTCTACAAGGTGTTGCCAAATTCGACCGACAAACGCAGAGAGGTGATAGTAGGCAGCATGGGAATGACAAATCAACATAGAACATGGGGTCGCACACCACGTTTAGTCAGTAAAAATCGCTATAATAGTAGTCGTCAGGAGGACAATGAGCCAGACGAGGGAGTGGCCAAACGAACGAGGGGATTTGGTGCATCGTGGTAGGGTTGAAAAATCTGCACGTATGCAAATTACCCTCTTCTCTCAGAGTTGCCTTAGGGAGTACCGAACTCTTCATACCAGAATGAGTGGTTCATAGACGATGGCGCCCCACCACAATTTTGATTCCCCTCTGTACTACATATCCCGGGAGATGAATTGGACGTGGTGGACTTATTGTTTTGCTTCCATGCTTCTCGGACCTCAATCCCTTGAATTTCTTCCTCTGTGGCCACGTGATATCGCTTGTGTGCGAGACGTCGGTGGCTACAGTGGAGGACCTCGCGGCACGGATCATCGTCGCTTTACTTGACATCGCATCAGATTTGTTTGAAGGCGTGTGACACAGTACTTGGTTCTTTGGTGTTAGCTGTGCTATGACCCACGCGCTGCTACACCTTCGAAAAACTCATGTGACACTCACTTTTAGTTGCATTTCTGACGTCTAGTTGTGATCCATTGTTCCTATTATAAGCAAGCTTCACCTCTGATGTATTTCTCACCCTTTATTGCCCCTTTTCTTAACACTCGACATCCCACACTTTTTGTGAATTACTCCGACTAAACGTGGCTTACAACCCCGTCTCCTAAGTTGATTTGTCGTTCCCATGCTACCTACTATAATCTTAGCGAATTTTTCGGTCGAATTTGGCAACGTTACGTATAAAGCACTAAGAGAGGTAATGAGAACGGCCCTCGTAATTTTGAGGTCAAGTGACGAAGATGACATCCGAGTAGTCATCACTCTCTTCACAATTCCATATCGCGCTTTCAACTCACGCTTTCGCTTTAAGACTCCAGAGTCAACAGCATCGGACCTTCGAATTTTAATTCCAATGGTTCGATTCGAATCCAGAGTGGCACCGGGATTCAAATTTACTACTCGACCACATCGATTCGCGACCATGACTGTTTGGTACCTTAATGTTTGCGTGTACTCCAGGACAGCGATTCTAGATGCCAGTAATCCTGCATCAGGTTTTGGCTGATTTTACTGGCGCAGTATAGTCATATTTGGAAAGCTTCACCCAATATTCTCTTGTTTATGAAAAAAATGAATTTGTTAGCCAGACTAAAGCTGCATTCCCACCAAGGCACTCAGCATCGAGCCAATCAGAGACTTCTATCTCGCCCGAGATGGAAGTCTCTGATTGGCTAAACGTTCAACGCTCGACACTGGCTGCTTTGGTGTGAATGCGGCTTAAGAATTTTTAAGTGCCAGTGAGTGAATATTTATTAACGTTGCACTACAAAGCTACATGGAAACTTTTGGTGACGGTCCACGCATTAGCGAACCTTTTTCAAATGACAAGGACGACACCTGAGCTGACATCCCCTCTCCAAACTACTACACAGCAGTAACGTTAACACTCGGACTTACGACAGACTTAACATGCATCCGTCCCTACATGCTTGCTTACGGAGCAAACTCCAGAGCGTCCCTACATGCTTGCTTATGGAGCAAACTCCACAGCAGCGTGAGTGTTCATTAGTTATTAAAATCGAATTATAAAGCTGCGCCACGAATCTTGAAATTTTGAGCCACCGTTAGGTGATGAGAATGATATTGAGCAGGCTCCCTCCCCCTCCTAACTTCCACACCACACCTACGGGAGGACGTTTAAACCTCGATATATTCAACGTGCATTGACCCTCTCTACAAGGAGGTCTTTAGTGGCTATGGCTCGAAATGACACACCAGCCATGAGGTCTTGATCACTAGGCTACAGCATCCCCTATCTCCTGCGTATTTCTTACGAGACCTGCTAACCACAGCCAATATACATTGTAATTAAGGGTGAATGAGTGAGTGAGAGTGAATATTAACGTCGCACTATTCAGCTACTCGAGGACTTTTGGCAATGGACAACGTAATTTTGAATCATGATCAAGTGACGAGGAAGACACCTGAGCTGGTACCCCGCTCTCCTAACTTTCACACCAACGGGAGGCTGTTTGAGTTTCGACACATTTAAGTTGCATCAGCACACACTGCACGGTGGGTCTTACGGAAGAATTATATATACTTAAGATGTTAAACTTAGGAAACTGTACGTATATTAACATTTTTATACATAAATACTAGAAAGTAATATTTCTAATTTGCAATTTAATTCGAATTCCTTTAGTTTAGATTCAAACTTTACCTGTGGTTTTTACTTTTTTTAAGGTAATTTACAAATTAAACACAGATGTTTCAGGTTATTTTCTGCTCTACAAATTATCTACAGAAATCATTTAAATAAAGCACAAATTAAACATTAATTTATCTAAAAAGTTTGTGATTTCATTTTATAAATTATAGGGATCACCATGACTAAATTCTTTTTGAACTGATTTGATATACGAGTAGTACGAGTAATGTGATGTCGAATGATATGGAACCCAGATGGCGTCCGAGCGATAACAAATCGTCAGGAAAATAATTTTAAAGAACTGTTTTAAAATTTATTTCAAATAAAGAAAATACGAATGGATTGAAAATAACCAATATCAACCAATAATTAATATAATTACAATACTAAAATAATTACATACACTAATAAATATATTATGTAATAAATACTAATTTAATAACATAACTTTATTATATATAATAATATTTATATATGATAACTCACATAAAAAATAATAACAGTTATACATAAAAAGTAACAATAAAGTATAATATAATAAATAAACATAATTATAAATAATATACCTTAAAATCGGGCGTATAACGTGCACTTTTAACTCAAAATATGGTCGAAATTTGCGGGTGCGCGTTATACGCCGGATATGAAAATGAGAGCTTTGAAAATAAAAAACGGAAGAGTATTAAAAAGTTTTGGAACTAATTTGATAACGGGGGTAATTGCGCCAAGTTCTGCTTGGCGTGATAAGATCACGCCAACCAGCGCTTCTTGTTGCTGGATTGAAATCAATATGGCGTCCTAGAGGTAATTTAATGGTACACACAATAATTTAAAAAGAATTGTTTTGAAATACATTGAAATGTATTTAAAATAAAGGATATAGGAAGAGATTAATAATAAACTAGATCAATCAATAAATAATGAATAATAATATCTAATAAAAAGTAATATGTAGTAATAATAGTATTATAAGCAGCATATAATAATCTTATAATATTATTTTATCGTAGTTATACATAATATTCATATAGTACGATTTTATAACGGTTATTAGAAATAATAATCATATAATATAATTAAATAGTAATTATTAAAAAGAATAATCGTCGAATTGTAAAAAAATAAAAATAATGCATAAGAGAACTCGTAATACACACACACATAACTATAAATAAACAACATAAGAGAATAGTTATAAGTAAACAACAGAAATAGTTATAAATAAGATAATATTTATAAATAAACAAGATAATAATTATAATTAAATAACAATTATAAATAAATAACAATATTAATTATAAATAAATAACAAAATATGTAATATTTATAAATAAATGCTAAAAGAAACAATTATAAATAACGAATATTATAGGATTATTACCCATAGTAATAATTGCATTTTTTTTCATTATGAATAAAATAATTACATAATGTATGTTAAAATTAATTTAGAATATCAATTACAAAGTAGTGAAAGCTTGCAATATGAAACTTGCACTGCAAGTTCCTTCAACGAATTTCATAGAACAAAGAACGTAAAAAAAAACATTTTTAAAACGAAAATAAACGATTTATAGCGATAATTAAAAGCGCAACACTTATTCTCTTTTAAGAAATAAATATTCTAGTACTCACTCATTTTAGAAATATCCATATTCGAAAATAGAGAATTAAACAGAAGACGCAAGCAATAGAAAAATTACACTGAAAATGTTTAATGTCTAACAGAAATAAGAAATTTTTATTAATATCGTCTGAAAGTAAAGGGTTATAGCGGGAAAAAACGAATTAAAGTTATTTATAATATACGTTATCCCCATGGCAACCACATCGACAGACGATAAAAATATTACGGTAACCATATTGTGATATTATCGCCCATCTTGGCGAACATAACAGCTTGGCGCTACTACCCCCGATATCAAATTAGCACGAAAGTTTTACTTCTACATTACTTGAAATATATTTAAAAGAAATGACTTTCTTTAATATACTTCTTGGAACTACAACCCTTTAAGTTTTTATATTTTCTAAAGCTTTTGGGATAATACCAGGGAATAAATGACTTCAAAACAGAAGAGCATTGCACACTTATATTTCAGAACTCTTTGAAAAAAAAATGGATTGAGCATTATACGGCGAATATACCCAAAAATCCAGCTTGAAAGTATAGGTGCGTGCTATACGCCGGATTGTACGGTAAATAATATTAGTATAAATAAGTAAAATACAAAAATAATTATTACCAGAAAATTGTATTATATAATTACATTATTCATTATATTATATTATAAATAAAAGAATTGCATAAAATATATTAAAATTAATTATGAATATCAATCAATAATTGTCGATAACTTGCAACATTCCAAACACTGCGAGTTCCTTTAATAAATTTCATCGAACAAGGAACATTTAAAAATGCATTGTTTAAAAGTAAAATGAAGTGTAAATGCGTGTGATTTACAGCAATAATTCAAAACACAACCCTCATATTCTTTTTACAAAATATCCTAGTACCCACCAATGAAATTGGAAATATTCATATCCCAAAATAGCACAAAATACAATATAAGACCGAAATAGCAGCTTAAAGAACAAATGCAATGAAAATGGTTAAATTTTTAAAGAAATCGATTTAAAATCGTCGGAAATTAATAGTGTTACCGCGGGGGAAAACCCCCATAAAAATTAATATACGTTATCCTCATAGCAGCCACATTACCACACGATAAAAATATCAAGGTAACCATATTGTAATGTTATCGCCCATCTTGGCAACAAAAACTACTTGGCACGTAGCATTCGTTTATCAAATTAGCACTTTTTTTTTATTGATCACTTTAGTCGTGCAATGTAACTCTTAACACTAAAATCATACCAAACTGAATACAAGAAATATGAGTGACGCTTCTCTGATTCTTTGAAAATTCAAGTCAACTTTTAATATGCTTATTTCAAAACACTACGCACAAGAATAGTATTAGAGACATGAAATACGATAAATATCTTTAGTAATAAAATTTCGTTTATTTTATTTCAAATACAGTACATTTATTTATTCCTGTAGGTAAAAATATATTTGTTTCGTTTAAAATCCTCACCTTCTGCATGTTTTGCTATGCCGATATCTATAGTTAAAAGCATCTCGAAAGAGGTTGAGAATATAACCAAGCAAATTGCATCTAGAATATAAGATACGTGCAGCTTCCATAAGTATGTAAGGCACAATCTCAGAACTTTCAATTCTGATCGCTTGGGCACATAAGTGGCTAATAAAAGATACGAAGTACAAATTAGTATGATAACTTTCATTGGGTATTGCATCCATTAATGCTCTCAGATAGTTCTGTATGTAAGTAGCGGCTTCGAGTCCTGACAAAAGAGTCCATTCTGGTTGGTAGCGAGAAAACAGTTCTACCATACAATTATGAGGGATTGCTTTTCCGATAGTTCGTTGGAACAGGGGCGGGTGTAAGTTCACTTATACGTACAGGAGGCTCCCAGCTCAAGTTGTTGTGCATCACCACAAATGCAATTGCTTCTTCTAAAAATATAATGATGCTGTTAATATGCAAGTCACTGTGATTGCTCATGTTGAAATACGGAGTGGTCGATCTGGTGAAAACCTGAATTCAAATATTTGTGAAAAAGCCACAGCCAAAAGAGGCTACAGGTTTGTTGGTTAAAAATATCAAACATAAAAAAAGTCCCCAACTTTCGCTCTGAGAAAAAAAATACTTTAGTATTTACTAAAGTATTACAAAATTGCTATGTTGATAGATTAGAAGTGAGTGAATATTTACGTCACATTGTTCAGCTACTCGAGGGCTTTTGGAGATGGGCATCTTAATATTGAAAAATGGTCAAGTGACGTGGAAGACACGTATACTGGCATCCTCTCTCTTAACTATCACAACACACTAACAGGAGGACGTTTGAGTTCTCGACAGATTGAACGTGCACCCCTCCTCTACACGGCGGGTCTTCATTGATACTGGGCTCGAACTCATGATACGCCAGCCGGTCACGAGTCCTTTACCTTGACCACTAGGCTACCGCAGTCACTCTCTTGATTCCAGATAAGAATTGAAAAAACTGGATTACATGAGAAGATTATAGTCGAAAATAGAAAAATGCATCTTGAATGTATATCAAGTTACGATGTATTGTTTGCAAAATACAATTTTACCCAGCTTTGGATTGAAAGGTGCAACAAGTTTTGATACTCTGCCAAATTCAAATAATCTTAATGCCTTAAATCTTGAGAATTACAATCCCAATGTCAATGCTAAGATGCCCAGAAGAATCCTTCTGGACTCGTATAATGCCCCCTAGTAATTAATTACGTCATTCCCTTCATGGCGGTGGCCGCGGTAGCCGAGTGGTATAGGTATCGGACCGTGGCTTGCCTTGTCACAGTTCGAGCCCAGTACCACTAAAGACCCGCCGTGTAGGGCAGTGATGCACGTTAAATCTGTCGAGAGCTGAAACGTTTCCCGTTGATGTGGTAGTTAAGAGATGGGGTGCTAGCTCAGGTGTCGTCCACGTCATTTGACCATGGTTCAATGATTGATTGAGGGAATATTAAAGTCGCACTGATCAGCTACACGAGGGCTTTTGGCGACGGACCTCGAAATTTTGGACCATGGTCAAGTGACGTGGACGACACCAGCTGGCACCCTCCAACTACCACACCAGCGGGAGGACTTTCAGCTTCGACAGATTTAATGTGCATCGCTGCCCACGGCGGGTCTTTATGGTACTGAGCTCGAACTTCACGAGCTACGTCGATACCTATACCACTCGGCTACCGTGGCCACAACCATGGTTCAAAATTACGTGGTCCGTCGCCAAAAGCCCTCGTGTTGCTGAACCGTGCGACGTTAATATTCAACCAATCAATCAATCCCTTCGTGGCGAATGACTATTTTTTTATTTTTCATTTTACTTTCATGTTTGTTTTCTTAATTTTAAATTATTCTCAATCTGCAACCCACACATTCAAGCACTTTTTTTCTAATTAATTTCTGTTCCATAACTTCAAGGCAGCGAATAGTGTTAACTCACTGATTCTTTTAGTCCACTAATTAGGAAGCACCCTCTCATTCCAGGCTTCTCCCCTACAAGGCCGAAATACTTTTCAATATGGGATGGAGGAACGTTTCGCGTTCCATTTCCCAAATATGTCAAGCTTTCAAGGGTGCACAATAACAGTGTTAATAAGTCATTTAAATCTCAGAATATCCGATTATTCCGTGGAAAAGCAGGAATAGCTTCTTTCATTTCCGTGTTTTCTGCATTGAAGATTACGCCGTCCTTTAAGTCTATTACAAATACTTGTCAAAAAAATATATAGGAGTACCATCTAACAAATATGGGTAATAGAAGTGTATGCAGCTATTGGAGTCGCAAAGAGCCGCCGTCGTATGACTATGAACAAAATACAAATATATTGGAGTCCTTGTCTAAGAATGACGCCAAAAGCGCCACGCTAGGCGGCCTAGCTTGTGACATGAATTGGGTGGAATGCCTCATGTCACACAAGCGAACAACTTATCTCCTCGTACAAAACCATACCTGGAATAAAATTTTAATGAAGACAAAATTTAATTTTTTTCAGTTTAAAATTTGGGCAGCTTAGGAAATTTGAGTTTTTATGTTGCACGAATTAAAAAAGCTATAATACATTAGAACCTGTTTTGGTGCGATCCTTTTTTTATGCGAATTCATTGTGTGGTTTGTTTACTTTTGTAAGATATTTTTTTGTTGATCTTTTCTAATACGGTATATGAATTTAAGAGGCTTTGGCGCCATAGTAATGTTTTCTGTCAATGTACATACATACACTTCAAGCATTAACCCCGATGTATGTAAAAATATAATATAGATTTAGCTATTATTTTTCTTTAGTTTCGATAAAAATTATTTATTTTAATTAGGTTATGATCGAAAGCCATACACTACACTAGTGTGTGTGGTTTTAGGTATAAACATTAAACCAGTTGACTATTGTGTATCAGATAATATTGCAGAATAAATTCATTTGCGATAGGTGAATTTCACGTTGCAAAACTAAATGAAATTCTCTTAACGGTATAGTTAAAAAATTGAAGTACGGTCTAAACTCAAGGTATCCGACTACGTTCGGAACCGTGATTTTAAAAAAGCGCATAAATGGATAATTTTTATGATATTTAGTGTCACTTAGATTAGAATACATTCATAAAATTGTTTTAAGGACATTTTGACAAAAAAAGAAATATATAAATACAATATTTGGGCAAAAAATTAGAATAACCTTTTTTCAAAATTTCTCCTTTTGTGAAAACTGCTTCTATTATAATAATATTTTGCCTGTTAATAGCTCAGACCTCTGTACAGAGGCTCAACTATGATTCTTGAAAAATTCACATTTTCAGAGTTACAACCCATTGAAATAATTATCGGCGTTTTTTCTTAAAATTTCTCCCCTCTGTTGTCGTAAAACATGGATAAAACCAGTTCTAAGTTATATATTTCAAAAATTCTAGTTGAGCCTCTGTACAGAGGTTTGAGCTATATACAGGCAAATATTATTATATAATTGAACACTTTTCAAAATATTCTCCTTTTGTGAAAAATGCTTCTTTGTATGTTTATTTTTTGTCAAAATATTGTACTAAAATAATTTTTTAATGCAATACTATTCTTAAAACAATTTTATATACATTTTCTAATCTAAGTGACATTAAATATCAAATATCTTTTATACGCTTTTGTAAAACAACGGTTCCGAACGTTGTCGGATACCTTAAGGCTCTAAAGCTTTATAATCATTTGTTCATATTTAAAATGTCTTCCGAACCCAACAAATTCTCTTAAAATTAATTTTTCCCTCAATGTATCCAAATACTGTGGAATGTGTTTAACGCAAAAACACTTAAGACAAAATATCGGATAACACGAAATAATCCAAGTCAAGACCAGCTATGTTTTTCTCCATGCCTTTTTTTCTCATAGCACTCAAGGATTTCCCTCTAATGGGATGAACAATATTCGGAAAACACAATCCTCACAGGCTATATTTAAGAGGGATGTGAAATGAAAGAGACCTAGTTTCACTTGTTTCGTAGAAAGGAGGCTGACTTGATTTGAAATACCCTCGGGATAGCCAGTGTCACAAAATAATTATGTTTATCTAAACTATTTTCACCCTCCACTTCTACACACGCCGGAGAAAAACTTCTCTCTCATCAGATGGCTTTGAAATTCGATGATTACATCGCAGTGCGAGTAAAATCAGGTTTGCATTATTTTTTTCTATTGTAGAAAAATTGTTCTAAGGGCAAACAATGCTTCTCGAAGCAAACTGATATATTGCTTAAAATAAAATAGAGCTTCTTAAGGGTGTTGATCAAAAACAGCAGACAAAAATCTGTATAGATCTTTCTATTGCTAGTTCTACTTTATCAACAATTTTTACAAAAAAAATTGCTTTTAATTTTTATCAAATACATTCATATGTATATATTTATGAAAATAAAATGCATTCTTATAAACCTAACTTTGTTGAATATACGGGTTTCCTTGCAATATCCTTTGACACGAAAGTCTCTTCACAGGAAAAAATATTTCGGTTTCATGTTAAACGATTTTCAGTGTATAGCTCTTTGTGAACTATCAGGGCTATCAATTTTATAGAAAGTTTTGAGATTTATTTGAGTTGTTAAACTTTGTATAACTGTGTATATTATATATTTTTAAAAATAAGTACTAGGAAAGTAGTCTTAATCTAAACTATTGGAGCTCAAATTAAACCTTGTCCTTATTTTTAATATAATTTATATATATATTAAGAATTTTACTATGTCGTAAGGAGTTTAAAATTTAAACAAATTGTCTGATTTTCTTCTACACTATACAACGGTTTACAGAGAAAACACTTGAAGAAAACGCAAATTAAACATTAACGTATCTAGAAAGTTAGGAATTTCATTTTAAAAAATTGTACGCATCCTGGGCAATATAATTCTGATGCTAGTTTGACATCACGGGGTAAAGCGCCAAGCGCTGCTTGGCGCGATAAAAGAGTCACGCCAAATAGAGGTTGTTGCGGCTAGAATGGAATCCAAGGTGGCGGCCCAGCGGTATCATATCGACAGGAAGATAATTTTGAAAAATTTTAAATAATTGAAATATATTTCAAAACACTACAGGAAGTGATTGAGATTGACCAAGATGAATCAATAATTAATAAATAATATAATCTAATAGAAAGGTACATGTACTAATAATGTTATGCAGTATATAATAATAATCTTATAATATAATTTAATAGTAGTTATATTCCTATAAAATATCATTTAATTATTATTATGCATAATATAATTTCATAGTGATTATAAAAAAGAATAATCATCGTATTGTAATATAAAAATCATACATAAGAATACTCAAATATAATGTAGTATTATAAATAAATGACATGAATAAATGAACAACAAAATAACTATAAATGAAAAACGTAATGATTATGAATAAATAACCTATCATAATGTTTAGTAATATAATAAAAAACAATTAAAAATAACGAATATTGTATGATTATTACATTTAATAATTGTAGTTTTATGTTATATTTTTAATAAAATAATTATACTATATACTAAAATTAATATCAGTTAAAAAAAGTACTGAAAACTTGCAATATTCCAAAAACTGCAAAAATATCCCGGTAACCATATTGTAATGTTATCGCCCATCTTGACGAAAATAAACAAAAACTTGGCGCGTGCCCCGGGATAACAAACTAGTTCCATAATTTTTCATAGTAAAATTGCATCCAACTGCAGACAGGAAACATGAGTAGGTCTTCTCCAATTTACACGAAATTAGAGCCAAATTTTAATACGTTAATTTTAAAACATTACGCATAAAAACAGAACTAGACATTGAATACAATAAATTTCATTAGGAATAAAATTTCGTTGATTTTATTTCAAATACAGTACATCTATTTTTCCTGTAAGAAAAAGTATATTCATTTCATTTAAAATCCTCACTTCTTACTGCATGTTTTACTATGCTGATGATTGTAGTCAAAAGCAGCTTGAAAGAGCTTAGCGATATCCCTATAGCTACCACATCTAGAAATTAAAATATCTGCAGCTTCTACAATTATGTAAGGTACGATCTCTGTTCTTTCATGTCTGATCGTTTGGGCACATAAGTGGCTAATAAAAGAAATGAAGCACAAATAAGTATGATAACTTCTATTGGGTATTGCATCCATTAAAGCTTTTAGATAGTTCTGTATGTAAGCAGCGGCTTCGAGTGATGATAAAAGAGTCCATTCTGGTTCGTAGCGAGAAAACAGTTCTACCATACAATGATGAGTGCTTGCTTCTCCAATACTTCGATGAAACAAAACAGGGGTGGGATTATGTTCGGCTACAGGCGGTTCCCACCTCAAATTGTTGTACTGCACCACAAATGAAACTGCTTCAGTTAAAAACATAATGAGGCTGTTTATGTGCAAGAAACCTCGATTGCTCATGTTGAAATACGGAGTGGTCGTTCTGGTGATAATCCGAATGTCACAAATTTGTGTTAAAACCACGACGAAAGGAGACTACAGGTTTTTGTTGATTAAAAGTATCAAATATAAAACCCCCCCTCAATTTTCGTTCTGAGAAAAAAAATATTTTCGCATTTACTTAAGTACTACGAAATTGCTTAGTTGATTGATTATAAATTATATGAGTAAGAAACTATTCCTTGAGGTGTAGGACTGTTAAGCCGCATTCACACCAAGGCAGCCAGTGTCGAGTATTGAGCGTCTAGCCAATCAGAGACTTCATCTCGGGCAAAATGAAGTTTCTGATTAGCTAGACGCTTACTGCCTTGGTGTGAATGCGACATTAAGACTCATTCACACCAAGAAAGTTGGCGAGCGGGAAGGATGCAATGAATCAACTATTCTCGCACAGCCATCTGATTGGTTACATCTTCAGCGCTCACTAATTGCTGTTTTTGTGTGAATGATGCTTTAAGATCCACAGGGACGTGATAGTTTGTTGGTCATGACCAGGGACTCATGGCTGGCGTGTCATGAGTCCGAGCCATAAGGCCATTTAAGCCCCTTCCTGCAGAGGGCTGATGCTTGTTAATATGTGATCGCTCCATGTCATCCCATTGGAATTGTGTGGAATTTTGAAGAGGTTTTTTTTGTTCGAACAAAATTTTCGTTCTGAAAAAAAAAATGCTTTCATATTTTTTAAAATACTGCATACTTGCTTACTCGATTGATTTAATATTATATCGAAGAAAAACTATTCCTTGAAGTCTAGCACTCAAGATATAGGGAACGTAGTAACCTAGTGGTCCTGGAGTTCGAGCCCTAGCACAGCTGAAGACCCATGGCCGCAGTAGCCTAGCGGTTGAGATAACGTACTCGTGGCCGGAGTGTCATGAGTTAGAGCCTAGTACCGATGAAGATCCGTCGTACTGAGGGGATCGATACACGTTAAATATGTCGAGTTTCAAACGTCCTCCCATTGGTGCGGGGAGGAAGTTCCAGCTCAGATGTCCTCCTCGTCATTTGAATGTGATTCAAAATTCCGCGGTGAGTCATTAAAAGCTCTCGAGTACCTGAACAGTGCGACGAATGTTACTGACTCACGCCAATAAAGGCCCTCTGTGTAGAGGGGCTGACATACGTTAAATCAATCGAGCATCAATGTCCTGTCATGGCCGGGGAGTGGAAATTCGGAGACTGGGGCCAGATTTAGAAGCCATTGTTGTGAAATTTACGAGGTCAGGAACAAATTTGATAACGGGGGTAATTGCGCTAAGCGCTGCTTGGCGCGATGAGATCGCGCCTAGCAGGGTTTGCTGTAGCTGGACTGGAATCCAATATGGCGGCGTCCGCTTAGGCATCGGGACGGAAAATAATTTGAATTGCATGATTTCCGACAATGTTAGATGTAATCAAAGAATAATGTTGATGAAAATCGTGAAAATAGGTAATGAAATAGGATGGGATATGATGAGTACCAGGATTTATTTATTATTATTTTTATTTTTTTGGAAAAGGAAAGGAATATGAGTGAGTGAGTGAGTGAATATTAACGTCGCAATGTTCAGCTACACGAGGGCTTTTGGCGACGGACCACGTAATTTTGAACCATGGTCATGTGACGTGGACGACACCTGAGCTGGCACCCCCTCTCCTAACTACCACACCACACCAACGGGAGGACGTTTCAGCTCTCGACATTTAACGTGCATCGCTGCCCTACACGGCGGGTCTTTAGTGGTACAGGGCTCGAACTCATGACATGCCTGCCATGATCCGATACCTTAACCACTGGGCTACCGCAGCCCTGAAAGGAATATGAGAATTATAATAATTACGAAAGGTAATTGATTGAAGTGTGAAAAATGCAGTTTTTGAACTGGTTGTAATAATGAAAAGGAAGTTTTAAAAATTCA
The DNA here is from genome assembly GCA_019973955.1 of Trichonephila inaurata madagascariensis. Lineage (NCBI taxonomy): Eukaryota > Metazoa > Arthropoda > Arachnida > Araneae > Nephilidae > Trichonephila > Trichonephila inaurata. The sequence continues at coordinate 26,712 of BMAV01008028.1, forward strand.
AAAAAAAGAAAGAAAAAGGTGCAATGCAAGTGGTTGAAAATGTTACGAAAGGATTATGAATTCGATTCCTCGACCCCTCCCGAAACGATTCTCCATTCTGCCCAATTAATATTGCGAACAAGGTCAAGAAATTTAATGAATGGGTCCTCTTTCAGAAACAAATTTTCCTGAACACGTAGCAGGAGATATATCCTTCAAATATTTTTCGATTATATTCAGGCAAGGAAGCTTTGAAGTGGCGCCAGGTAAGTATAGTATTAGTATGAGCGCCGGTCTCAGAATCAATGAATTCGAGCGAATGGTTAACTGTAAGGTGATGATAGCCTCTTTCGCTCAACCTTTCGTAAGATTTCCAGCAGTCCAATGTAACAGTTGTTCCTGGTTCGATCCATAATTCAATAAGGCCGTCAAGTGTTTCTGCCATCCTGTCGTGAACTGCAACGGGAAGCAGCGTCCCGTCTCGCGCTCTACACCGCCAAAAACCCACTGTCCCTCCACGAAATGACCTTTATATTTTCTTTTCCCAATTTTACTCTCACCAATTTCAACCGTTTTACCCCCCCCCCAAGCTTCTCTGTGTTAACGACAATATGTTCTATTAACACATCGGATGCAAAGCTGCGCCAATCGGCAACAGCCTGCGATTAAATTCCGAGCTCCTTATGGATTTGAGCGAACGAGGAACGTCGGAAGAATTCATAAATTAAAAGAATGGTCGAAATAGGCAATTTACTTCCTGAAAAAAAAATTGAATCGTATAGATTTCTTACTGCGGCAGCGCGAATTTACGCAGCGGAAGATGCGACGGTCCAATTTTTTCGATGTGTCCGGTGCAACCTTCAGACCGCGGCCACATTTCTCGCATTGGACCGCATTCGAAATCCTTGAAATTTCGGAAAGGAACGAGAAAAGATAATCATTATTTTTTAAAAATAAAGTTGACCAAAAGTGTGAATTGGGTACATCTTTAGGACCAGAAAATTAAAAGAAGAGCCATGATATGTCCTGGAGAAAAAATCCTGGTACTCACCAATTACTGTGTAAATGTCCATTTTCTGGAGAAAAACAAAGCAAAGCAGCAGGTGACTGAAAATGATAGCATTTTCGAAGAATTCGAATTAAAAATGTCTGAAATGCAAATTTTGACCGGGCAATAAAAAGAAACCAATAAGAATGAAGTATTTAGAATTAAAATCGTCTGAAATTAACACGATTAGCATGTGCAAGAAAGAAAAAAAAAAACCCAATTAGAATGAACTACATGAAACGTCATCTCCATGGCAACCCCATCACCAAACGAAAGAAATTTCAAGGCAACCATATTGCAATTTTATCGCCCGTGTTGGCGAACATAACAACCACTTGGCGGTACTACCCCCGTTATCAAATTAGCACGTTATTTTCCACTTAAAATCAAAAGAAGGCTGTTGAAGGATGGAGTGTTTATTAACGTCTCTATGTAAAGCACCAAGAGAACTACTGGGAACGGTTCTCGAATTTTGTTTTAAAAAAAGCGCAGAAGATGACATCTGAGTAGGAATCCCACTTTCCATATCACCTTAAAGTGAGGTCTTTAAAAATCAACAGATTTATAACGGCATTGACCCTCGGAAGGACTTGAAGCACCAGTGAGTGAGTGAGTGAATATTAACGTCGCACTGTTCAGCTACTCGAGGGCTTTTAGCGATGGACTTCGTAATTTTGAACCGGAGTTGAATGACGTGGACGACACGTAAGCTGGCATCACTCTTCTAATTACCACAGGACGTTTGAAATATCTACAGATTTAACGTGCATCACTTCCCTACACGATGGGTCTTCAGCAATACTAGGCTCGAATTTAGGACACGAGGTCACGAGTTTGTTACGTTGACCACTAGACTTCCGCGGTCATTCTTTAAGTGCCAGATTAGAATTAAAAAACTGGATTACATTAGAAGATTATAGTCGAAGATACAGAAATGCATCTTGAAGGTAGATCAAGCTACAATCTATTATTTGCGAAATACCTTTTTAACCAGTTCTGCATGGAAGGGTGAAACAAGAGTACTAGTAAATCATTGAAGTCATAGGTTCCTAACCTTTTTTTTGTACTGGCAAACCCTTTCCTATTGAATATTTCGATACCGCCCTCCTCCCACTCCAGAGAAATAAAAGCGTACGTAATGCATGGTGAAAACAGAAATTAAATTTAAAAAAATATTTTATTAATAATAAAATATAATTTTTAATTTAGCTTTTTTTTCTAAAGCCTACAATTTTTGTACTTTAAGTTATCAGACTATTTCGGAACCGTTATTTTAAAATTGATAATTTTTATGATTTTTAGGGTCACTTAGATTAGAATCGATGTATAAAATTGTTTAAATTACATTATGACAAAAAAAACCCATTTATTTAAATACAATATTTTGGCAAAAAATTAACCAAGAATATCCTTTTTTCAAAACATTCTCCTTTTATAAAAAAAGATTCTATGATAATAATACTTTGTGTGTGTGTGTGCTTATATAAAGTAAATACTCCTCCAGAGAGTCTGAACTAGGATTTTTAAAAAAGTTCACATTGTTTTCAGAGTTACAACCAATTAAAACAATTTTATCGACGTTTTTTTCTTAAAATTTCATCCTTCTGTTGCATTAAAATTATGGATAAATCAACTTCTAAGTTATTTATTTCAAAAATTCAATTTCAGCCTCTGTACAGAGGTCTGAGCTATATACAGGCAAAATATTATTATAATAGAAGCAATTTTCATAAAAGGAGAATGTTTTGAAAATTGGACATTCTATGTCCATTTTTGTCAAAATATTGTACTTAAATAATTTTTTCTTTTAATAATTTTAATATTCTTAAAACAATTTTATGTGCATTTTCAAATCTAAGTGACACTAAATGTCAAATATTATCCATTTATACGCTTTTGCAAAATCACGTTTCCAAACGTAGTCGAAAACCTTAAAACCTGAAATAGCCATTGCCCCGAATATATTTAAATGTGTAATATTACATGTTTTAGTCTTCGGTGGGGGTATTGTTGGAATTGAAACGCTACTGAATTTCTTTATTTAAAAGAGAGGAATAAAAGCTTTAGCTTATACCTGGTTATAAGGACAAGCAGGGATTTTGACGATGCGAAGTAATGTATAATAGACTATTGCTTTCTAAATTAATAAATTGCAAAGAAAATGGGAAGGCTATCAGAAATGTTGATTGATTGAATGAATATTAACGTCGCACTGTTCAGCTACACGAGGGCTTTTGACGACGGACCACGTAAATTTGAACCATGGTCAAGTGACGTGGACGACACCTGAGCTGGCACCCCCCTCTCCTAACTACTACACTAAACCAACGGATGGACGTTTCCGCTCTCGATAGATTTAACGTGCATCGCTGCTCCACAGGGCTCAGAAATGTTGAACAATCGACCATAATCCTGGGTACAGGTGCGAAATCGACTTCTGCAGCCAAAATTCTTGGTTGCCATTTTTACATTTTATGTTTAATTTGTCATTTGTTGTCATTTCTATTAGTTTTTCTAATAACTGGGATGAGCCTACTATACATTAATTGTTCGTATTTAAATTTTAAATACATACAATCAAAACAAAAGTTAACCAGTATTAAAGATTACTTTTGTTAGAGTACATAATTCGCGTGTGTTTTTGTCTTAGAGTATATTTGGTTAATCTGCCCATGCCATCTCAACACCCTCTAATTTTTCCTGGGTCTTTTACTGCCCCCTTGAAAACCCCAAACGCGCACAAGAGGGCGTTATCAACCATATTGGGAACCTGTGATTTAAATCACAAACTATGCGATTATTTCATGGAGTTACATGCAAATTAAAGTTGAGAGATACTCCTTTCGGGGTTACTCAATGTCTTAGATGCAATTATTTCTGCCATACAGCAGCCAATTGCCATCAAATTCCCCGTTGCCTGAAGTGCGGTAAAGGACACCTTTCAAAAGAATGCAAGATAAAAGAAAAGCAGAAGAATCCCTTCTGCACATAAATTGCAAAGTCTACGGGCATACTGCCAGTTATACCAAATATCCCAAATTTCCAAAACCAAAGAAAGGAACCCCCCTATAACTTCAAGAAAAAGAAATTCTCTAGCAATAATGTTATTGAAGGAATTTTCTTCTTCGCTAATATTGTTAGCGAAAATAGAGATAATATCAAATTCTCAAATGAAAATAGTCAAACAGAACAAAGTCAATCCCATGATTCATCTAGTCCTGAAACAAATATTTCAGAAATTTCTAGTTAGAACGAACTTTCTAAAATTCTTTCCGATCTTGTTAAAAAAAATGCCAAAGTTGCTGCAACTACTCCCAGCTCTTAAAGCATCCAAAGATGACACAGGCACACACACACACAAAAGCTTTTCTACTTGTAGAATCGCTCCTAGATAGTTCATTCTTTAATTTTTTTCTTTCTAATTTTAATTTCTCCGTTTTAGTATTTTTATCTCAATAGTTAAAGTTTTTCACTGAGAAGGGCAGTCTCCTCAAGCCTACTCTAAAACCAATAGCAAGCTCAATCCCAATAGCCGAAACCAGCTACCCCATTCATCCTTGCCTTATTGAAGCCATTCCACCTCTTCCTCCAACATGCCAAGATAACACCAGCAATATCGTAGTTTTAAGATAGGGAGAGGAGAATCGAGTTAACGATCCAGTCTCCTGTGAAGTTCAACTTACTTATTCCAAGGAAAAGCAGGGACATCCGCTTTCATTTCCTTGTTTTCTGCATTGAAGATTACGCCGTCCTTTACATCTATTACAAACACTCGTCCAAAGGACAATATTGGGAGTACCATCTAATAAATATGGGAAATAAATTTGCTATTAGAGTCCAAACCACCGTCTTTGGCTGAACAAAATCAATTACTGGAGTCCTTCGAGGATGCCATAACGCCATTAGGCGGCCTCACTTGTGACATGAATTGTGTGTGTGTGGAATGCAGACCACTCATCTCCTCGTATAAAACCAACTGGAATAAAACTTTCAATGAATATAAAATTTAGTTTTTTTCAGTTTTAAATTGGAGCAGTTTAGCAAGATTGAGTTTTTGTTGCACGACTTAAAGAAACTATAATAGAGTAGAACCTGTTTGGGTGCGGGTTTTTTTGTGCAGTTTGAGTTTGAGGAATATTAACGTCCACTGTTCAGCTCACGAGGCTTTGGAAGACGGACCACGTAATTTTGAACCATGGTCAAGTGACGTGGACGACACCTGAGCTGCCCCCCTCTCTACTCCCAAACCACACCACGGGAGGACATTTCAGCTCTCGACAGATTTGTGCATCCTGCCCACGGGGGTCTTTAGTGTATGGCCGAACTCATGACATGCCTGCCTTTGGTCGATCCCCTTAACCACTGGGTCTTTTTGTGCAATTTGTTTTATGTGGTTTAATTTTTTGTAAGACATTTTTTGTGCGATCTTTTATTGTACAGTATATGATTTTCACCGGCTTTGGTGCCATATTGTAATGTTTTCTCTCAATATGCACTTCAAGCAGTGGCATAACCATTAACCCTGACCTATGAAAAAATATATAGTTTTAGCTATTATTTTTCTTTAGATCCGATAAAAATTAGTTATTTTAATTGGCTTATGATCGAAAGTCCAACAATAGACTAGCGATTATAGTTACAAAGGTTAAACCAGTGACTATTGTATGCCAAATAATATTTCAAAATAAATTCAATTGCGATAGTTGAATTTAGCTTAAAATCCTTAAGGATCTCTTAAAGGTATAATTAAAAAAATTGAAGTATGGTCTTAAGTTTTGTAATCATTAGTTCATTGTTAAGATGTATTTTGAACCCAACAATTCTTTTACAAGTTAATTTTCCCCTCAGTGTATCAAAATACAGTGAAATATGTTTAACGCAAAAACGCTTAAGACGAAATATCAGTTAACACAAAATAATGCACCAATCCAGACAAACTACTATGTACTTCTCAAATTATTTCTCTTAACACGAAACAAAAATTGCTGAACACGAAAAGATTTCCACATTATGGGATGAACAATATTCGGAAAACACAAGCCACGCAGGCTAATTTTAAGAGGGTGTGTGAAATGAAAGAGTTGGTTTCACTTGTTTCGTAGAAAGAAGCCTAACTTAGCTTTGAAATACCCTCAGTATAGCCTGTGTCACGAAATAGTTTTGGTTATTTCAACAACTTTCATTCTCCATCCCTACACACTCCACAGAAAAACATCTCATCCCTCATCAGTTGGCTTTGAAATCCGGCGACGAGTACATCGCAGGGTGAGTAAAAATCAGTGCGATTGGTTTTCCTAATTTTTATCATCTTAGAAAAATTTGTTTTAGGGGCAAACAATTCTTCTGGAAACAAACTGCTATATTGCTAAAAAAAAAAGATAGAGCTTCTTAAGGATGTTGATCAAAAACACAAAGGGAAAACGGAAATCTGTATAGATCTTTCAAATGCTAACCCTACTTTATCAACAATTTTTTTTTAAAAAAAGAATCACGTAAATGTTTGATTTTTATTAAATACATTCATACACACGTATTTATGGAAATAAAATATAATCTTATAAACTTAACTGTGTTGAATATACGGGTTTCCTTGCAATATCCTTCAACACGAAATTCCTTTCACAGAAAAAATATTTCGGAACTAATTTGATAACGGGGGTAATAGCGCCCAGTGCTGCTTGGCGTGATCCTTATCACGCCAAGCAGCGTTTCTTGCTGCTGGACTGAAATCCAATATGGCGGCCTAGCGGTAGTTTAATGATACACAATTTTAAAGAAATGTTTTGAAATACATTTAAATGTATTTCAAATAAAGGATATAGGAAGAGATTGAGAATAACCTAGATCAATCAATAAATAATGATTAATATGTAATAAAAAGTAGCATGTACTAATAGTATTATAAGCGGCATATAATAAGCTCATATTATTTTATCGTAATTTTATGTAATATTCATATAGTACGATTATATAACGGTTATTAGAAACAATAATCATAATATAATTAAATAGTAATTATTAAAAAGAATAATCGTCGAATTGTAAAAAAATAAAAATAATGCATAAGAGAACTCGTAATACAGAACTATAAATAAATAACATAAGAATAGCTATAAATAAACAAAAATAGTTATAAATTAAATAATAATTATTATAATTAAATAATAATTATTATAATTAAATAACAATATTAATTATAAATAAACAACAAAGTATGTAGTAATATTTATAAATAAATACTAAAAGAAACAATTATAAGTAACGAATATTATATGATTGTACACATAGTAATAATTGCATTTTCATTATGAATAAAATAATTACATAATGTATGTTAAAAGTAATTTAGAATATCAATTACAAAGTAGTGAAAGCGTGCAATATGAAACTTGCACTGTAAGTTCCTTCAACGAATTTCATCGAACAAAGAACGTAAAAAACATTTTAAAACGAAAATAAATTATTTATAGCGATAATTAAAAGCACAACACTTATTCTTTTAAGAAAAAAATATTCTAGAACTCACTCATTTTAGAAATATCCATATTCGAAAGTAGCCCATAATTAAACAGAAGGCGCAAATAGAAAAATTAAACTGAAAATGGTTAAGTTTTTAAAGATATCGTCTGAAATTAAAGGGTTATAGCGGGAAAAAACGAATAAAAGTTATTTCTAATATACGTTATCCCCATGGCAACCACATCGACAGACGATGAAAATATTAAGGTAACCATATTGTAATATTATCGCCCATCTTGGCGAACATAAACAGATTGGCGCTACTACCCCCGATATCAAATTAGCACGAATATTTCAGTTTCGTGTTAAACGATTTTCATTGTATAGCTCTTTGTGAACTCTCGTGACTATCAATTTGATAGAAAGTTTGGAGAATTACTTGAGTTGCTAAACTTTGTACAACTGTGTGTATATTATATATTTAAAAAAATAAATGCTAGGAAAGTAGTCTTTCTGATTTGTATTTGCTATTGGAGCTCAAATTAAACCTTGTCCTTATTTATCACAACTCGTTAAGAATTCACTCAGTTTAAGGAGTTTAAAATTTAAACAAAGATGTCTCTGGTTTTCCTCGACACTGCAACAGTCTTCAGAGAAAACACTTGAAGAAAACGCAAATTAAACATTAACGTATCTAGAAAGTTACGAATATCATTTTAAAAAGACTAATTATAAAGGAATATAAAAATCATTTTATATTCCTTTTGCAATATAAATCTCGTGCTAGTTCGATTTCACGGGGCAAGGCGCCAAGCGCTGCTTGGCATGATAAAGGAATCGCACCAAATAGCGCTTGTTGTCGCTAGAATGAAACCAAAAATGGCGGCCCAGAGGTATAAAAACGATAGGAAGATAATTTTGAAAAATTGTTTTTAAATAATTGAAATATATTTCAAGAGATTGAGAGCAACCAAGCTCAATCAATAAATATTAAATAACAATATATTCAAAAAGTTACATGTACTAATAATATTTTGCAGTATATAATAATCTTTTCACACAATTCATTAGAAATTATTAAAAAGAATAATCATCGTATTGTACTATAAAAATCATACATAAGATTACTCACAAATAACGCAATATTATAAATAAATGACATTAATTATAAACAAATATTAATTACAAATGAATAGCAAAATAATAACAAATAAAGAACATAATAAACATGTCATAATATTTATAAATATAATAGAAAAAACAATTATTAATAACGAATATTGTATGATTATTACATTGAATAATTTTACTTTTATATCATATTATCAATAAAATAATTACATAATATATATATTAAAATTAATAATGAATATCAATTAAAACGTACTGAAAAATTGCAATATTGCAAAAATATCAAAGTAACCATATTGTAATGTTACTGCCCATCTTGGGGAAAATAAACAAGAACTTTGGCGCGTGCCCTGGGATATCAAACTAGTTCGATAATTCTTAATAGTAAAATTGCATTCAAGAAACCATGTGTCAGTCTCCTCCAATTTACACGAAATTCGAGCCAAATTTTAATAGACTAATTTTAAAACATTACACACAAAAACAGAATTGGACATGGAATACAATAAATATCTCTAGGAATAAAATTTTGTTTATTTTATTTCAAATACAGTACATTTATAATTCTTGTAAGAAAAAATATATTTCTTTCATTTAAAATCTTCACTTACTGCATGTTTTACTATGCTGATAATTGTACTCAGCTTCAATGAGGTTAGCGATATCGTTAAAGCTACTACATCTAGAAATTAAAATATATGCAGCTTCTGTTAGTATGTAAGGTACGATCTCAGTTCTTTCAAGTCCGATCGCTTGGCCACATAAGTGGCTAATAAAAGACACGAAGCTCAAATAAGTATGATAACTTTCATTGGGTACTGCATCTATTAAAGCTTTTAGATAGTTCTGTATGTAAGCAGTGGCTTCGAGTGATGATAAAAGAGTCCATTCTGGTTCGTAGCGAGAAAACAGTTCTACCATACATTGATGAGTGATTGCTTCTCCAATACTTCGATGAAACAAAACAGGGGTGGGATTATGTTCGGCTACAGGCGGTTCCCATCTCAATTTGTTGTTCCGCACCACAAATGAAACTGCTTCATTCAAAAACATACTGAGGCTGTTTATGTGCAATAAACTTGAATTGCTCATGTTGAAATACGGAGTGGTCGTTCTGGTGATAATCCGGATTCAAATATTTGTGTAAAAGCCACGAGGAAAAAGAGACTTCAAGTTGGGATTAAAAATATCAAATACAGAAACACCCTGAAATTTGTTCCGAGGAAAAAATTACTTTCATATTTACTTAAATTCTACGAAATTGCTTAGTTGATTGATTATAAATTATTTGAGTAAAAAACTATTCCTCTAGATATAGGACTGTAAAGACTTATTCACACCAAGAAAGTTAGCGAGCAGGAAAGATTCAACCAATCAGAGTCCTGAACTTCTCTAGCAAAGGCCTCTGATTGGTTACATCTTCAGCGTTCATTACTTGCTGTTTTGGTGTGAATGAGCCTTTTCGATCCACATGGACGGGATAACCTGGTGGTCCTGGTCACGGACAGATGCCCGGCGTGTCATTAATTTGAGTCCAAGGGTTACTGAAGCCACTCTCTGTAAAGGGCTGATGCTTGTTAATATGTAAAGGCTCAATGTCATTCCATTGGAATAGTGTGGAATTTAGGAGAGGGAGGGGGTGCTCGATCAAAATTTTCGTTCTGAAAAAAATGATTTCATATTTACGAAAATACTGCAAACTTGCTTAGTCGATTGATTTAAAATTATATCGAAAAGAAACTATTCCTAGCACTGAAGACATAGTGACCATAGTAACCTAGTGGTCATGGTCACGAACTGCTGGCCAGTGTTTCATGAGTTAGAGCCCTAGCACTACCGATGATCCGTAGCCACAGTAACCTAGCTGTCGAGGTAACGGACTCGTGGCCGGTGTGTCATGAGTTTGAGCCTAGCACTACCGATGATCCGTAGCCACAGTAACCTAGCTGTCGAGGTAACGGACTCGTGGCCGGTGTGTCATGAGTTTGAGCCCTAGACTACCGATGATCCGTAGCCACAGTAACCTAGCTGTCGAGGTAACGGACTCGTGGCCGGTGTTTCATGAGTTTGAGCCCTAGCACTACCGATGATCCGTAGCCACAGTAACCTAGCTGTCGAGGTAACGGACTCGTGGCCGGTGTGTCATGAGTTTGAGCCCTAGCACTACCGATGATCCGTAGCCACAGTAACCTAGCTGTCGAGGTAACGGACTCGTGGCCGGTGTGTCATGAGTTTGAGCCCTAGCCCTACCGATGATCCGTAGCCACAGTAACCTAGCTGTCGAGGTAACGGACTCGTGGCCGGTGTGTCATGAGTTTGATCCCTAGCACTACCGATGATCCGTAGCCACGGTAACCTAGCTGTCGAGGTAACGGACTCGTGGCCGGTGTGTCATGAGTTTGAGCCCTAGCACTACCGATGATCCGTAGCCACAGTAACCTAGCTCTCAAGGTAACGGACTCGTGGCCAGTGTTTCATGAGTTTGAGCCCTAGCACTACCGATGATCCGTAGCCACAGTAACCTAGCTGTCGAGGTAACGGACTCGTGGCCGGTGTGTCATGAGTTTGAGCCCTAGCACTACCGATGATCCGTAGCCACAGTAACCTAGCTCTCAAGGTAACGGACTCGTGGCCAGTGTTTCATGAGTTTGAGCCCTAGCACTACCGATGATCCGTAGCCACAGTAACCTAGCTGTCGAGGTAACGGACTCGTGGCCGGTGTGTCATGAGTTGGAGCCTAGCCTACCGATGATCCGTAGCCACAGTAACCTGGCTGTCGAGGTAACGGACTCGTGGCCAGTGTTTCATGAGTTTGAGCCCTAGCACTACCGATGATCCGTAGCCACAGTAACCTAGCTGTCGAGGTAACGGACTCGTGGCCGGTGTGTCATGAGTTTGAGCCCTAGCCCTACCGATGATCCGTAGCCACAGTAACCTAGCTGTCGAGGTAACGGACTCGTGGCCGGTGTGTCATGAATTCGAGCCTATTACCGGTGAAGACCCTTCATACAGGGCAGATTGAGAGATGCACGTTAAATATTTAGAGGTTCACACGTGGAACAGCCTTTTGGTTTTAAATTGGTGCAGTTTAGCTAGTTTGAGTTTTGTTGCACTAATTAAAAAAACTATAATACAATAGAACCTGTTTTTGTGCAGCCCTTTTTTATGCGATTTGTTTTGTGTGGTTTTATTTTTCTACGAGCTTTTCTTATACGGTATATGAATTTAAAAGGCTTTGGCGTCATTGTAATGTTTTCTAACACACAATGTAAATACATACACTTCAAGCATTAACCTCGATATATGTAAAAATAAAATATAGATTTAGCTATTATTTTTCTTTAGTTTCAATAAAAATTAGTTATTTTAATTGGAATATAATCGAAAGCCATACAACAGACTAGTGTGTGTGGTTATAGCTACAAACATTAAACCAGTGACTATTGTGTGTCAATTGATTGAATATTAACGTCGCACTGTTCATCTACACGAGGGCTTTTGGCGACGGACCACGTAATTTTAAACCATGGTTATTATATTGTAATAGAAGCAATTTTCATAAAAGGAGAATGCTTTGAAAATGGACATTCTATGTCCATTTTTGTCAAAATATTGTACTTAAATAATTTTTTTCTTTTAATAATATTTTTAAAACAATTTTATGTGCATTTTCAAATCTAAGTGACACTATAAATGTCATACATATTAACCATTTATACGCTTTTGCAAAATCACGTTTCCGAACGTAGTCGAATACCTTAAAACCTGAAATAGCCATTGCCTCGAATATATTTAAATGTGTAATATTACATATTTTAGTCTTCGGTGGGGGTATTGTTGGAATTGAAACGCTACTGAATTTCTTTATTTAAAAGAGGAATAAAAACTTTAGCTTATACCTGGTTATAAGGACAGGCAGGGATTTTGACGATGCGAAGTAATGTATAATAGACTATTGCTTTCTAAATAAATAAATTGCAAAGAAAATGGGAAGGCTATCAGAAATGTTGATTGATTGATTGAATATTAACGTCGCACTGTTCAGCTACACGAGGGCTTTTGACTACGGACCACGTAAATTTGAACCATGGTCAAATGACGTGGACTATACCTGAGCTTGCACCCCCTCTCCTAACTACCGCACCACACCAACGGGAGGACGTTTCAGCTCTCGACAGATTTAACGTGCATCGCTGCCCTACACGGCGGGTCTTTAGTGGTACTGGGCTCGAACTCGTGGCAAGGCAAGCTACGATCCGATACTTATACCACTCGGCTACCGCAGCCCTATTATGTGTCAAATAATATTTCAGAATAAATTCAACTGCGCTAGTTGAATTTCTAGTTGCAAAATTAAATGAATTTAGCTTAAAATCCTTAAGGATCTCTTAATGGTGTAATAGAAAAATGAGGTATGGTCTGAAATTTTATAATCATTACTTCATTTTTATGATGTCTTTCGAACCCAACAAATCCTTTTAGACGTTAATTTTTCTCTCAACGTATCCAAATACAGTGAAATACGTTTCAAGCAAAAACGCTTAAGACTGAATATCAGTTAACACGAAATAATGCAACATTCCAGACAAACTACTGTGTATTTCCATACATTTTTTTCTCTTAACACGAGGAGATTTGCCTTATGGGATGAACGATATTCGGAAAAAACCAGCCACACAGGCTGTATTTAAGAGGGGTGTGAAATGAAAGAGTTGGTTTCACTTGTTTCGTAGAAAGAAGCCTAACTTAGCTTTGAAATACCCTCGGTATAACCTGTGTCACGAAATAATTTTATTTATATAGACTGCTTTCATTCTCCATCCCTACACACACTTAAGAAAAACACGTCATCTCTCATAAGCTGGCTTTCAAATTCGGTAACGAATACATAGTAGTGTGATTAAAAATCAGTGAGTATAGTTTGCATTATTTTTTTTCTATTTTAGAAAAATTGTTTTAGGAGCAAACAATCTTTCTGAAAGCAGACCGCTCTATATTGATTAAAATAAAGATAAAACTTCTTAAGGTTTCTGATCAAAAAAAGAAGAGGAAAACGCAACTTTGTATACATCTTTCTATTGCTAATTCAACTTCATCAAAAATAGGGGAAAAAGAAAAGAAACAGAAAAAAATCTTGTAAATGTTATTTCCTATTAAATACATTAATATACACATTTATTGGAAATGAAAATGCATTCTAATAAACTTAACTTTGTTGAATATGCGCGTTTCATTGTAATATCCCTTAACACGAAATTCTTTTCTTCGGAAAATTATTTCAGTCCCACTCAGTTTCATGTTAAACGATTTTCATTGTATAGCTCTTTGTGAAATATCACGACTATTGATTTGATAGAAATTTTGCAGAATTACTTGGGTTGTAAAACTTCGGGCAACAGTGTGTATATTATGTATTTTAAGAAATAGAAAATAGAACATTATATATTTTTAGTAGTCTTTCCGATTTGTAGTTTGAATCTAAACTAATGGAGCTCAAACTAGACTTTGTCCTTATTTTTAACTTATTTTTCACAACTTGTAAAGAATTCAATAAGTTTAAAATTTAAACATATATGACTGGTTTTCTTCAACACTACAAACGGTCCACACAAAACACTTGAAGGAAACGCAAATTAAACATCAAATTATCTAGAGAGATAAGGATTTCATTTTATAAATTGTAGGCATCCCTGTGCTATATAATTCTTAACAGTAAAATCGCACCCAAATGCATACAGGAAATATGAGTGAGTCTCCTCCACAATTTGAAGCAAATTAAAGCAAAATTTTAATACACTACGCACAATAGTATTATATATGAATACAATATATTTATTTAGATATAAAACTTCGTTTATTTTATTTCAAATACAGTACATCTATTTATACCTGCACAAGTAAAAATATACTTGTTTCTTTTAAAATAATAACTTTCTGCATGTTTTTCTATGCTGATAATTGTAATCAATAGCAGCTCGAAGGAAGTTCTTGATATGATAAAAGCTGCTGCATATAGAAAATAAAATATATGCAGCTTCTGTAAGTATCTAAGGTACAGTCTCAGATTTTCAGTTCTGATCGCTTGGACACATAAGTGGCAAATAAAAGACACGAAGCACAAATAAGTATGATAACTTTCATTGGTTACTGCATCCATTAATGCTCTCAGATAGTTCTGTATGTATGTCGCAGCTTCGAATCCTGATAAAAGAGACCATTCTGGTTCATAGCGAGAAAACAGTTCTTCCATACAATGATGAATAATTGTTTTCCAATATAGGGTTGAAACAAAGGAACAGAAGTTGGTTCATTTATAATGGTAATTACAGGCGGCTCCCAGCTCAAGTTGTTGTACATCACCACAAATGAAACTGAGTCTTTTAAAAAATTAAGTATGCTGTTTATGTGCAAGAGATTTCTATTGCTCATGTTGAAATACGGAGTGGTCTTTCTGGATTCAAATATTTGGGCAAAAGCCACGACGAAAAGGGACTATTTTTTTTTTTGATTAAAAATATCAAATATAAAAACACCCTCGATTTTCCTTCTGAGGAAAAAAACACACTTTCGTATCTTCTAAAGAATTACGAAAGTGCTTAGTTGATTGATTAAAAAATATATCAGTAAGAAACTTTTCCTTGAGGTTTAGGACTCGAAAGTCTCATTCACACCAAGGAAGTTAGCGAGCGGGAAAGATGCAACCAATGAGAGTCTAACTAATTTCGCAAGGGGCTGTGATTGGTTACATCTTCAGCGCTCACTACTCTCTGCTTTGGTGTGAATGAGCCTTTAATATCGACAGGGACGTCATACCGTGTTGGTCATGATCATGGACTGATGGCCGGCGTGTCATGAGTTCGAGCCCAATGGTCACTGAAACCCCTCCCTGTAGAGGGCTGATGCATGCTAAATCAGTCGAAGCTCAATGTGATCCCATTGGAATGGCGTGTAATTTTGGAGAGGGGTTTTTCGTTCTAAGAAAATTTTCCTTCTGAAAAAAAATGCATTCATATATGTACTTAATACTACAAAGTTGATTAGTTAATTGAATAAAAATTATATTAAAAAACCATTCTCTCTTTTAGGTCTAGGACTCCAGTTATAGCGGCTGTTGTAACCTAGAGGTCATGGTCACGGACTCATGGCCAGTGTTTCATGAGTTCAAGGCCTATAGCTCCTAAAGAATCATGGCTCGTGGCCGGTGTGACTTGAGTTCGAGCCTTGTTCCGATGAGGACTCATCGTACAAAGGGGATTGATGCACGTTAAATATGTCGAGGCTCAAACGTCCTCCTGTAGGTGTTGAGTGCAATTTAAAAGAGGGGTTGTCGGCGCAGTTGACGTTCTCGTCACTTGATTATGGTTCGAAATTACGAGTGAGGGGTACCAAAAGACCTAGAGTAGCTGAACAGTACGACGTTAATGTTTAATTATGTGTATGACGTTTATGTAATGTTAGATTGAACAGTGGCCACATAAAGAGTCTTTCCTTTTGTGGAGGCAGGAAGACTTTTGCTCTTTGCACCAATTGCAAGACTCAGCAAGCCTCTCCAGATCCCATCTTGGATTGCTTGGGACATTCGAGGGAGGACCGTTTTTCTCTCCCCTCCTCGTATTGGATTTCTTAAAGGTTAATGGACTTTTGGGTCTAGTCTGACTCCGTCAGACAGACTAAGGATTAGTTACAACAACAATCTTAATGTTTACTCACTCACTCGTGACACTGATGACACTCCGTGCAAAAGGGTTTATGTACTTTAAATCTATCGAGGCTCAATGTCCACCCATAGGCGGGGTGTAGAAATTCGGAAACAGGTGCCAGCTCAAATGCTCTCCTTGTCAAATTTACGGAGCCCGTTGCCTATAGCCCTCTTGTTGGTTTATAGTGCAATGTTAATAAAATTTTTAATCACGCATTCTTAAGACCCCATCATAAACTAGGAAGACAAAGTAACCTGTTTTATTGACTTAATTCTTTATTTTTTTCCCACTGTAAATCAAAAGAAGGCTGTTAAAGAATGGAGTGTTTATTACCGTCTCCTTATAAAGCAACAGTACAACTACTGTGAGAACGGCTATAAGATTTTGTTTTAAAGTAACGAGAACGACATCTGAGTAGGAGTCCCACTTTCCAAATCACGTTAACGTGAGGTCTTTAAAAATCAACAGATTTCACGATATTGGTCGTCGGAGGGACTAGAGTGGCACTAGTGAGTGAATATTAACGTCGCACTGTTCAGCTACTCGAGGGCTTTTAGCGACGGACCTCGTAATTTTGAACCATGGTCAAATGACGTGGACGTCACCTGGGATTGTATCTCCTCTTAACTATCACACCAAAGGGAGGACGTTTGAGATCTCGACAGATTTAACATGCACACGTCCCTACACGGCGGTGTTACTGGGCACAAACACGTGACAAGCCAGCCACGATATGATACCTTGACCACAAAGTCCTGCAGCCACGCTAAATACATTGTGCTTCAAAAGTCCTCCCGTTGGTGTGGTGTAGAGAAGGCGTGCGATCTTATGTTTCGTCCTCGTCACTTGATACATGGTTTAAAATTACGACGTCCGTCACCAGAAGTCCTCGTGTAGCTGTATAGTGTGCATAACGTTAAAACAACTCTCTCGGGGTTATAATGCCCTCATTAATAATATTTCTATGAATTCGCTGACTCCTACGCCAAATTAACCACCCTTCAGGGTCCCCCTACTCTTGTTCCCTTTTTCAGATCGTGTTTATTTAAACTACTTAGTTATCTTCCTGCAATTTAGACAACGTATAGTATAGACATTAAAGTGATAATTAAAACAGTCTGAAATTAGTAGGCACCTCCAAAAGAACTAAACCAATGTAAATGAACCATAGCATATCGTCGGCCTAATTATCAGAATGCGTATCTCCTTTTGGGTCGCTAATTTAATAAAGGACTGCTACCCGCGAAGTTGTTGTTTATGGTAAACAAAATGGGCGATAATATTGCAATATGGTTACCTTGATATTTTTAAATAGTTATTATTATATTATATAAGCAGGGTTATGCATAATTATTATATCTAAAAATTATATGATTATCATATACCTTAATTACTATTAAATTATGATAATATATTACATAATATTATTCTACATAATTTTGATTATATAATATTTATATTCATTATTAATTGATGTTTGTTATTTTGAATCTAATCCTGTATTCTTCATTTGTAATATATTTCAAAGCAGTTCTTTATAATGGCATCTTGGAGTTCACGTAATTCGACAGCAACCGCAGAACAACGCTTGGAACGTAGCTCTTCTGTATCAAATTTAGTTCCCTTGTGGAGCTACGCTTTCTGATAATTAGGCCGACGATATGTAATCACGATGTCAACCACGTTACCACGCGATAAAAATAAAAGAAACCAAATGTTAGAGCTATGGCCCAACTTAGCTTAGTGTACTTGTATCAAAATAGTGCCCGATAAAGTTTTTCAACAATAACCAAACTTTTTATCTAAAAAAACATCTGCCGATTTTAAATAACGAATAGAGACCAAGTAAAGAGAACACATGTTTTTATCTGAAGTCAGCATTTCGTTACCTCACAGCATGAAGTCCTCGAGGCACACTGATCTACACCCCAGGCCAAAAATATTTTTTTATCCTAATGAAATTATAGCAGAATAAGTGACAAAATTAAACTTCTATGTATTTCGAATTAAAATGTATTACTTAGTAAAACAATAAATAACCTTCATTTTATATTTGAAATAGTGTACATTTTATTTTAAAACATTTAGTAAAAAATAAAATATGAATCATTAAATATAGTTGGTTCGAGTTTTATACATTTCGTGAATCCATAGGAATTCATGTTTGATTTATTCATAAAACATTTTAAATTAAATTGGATGAATTCAAAAGTGGATTTGTTCATAAATATAAATAGTTTAACAAACGAGAGCGGAACGCTCACCTACAGGAATGACAGCTATTTCAATGTTATATTTTGGTAAAAAATAGCTTGGCACTGCTGATTTGTACAAGTTATATCAATCCTCCGGCGCTGTTGAGAACCCATCTTCCTCACTTTCTTAATGCCTGATTGTATGCTCAAAAATGTAGTCAATAGCAGCTCCAGTAAGGTTTACAAAATCCATATAACTATTGCATCTAGAATATAAAATAATAACAGCTTCTTCAAATATATAACGTACAATCTCATATCTTTCAATTCTGATCGCTTGGACACAGAAGTGGCAAATAAAAGCTACGAAATATAAATAAGTATGATAACTTTCAATGGGTATTCCATCCATTAATGCTCTCAGATAGTTTTGTATGTATGCTACGGCTTCAAATCCTGACAAATCAAACCATTCTGGCTCGTAGCGATAAACTAGTTCTTCCATGCTGTGATGAATCAATGCTATACCAATAGATTGTCGAAACAAACGAGCAGATGGAATAAGTTCGGATATACTTACTGGAGGATCCCAGCTCAAGTTGTTGTACATCACCACGAATGAAATTGATTCTTCTAAAAATAGAGTAATGTTGTTTATGTGCAAGCGATTGTTCATGTTGAAATATGGAATGGTTGATCTTCACGTCACAGGGATATGGATCTATAAAATATCCTCCATCCCCTATCATAAATTGTATTTTTGCGCTAACAAGTGGGAGTCCTGAATGGGAAAACAAAGTTCATTGAATTTTCAGAGACGAAGATCTTATTGGATGTTAGGGTAAGGCAGGTGGATGACGTCAGAGTCTGAGAGGTGTTCTTGATGGCTTGAGCGAGAAAGATCTTGAAGATTTTTGCGGGAAGTACTATTTCTTGGAGCAGAGGCAACAGCATTGGTTGATTGCAATTAGTGAGAAAGCTCTCTATTGGCTACCCTGAAGTTTGGATAATTAGGATGAAGGTAGAAATGAAAAAGCTTGCCTGATGGGTGCAGCGATAAGAAATTAAAAGATGCAAAGAGTTTAAGAAAAAAAAAGGGGGATTTAGAATATTTAGTATGCATTCACCACCTGTGAATGCATAAGATTAATATTAAGGGTGGAGGGGGTACGAATCTGAGTGGTCGTTCTAGTGATAATTTTGGGTAAAATATTTGTATAAAAGCTACAACGGAGAGACTACAGGTTTGTTGATTAAGAATAACAAATAAAGAACAATTACTCTGGTTTTAGTATTAAGAAAAAAAATACTTTCATATTTACTAAAGTATTACAAAATTACTAAGTTGTTTGATTAAAAGTGAGTGAATATTTACGTCAAATAGTTCAGCTACTCGAGTGCTTTTGGCGATGGACCTCGTCATTTTGAACCATGGTCATGTGACATGGTCGACACGTGAGCAGACAGCCTATCTCTTAACTATCCCAACACACCAACAGGAGGACGTTTAAGCTCTCGACAGATGTAATGTGCATCTCTCCCCTCTACACGGCAGGTTTTCATTGATATTAGACTCAAACTCATGACACGTCGGTCCCGATCCCGTTACCTTGACCACTAGGCTACCACGGTCACTTATTAGGAGCCAGATAAGAATTTAAAAATAAAACCTGAATTACATGAGAAGATTGTTGTTGAAAATAGAGAAATACATCTTAAATGTAGATTCAGCTAGGATCTATTATTTATGAAATATCTCGATTTTTAAACCAGTTGTAGATTGAAGGGTGTAGCAAGAGTTCTAGCAAATCTTTTAAATCCCAAAAAATCCAATTATTCCGTGGAAAAGCAGGGTCAGATGCTTTCTCATTTCCGTATATATTTTCTGCATTGAATATTACCTTGTCCTTTACGTCTATTATAAACACTGATCAAAAAAGGCAATATTGGGAGTACCATCTAATAAATATGGGTAATAGAAGTGTGTGCATCTATTAGAGTCACAAAGAGCCGCCGCCATGAACAAAATCCAAACATATTGGAGTCCTTGTCTAGGGATGATGTTACAAGCGCCACGTTAGGCGGCCTCACTTGTGACATGAATTGAGTGGAATGAGCGACTTATCTCCTCGTACAAAACCATAATTGGAATAAAACCTTCAATGAACATTAATTTCAAATTTTTTATTTTAAATTTGGGGCATACTAGCAAGTTTGAGTTTTTGTATTGCACGACTTAAAAATCTATAATACAGTAGAACCTGTTTTATTGCCGTCCTTTTTTATGCGAATTTATTTTTGTGCGTTTGTTTCATGTGATTTTATTTTTGTAAGATATTTTTTGTGCGATCTTTTTTTTATTCGGCATATGAATTCAAACGTCTTTGGTGACTGTATAATATTTTGTCTCAATGTACATACATACACGTCAAGCATTGGCTTAAAGAGAGAAACCCCGATCTATTAAAAAATATAATATAGTTTTAGCTATGATTTCTCTCTCTCGTTAGAAATGGAGTTTCGATAAAAATTAGTTATTTTAATTGGGTTATGATCGAAAGTCATACAATAGACTATAGTGATTATAGTTACAAATACACTCATGGATAAAAAATTAGCGCACTAAGAAGTGATTGCTGGATGATAAAGAATTTTGGCATGAAGGTACATTTCGGGGTGATATGCGAATGATTAGAAATGTAGCGTGATTGCGCAATACGTATAGACGGCGTTTAACGCCGTTCTTCGTGGAGTATAAAACAGGTAACCAAAGCTTGTTTGTGTGTGTTGAATCCCTTACAAAAAGAGATGAGGTAGACATGCCATTCCACCGTTTTCAAAGACAATATGAGCAGCTGTCGCAATTTGAGATGGGGAGAATCATCGACATGATGGAAGCTAGGGGTCAGCAGGGCGAGTGCTCGTCAGTTATGCCGCTATGATTTGTGTTTGAGGAGGTTTTGGGACCAGTGGATCCGAGAGATGTCATTTACACGAAGACCGGGTTTAGGACGCCCTCGACAGACCAGTTGTCGGGAACACCGTTACATCATAAGAAACATACGCGTATAGCCAACTGCTTCATACACCGCCATCCAGGCACAGGCAGCCCCTTCACTAGGGGCCCCTGTGTCTTCTCGAACAATACGAAGGCGCCTGGCTGAAGGATATTTGGGATCGCCCATTACGTGTGCTGCCCTTGACACCACATTTCGATGCCTCCGTCTGGAATGTTGCTACGCACGAAGAAAGTGGACTGCAATGGAATGGAACTAGGTCGTCATTAGCGACGAATCCAGATTCAATCTCAGCAGTGATGTCAATCGTGTTCGTGTGGGGAGAAACCGTGATGAAGCCTCAATCCTGCTTTTGCTTTACAGCGACATATCGCTCCCACAGCATTTGTGATGGTATGTAGTGCCAATGACAGCCCAGCGGCATGTTCATGACATCCTGCAACCACATGTGTTGCTACTCATGCAACGGCTCCCAGGAGCCATTTTTCAACAGGACAATGCTCGGCCTCACACGGTAAGGGTGTCACAAGACTGTCTCCGCACTGTTACTACCCTTTCTGCCCTATCCCCAGATTTATCTCCAAACGCGCATATCTGAGATAATTTGGGACGGCAAGTAGGGCATCTCACGAGTTTGAACGAACTAGAGGCGTTGTTACAGTACATATTGAACGAAATGTCTCCAGATATAATACAGAACTTGTATGCTTTTAATGCCCGATCGTATCGCATCATGCATTCACGCTATATAGAGGAGTTTCACAACAGAGTATTAAATCCTCCATTCTTTTGCCTTTTCTCTACAATAAATGTTCCTTTTTCTTTTTGATTTTCTAATAATTTACTTATATCAAGGTAATCACACATTACGTAAAAAAAAGTTCGTTTTATTTTGACGACTCCTTCTTGGTCCGCTAATTTTTTTGTCCATGAGAGCATTAAACCATAGAATACTGTGTCACATCTTTATATATAAAAATCTCCTGTGCATGTGACTAAACTTGTCGTAAACGTCTGGACAGATTTCGATGAAATTTTTTGTGTGGGTTCAAGTAAATTCGAGAATGGTTTAGAATCGCAATTCGGTCCGATATCGCAATTAGTTAAAAAGATATTCATTAAAAACATTCAAAATATACAACTCAACATTCACCTACATTGTTGTAACAACGTTATTGTTATAAAAAAAGACGTAAGTTGGCGTCGAAAATCAATTTTCAGCCAAATTGGCCAAACCGGGTCTTTATTGCTACAAAAATGAAGACGAAGCATGCTTTTTAACATTTTTAATTACACTGCTGGCCACCGTAAATGCAACACCCTGAAGGAAGCATGCAAATAACATGAAATTTACAACATGCATTAGCGGAGATGAGATATGCAAATGATTAGAATTCCAGCGCAGACACACATCACGCGTTCCTGTTGCGCCACCTCAAAGCGATATTTAAGGTTTGGAGATTTAAACGATTTCAAGTTCGGCAATTGTGTTTTCTTGTGGTTTTTTCAAAAAACGATCAATTATTTTTCGTAGAAAACAGCGATCAGCTTTTGATCAAGTATCCGAGTTCGAAAGAAGAAGGTTAGTGGACTACCGAGATTGTGGATTATCTTTCAGGGAAATCGGTAGTCGTGTTGAACTAAACCAAACAACTGTAATGCGGATATATGACCGTTGGATGCAGGAGGGTACGACGGACCGACGTGGTCGATGGCATCCACCTCAGTGCATCACTTCACGTGACGACAGGCAAATTGTGCGCATGGCAGTGACGGTCGCTCAGTCACATCACGAACTATAGCACAGCGCATTAAGTCTGTAACGCATCATTCAGTGTCTGCGCGTACAATTCGATGCCGTTTACAGCAGAATGGTCTGTCCGCAGGACGTCCATTGCTTGGTCTATTCTTGACGCAGAACCACAGAGCCTCCACCGCCAATGGTGCGATGAAAGGATGTGGTCGGAAAAATGGAATGAAGTTGTCATTACTATGAGGCATGCATCTGTCTGCAACACCACTATGGTCGGATTCGAGTCTGGAGACACTGTGGAGAGAGGATGCTGAACAGCTGCGTTATGCACCGCCACACTGGTCCTGCACCGGATGTTATGGTATGGGGCGGTATTGGATATCACTCTCGCACTCATCTAGTACGCATTGCCTGTACTTTAATCAGCCAGCACTACATCTCCGAGGTGTTGGAGCCATTTGTCCTTCCTTATCTTCAGGGCTTGGCCACAGCCATATTTCAACAGGATAAAGCGTGACCACACGTGGCACGCATTGTCCAAGGTTTTCGTCAAGCACCAGATTGAATTGCTTCCCTTGACGGCTTTCTCTCCGGATCTTTCGCCGATAGAAAACATGTGGTCCATGGTTGCTCAACGATTGACCTAGATTACACCCCCAGCTGTCACACCAGATCAACTTTGGCAACGTGTGGAAGCTGCTTGGTCTTCTGTACCCCAAGAACACATCCAAAGTCTCTTTGAATCAATGCCGAGATGTGTGGCAGTGGTGATCTCCAACAATTGCGGCTACTCTGGCTACTGATTCTGGCAAGAACCACACTTCACAGAAGTCTATAAATTTAATCATTTGATATTTGGTCAAACATGTTATCTACAGAATAAATTTTTTTGTGCTATTTCATGTCTTTTTTCGTGTTGCATTTACGGTGGTCAGCAGTGTAATATCTTTTCAAATAAACTTTATATATAAAAAGCTTCTGTACGCGTGAGTATGCGACTAAACTCTTCCTAAACGGCTGGACCGATTTTGATGAAATTTTTTGTGTGGGTTCAAGTGGATTCGAGAATGGTTTAGATTCACAATTCGGTCCAATATCGCAATTAGCTAAAAAGATATTAATTATAACCAGATTTGATTACCAGTTTGGAGCGCAAACTTTGATTTGTCTGCATTGTTGTAACACTGTTATTGTTACAACAATGACAAAAGATGGCGTCAAAAATCAGTTTTCAGCCAAAATGAAATTTCATGACGTTGCTCTACTGACTGTATTAATTAACTTTGTTTAAAAAATAAATGCTTTTAACATGTGATTAACTTGAAATATATTATTAAAATCTCAATTTCTACACTGTTTTAAATTTTTCTAATTTAAATTCCTAAAAAAAAGATAAAACTATTTTTAAGCAGATAGGTACATTTTTTTAACCTTTTCCAACGCTGTCAAGTTAATTTGAAACAAATTATTGTAAAACTTCAAAAAAATTTGGAATTTTGTAATTTAAAAAAAACAAAACAATTCTGCTTTCTTCATACAAAAGAATGTTTTTAAAGAAGATGTATTTTTTCCGCCTTGGGGAGCCGTAAAATACAACGAAAAAATTTAGAAAAATTGCCAAATGCCAGTAATAATTAATTATGGGAAATCTATCTCAGAACTCACGAGTTTGAGAGCTTATAGTGCACATGAGGGAAAAACTCTTACGCAGAGCGCGTAAGCAGATAAAAGATGTTTCTATCAGAAAAAGATATTTTCTTTTTGATGCTTTTTTTCTTTTATAATGAGTGTATATAATGAATTTTCCAGTAATTTTTCTAATCCAATTTATTAGTTTGAGTTTTAAGAAAGTATTCATTGTTTTATGTATAAAATAATTAATATACGATCTTAATTCTTAATATTACATAGGAACTGATAGTTTTCTTTAAGAGAAATAATTTACTGAAAACCTTTAAATATAGGAAAATGCTGTTCTGTTTTTAACAAATAGTAATATTTCCTTTGAAATCTTTTTTTCTTCAAGGAAATTAAACAAATTTTTAGGCTTTACATTTTTCACAGTTACATATATTTAATAGAAAAATCAAACACATTCAGATAAAATGAGTCATTTCATAGCTAACGGTACACATTTTTTGATTCATTATTTAACGAAAGTTGATATAAATTAATATATTTTTTTTTAAGAATTAATGTTATATAGTATTTTATTATTTATTACTTACTCTCATTTATTTAATAATAAATTCGTATATTGTCTATTTTCTTGAGAACAAAACTGGATTAGCTTTGTAAATTTTTAATCGAAAATAGAAATTTAAAAAAATATATCTTATCCCTCGGTGAAAAAAAAGTTTTATACTTGAAAAAACCCATACAATTCTGAGTTGAACGGAGGGAAAAGAAACATGTATGACAAAGAGAAGTGGAAGAAATTTCTGAAAAGGGGATTTAAATGACATAAATATAGAAATCACTTACATCGCTCAGTAACACAAACACACAGAAGTACTGGTGTCCAGAGAGAAAGGGAAAATTTCCTTCGGGATAAAATTGTACCCTCGGAAAAAGCCCTTGCAACGCCGAGCTAAGTGGCGAGAAAACAGACCCGCCCGACAGGACAAAGACGTGGAAGAAACTTCGCGAAAAAGAGTATTTTAATGCCATTAATATAGAAATCACTCTCACACCAGAAAGTGCTGACACTGAAATGGAATCTTCTAAGGCATTAAGCTGTACACTTGAAGAATCCCGTGCAACGCCGGGCTATCCAGCTAGTAATATGTATTTCAGAATAAATTCAATTGCGACAGTTGAATTTCTTGTTGCAAAACTAAATGAATTTAGCTTAAAATCCTTAAGGATCTCTTAAAGGTATAGTTAAAAAATTGAAGTAGGGTCTAAAGATTTATAATCATTAGTTCATTTTGTTTTAAGATGTATTTTGAACCCAACAATTCTCTCAGAAGTTAATTTTTTCCTCAATGAATCAAAATACAGTGAAATATGTAAACGCAAAAACGCTTAAGACGAAATATCTGTTAACACAAAATAATGCAACAGTCCAGACAAACTAATGTGTGTTTGCAATTGAACCCTGCAAATTTTTCTCTTAGCAGAGGATATTTGCCTTATGAGATGAACGATATACGGAAAAAACCAGCTAGGTAGGCTGGATTTAAGAGAATGTGAAATAAAAGAGAGTTGGTTTCACTTGTTTCGTAGAAAGAAGGCTAACTTAGTTTTGAAATACCCTCGGTACACAGCCTGTGTCACGAAATAATTTTGTTTATTTAAGCTGCTTTCATTCTCCATCCCTACACACATTTAAGAAAAACACGTCATCTCTCATAAGCTGGCTTTCAAATTCGGTGACGAATACATAGTAGTGTGATTAAAAATCAGTAAGTATATTTTGCATTATTTTTTTCTATTTTAGAAAAATTATTTTAGGAGCAAACAATCCTTCTGAAACAAACTGCTATATTGATTAAAATAAAGATAAAACTTCTTAAGGGTTCTGATCAAAAAAAGAAGAGGAAAACGCAAACTTGTATACATCTTTCTATTGCTAATTCAACTTCATCAAAAATAGGAAAAAAAAGTAACAGAAAAAAATCTTGTAAATATTATTTCTTATTAAATACATTAATATACACATATTTATTGGAAATGAAATGCATTCTAATAAACTTAACTTTGTTGAATATACGCGTTTCATTGTAATATCCCTTAACACGAAATTCTTTTCTTCGGAAAATTATTTCAGTCCCACTCAGTTTCATGTTAAACGATTTTCACTGTTTAGCTCTTTGAACTATCATGACTATTATTTTGATAGAAAGTTTTCAGAATTACTTGGGTTGTAAAACTTTGGGCAACTGTGTGTGTATTATATGTTTTAAGAAATAGAAAATAGAACATTATATATTTTTAGAAGTAATCTTTCCGATTTGTAGTTTGAAGCTAAACTAATCTAGCTCAAATTACACTTTGTCCTTATTTTTAACTTAATTTTCACACAACTTGTACAGAATTCACTAAGTTTAAAATTTAAACATATAAGACTCTGGTTTTATTCAACACTACAAACGGTCTGCAAGACACTTGAAGAAAACGAAAATTAAACATCGAACTATCTAGAAATATAAGGATTTCATTTTATAAATTGTAAGCATCCCTGTGCAATATAATTCTTAACAGTAAAATCGTACCCAAATGCATACAGAAAACATGAGTGAGTCTGCTCCAAATTAAAGCAAAATTTTAATACACTAATTTCAAAACATTACGCACAAAAATAGTATTAGACATGGAATACAATAACTTTCTTTAGAGATAAAACTTCGTTTATTTTATTTCAAATACAGTACATCTATTTATACCTGCACAAGTAAAAATATACTTGTTTCTTTTAAAATACTAACTTTCTGCATGTTTTTCTATGCTGATAATTGTAGTCAATAGCAGCTCGAAGGAAGTTCTTGATATGACAAAAGCTGCTGCATCTAGAAAATAAAATATATGCTGCTTCTGTAAGTTGTAAGGTACAGTCTCAGATCTTTCAGTTCTGATCGCTTGGACACATAAGTGGCAAATAAAAGACACGAAGCACAAATTAGTATGATAACTTTCATTGGTTACTGCATCCATTAATGCTCTCAGATAGTTCTGTATGTATGTATGTCGCAGCTTCGAATCCTGATAAAAGAGACCATTCTGGTTCGAAGCGAGAAAACAGTTTTGCCATACAATGATGAATAATTGCTTTTCCAATACTTGGTCGAAACAAAGAAACTGGAGTGGGTTCAATTATACTGGTACTTATACAGGCGGCTCCCAGCTTAGTTCAGTTAATATTCTCAGGGACGTGATAGCCTGTTGGTCATGGTCCGCACTCATGGCCGGTGTGTCACGAGTTCGAGTCCAATGGTCACTGAAACCCCTCCCTGTAGAGGGCTGATGCAGGTTAAATCTGTCGAGACTCAATGTCCTAATATTGGAATGACGTAATTTCGGAGAGGGGGTTTTTCGATCGAACAAAATTTTCGTTTTGAAAAAAATGCTTTTTCATATGTACTTAATACTGCAAAGTTGCTTAGTTAATTGAATAAAAATTATATTAAAAAACCATTCTCTCTTTTAGGTCTAGGACTCCAGATATAGCGGCTGTTGTAACCTAGTGGTCATGGTCACGGACTCATGGCCAGTGTTTTATGAGTTCAAGGCCTATAGCTCCTAAGGAATCATGGCTCGAGGCTGGTGTGTCTTGAGTTCAAGCCTTGTTCCGATGAAGACTCATCGTACAGAGGAGATTGTAGCACGTTAAATATGTCGAGGCTCAAACGTCCTCCTGTAGGTGTTGAGTGGAATTTAAGAGGGGTTGCTAGCGTAGTTGTGCCATCCTCGTCACTTGACTATGGTTCAAAATTAAGAGAGGGGTGTACCAAAAGTCCTCGAGTGGCTGAGCAGTACGGAAATAATGTTATTAATGTATGACGTTAATGTAATGTTAGATTCTAAAGAGTTGCCACATAAAGAGTCATTCCTTTTGTGGAGGCAGGAAGACTTTTGCTCTTTGCACCAAGTTCAAGACTCAGCAAGCCTCTCCAGATCACATCTTCGACTGCTTGGTACATTCGAGGGGGAGGACCGTTTTTCTCTCCCCTCCTCGTATTGGATTTCTTAAAGGTCAATGGTCTTTTGGGTCTTGTCCGACTCCGTCAGACAGACTGAGGATTAGCCACAACAACAATCTTAATGTTTACTCACTCACTCATGACACTGATGACACTCCGTGCAGAAGGGTTTATGTACTTTAAATCTATCGAGGCTTAATGTCCACCCATAGGCGGGGTGTAGAAATTCGGAAACAGGTGCCAGCTCAAATGATCTCCTTGTCAAATTACGGAGCCCGTTGCCAGTAGCCCTCTTGTTGGTTTATAGTGCGATGTTAATAGAATTTTTAATCACTCATTATTAAGACCCCATCATAATCATTTTGCTTAAAAGTTAAATGCCGAGGACGACATCTGAGTAGGAGTCCCACTTTCCATAACATGTTAACGTGAGGTCTTTATAAAATCAACAGATTTTACGGCATTGGCCCTCGGAGGGACTAGAGTGGAACTAGTGAGTGTGAGTGAGTGAATGTTAACATCACACTGTTCAGCTACTCGAGGGCTTTTAGCGACTTTGAACCATGGTCATGTGACATGGTCGACACGTGAGCTGGCACCCTATCTCTTAACTATCACACCACACCAACGGGAGGACGTTTTAGCTCTCGACAGATTTAACATGTATCGCTCTCCTACACGGCGGGTCTTTTGTGTTACTGGGCTCGAACTTGTGACAAGCCAGTCACGATACGATAGATACCTTGACCACTAGGTCCTGCAGCCACGCTACGTTGAGGTTCAAAAGTCCTCCCGTTGGTGTGGTGTAAAAAGGCGTGCGATCTTATGTTTCGTCCTCGTCACTTGATACATGGTTTAAAATTACGACGTCCGTCACCAGAAGTCCTCGTGTAGCTGTATAGTGTGCATAACGTTAAAACAACTCTCTCGGGGTTATAATGCCCTCATTAATAATATTTCTATGAATTCGCTTACTCCTACGCCAAATTAACCACCCTTCAGGGTCCCCCTACTCTTGTTCCCTTTTTCAGATCGTGTTTATTTAAACTACTTAGTTATCTTCCTGCAATTTAGACAACGTATAGTATAGACATTAAAGTGAAGAATTAAAACAGTCTGAAATTAGTAGGCACCTCCAAAAGAACTAAACCAATATAAATGAACCATAGCATATCGTCGGCCTAATTATCAGAATGCGTATCTCCTTTTTTGTCGCTAAATTAATAAAGGAGTGCTACTTGCGAAATTGTTGTTTATGGTTACCAAGATGGGCGATAATATTGCAATATGGTTACCTTGATATTTTTAAATAATTATTATATTATATAAGCAGGGTTATGCATAATTATTATATCTAAAAATTATATGAATATTATCATATACCTTAATTACTATTAAATTATAATATATTACATAATATTATTCTACATAATTTTGATTATATAATATTTATATTCATTATTAATTGATGTTTGTTATTTTGAATCTAATCCTGTATTCTTCATTTGTAATATATTTCAAAGCAGTTCTTTATAATGGCATCTTGGAGTTCACGTAATTCGACAGCAACCGCAGAACAACGCTTGGAACGTAGCTCTTCTGTATCAAATTTAGTTCCCTTGTGGAGCTACGCTTTCTGATAATTAGGCCGACGATATGTAATCACGATGTCAACCACGTTACCACGCGATAAAAATAAAAGAAACCAAATGTTATTGCTATGGCCCAATTTAGCGTAGTGTACTTGAATCAAAATAGTGTCCGATAAAGTTCTAACAAAAACTAAACTTTTCATCTAAAAAAACATCTGCCAATTTTAAATAACGAATAGAGACCAAGTATAGAGAACACATGATTTTATCTGAATAAGTCTGCATTTCGTTACCTTACAGCATGAAGTCCTCGAGGCACACTAATCTACACTCCAGGCCAAAAATTTTTTTATCCTAATGAAATTAGTAGAATAAGTGACAAAATTAAACTTTCATGTATTTCGAATTAAAATGTATTACTTAGTAAAACAATAAATAACCTTCATTTTATATTAAAAAAGTGTATATTTTATTAAAACATTTAGTAAACAATAAAATATGAATCATTAAATAGAGTTGGTTCGAATTTTATACATTTCGTGAATTGATAGAAATTCATGAAACATTTTAAATTAAACTGGATGAATTCAAAAGTGGCTTTGTTCATAAATATAATTAGTTTAACAAACGAGAGCGGAACGCTCACCTACAGGAATGACAGCTATTTCAATGTTATATTTTGGTAAAAAAGAGCTTGACACTGCTGATTTGTACAAGTTATATCAATCCTCTGGCGCTGTAGATGAACCCATCTTCCTCACTTTCTTCATGCCTGGCTGTAAGCTGAAAATGTAGTCAAGAGCAGCTACAGTAAGGTTTAGAAAATCCATATAACAATTGCATCTAGAATATAAAATAATAACAGCTTCTTGAAATATATAACGTACAATCTCATATCTTTCAATTCTGATCGCTTGGACACAGAAGTGGCAAATACAAGCTACGAAATATAAATAAACACTATAACTTTCAATGGGTATTGTATCCATTAATTCTCTCAGATAGTTTTGTATGAATGTTACGGCTTCAAATCCTGACAAATGAAACCATTCTGGCTCGTAGTGAGAAACTAGTTCTTCCATGCTGTGATGAATCAATGCTATACCAATAGATTGTGGAAACAAACTAACAGGTGTGGGAATAAGTTCGGATATACTTACTGGAGGATCCCAGGCAGGTTATTGTACATCACCACGAATGAAATTGATTCTTCTAAAAATAGAGTAATGTTGTTTATGTGCAAGCGATTGTACATGTTGAAATATGGAGTGGTTGATCTTCACGTCACCTCACACAGGGATATGGATCTATAAAACAATCCTCCATCCCCTATCTGAAATTGTATTTTTGCGCTAACAAGTGGGAGTCCTGAATGGGAAAACAAAGTTCATTGAATTTTCAGAGACGTAGATCTTATTGGATGTTAGGGTAAGGTAGGTGGATGACGTCAGAGTCCGAGAGGTGTTCTTGATGGCTTCAGCGAGAAAGATCTTGAAGATTTTTGCGGGAAGTACTATTTGTTGGAGCAGAGGCAACAGCATTGGTTGATTGCAATAAATGAGAAAGCTCTCTATTGGCTACCCTGAAGTTTGGATAATTAGGATGAAGGTAGAAATGAAAAAGCTTGCCTGATGGGTGCAGCGATAAGAAATTGAAAGATGCAAAGGGCTTAAGGATAAAAAGGGGGGATTTAGAATATTTAGTATGCATTCCCCACCGGTAAATGCAAAATATTAATATTGGGGGAGGGGGTACGAATCTGAGTGGTCGTTCTAGTGATAGTTTTGGGTAAAATATTTGTGTAAAAGCTACATCGGAGAGACTACAGGTTGGTTGATTAAGAATAAAAAATAAAGAACAATTACTCTGGTTTTAGTATATTAAGAAAAAAAATACTTTCATATTTACTAAAGTATTACAAAATTACTAAGTTGTTTGATTAAAAGTGAGTGAATATTTACGTCACACTGTTCAGCAATCGAGTGCTTTTGGCGACGGACCTCGTCATTTTGAACCATGGTCATGCGACATGGTCGACACGTGGGCAGACAGCCTATCTCTTAACTATCCCAACACACCAACAGGAGGACATTTAAGCTCTCGACAGATGTAATGTGCATCTCTCCCCTCTACACGGCAGGTTTTCAGTGATATTAGACTCAAACTCATGAATCGCCGACCCCGAGCCTGTTACCTTGACCACTAGGCTACCACGGACACTTTTTATAGGAGCCAGATAAGAATTTTAAAAAAAACCTGAATTACATGAGAAGAAGATTGTTGTCTAAAATAGAGAAATACAACTTAAATGTAGATCCAGCAAGGATCTAGTGGCCGCGGTAGTCGAGTGGTATAGGTATCGGACTGTGGCTTGCCTTGTCACGAGTTCGAGTCCAGTACCACTAAAGACCCACCGTGTAGGGCAGCGATGCACATTAAATCTGTCGTGAGCTGAAACGTCCTCCCGTTGGTGTGGTGTGGTAGTTAGGAGTGGGGGTTCCAGCTCTAGTGTCGTCCACGTCACTTGACCATGGTTCAAAATTACGTGATCCGTCGTCCAAAGCCCTCGTGTAGCTAAGCAGTGCGACGTTAATAATCAATCAATCAACCAGCTAGGATCTATTATTTATGAAATACTCGATTTTAACCAGTTGTACATCGAAGGGTGTAGCAAAAGTGCTAGCAAATCTTTTAAATCCCAAAAAATCCGATTATTCCATGGAAAAGCAGGGACAGGTTCTTTTCATTTCTGTATTTTCTGCATTGAAGATTACCTTGTCCTTTACGTCTATTACAAACACGCGTCGAAAAATACAATATTGGGAGTACCATCTAAAGAATATGGGTATTAGAAGTGTGTGTAGCTATTAGAATCACAAAGAGTCCCCATCGTATTTGCCATGAACAAAACAAAAATTTATTAGAGTCCTTATCTGAGGATGACACTATAAGGACAACGTTAGGCGGCCTCACTTGTAACATGAATTGGGTGTGGAATGCAGACCACTCATCTCCTCGGACAAACCCCTACTTGGAATAAAACTTTCAATGAACATAAAATTTAAATTTTTTCATTTTTAATTTGGGGCATATTAGCAAGTTTGAGTTTTTGCGCGTTGCACGACTTAAAAATTTATAATACAGTAGAACCTGTTTTAGTGTGGGGTCCTTTTTTTTAAGCGAATTTATTTTTGTGCGATTTGTTTCATGTGATTTTATTTTTGTAAGATATTTTTGCGCGATCTTTTTTTTTTTTTTGCGACATATGAATTTCAACGGATTTGGTGACAATGTAATGTTTTCTCTCAATGTACGTACATACACGTCGAGCATTGGCGTAACGAGTAGCCCCGGTCTATTACCGTTGACACTATATGCAGAATAACTGTTGGCTGTACAGTAAGTAAGACCTTTCTTAAAGGAAACCTTGATCCAGAGAATCAATCCGTTATATGTAGGCCTGCAGTACATTGACAACCCATAGCAATATATCACCAGTATCACTTTATTCATTCTCTTATCTGTATGCCTAAGTTTGAACAAACACAATCACTGCAAAATTACCTTCTCTTCAAAGAAATTTATTGCATCTATACTTATTGGTAGATTTTGGGTATTCATTTTTATAGCAAAATAGTAAAAAATTTATCCTTAAGTGTATATACAGTGGGCCACAAAAGTGTTCGTACACTTGCAATTTCTTATAAAATTGAATGTTTTCAACTAAAAAAATATAATATATTGTAATTGTAATTTTTTTATGATATCTGCAACTTGTTCTTAATGAAATGACATAATTATTTTTTTTAAAATAGTATAACTATTTTTTAAAAAATTAATAATGAAAAAGCTAATAAAAAATTATCCCACAAAAGTCTTCGTACACTTAACAAAAATCTCAACTTAGCTTTAAATATTGTAATTTTTCTTTTTTAGAATTAGTAGGATATCTTTTAGTGTCCACAACACCTTTTAAGAGTCTTGGTATAGATTTAATCATTTTTGTAATTTCTGCATCGATTTTCCTCTATTCTTCTGTGATTATTGTTTTTACTTCACATTTTGTGTTTATTTGTCATGTTTTCTTTTTTTTACGTCAAACCCTCACCAAATATGTTCTACTGGGCTAAATAAAGTGATTGAAGAGGTGTTTTCATAATTTTGGGACAGTTATAGAGACACCAGTGGCGTACATTGAGAGCAGTGCTTTTGGTGCCATTACCCTGTTAAAAAATGAAGTCGTTTCCGATATCCAAATTTTGGGTGGATAATTTAAAATTTCCCTTAAAATATTTAAATAGAGCTCATGTGATTCACAATATCAACAAAAAATACTAAATTACCTAATTCTGAGACCAATTTACAACCCCACGCCAAAACACCTTCACTTCAATGCTGAAGCATGGAGGCGGAGGAGTTCTTGTTCCACATAAATTCATGGGATGAAACTCCTTATTTTTTAATTTACCAGCTATTATAGGCCCATCGGAACCAAAAATGTTGAATTATCTGCCATTCCAATCAATTTGCTGTCAATTTTTAATATTTTGAAACTTAATCCCAAGAATCTAGTTGGATCAATAAAACATGGAGGTGGAAGTGTTCTTGTGTGGTGGTGTAAATCGCGCGGCCACAGAATGAGGTAGTTTGGTAATTTTTGTTGATATTATGAATCATGAGCGCTATTTAAATATTTTAAAGATAAATTTTAAATTATACGCCAAAAATTTGGATATTGGAAACGACTTTATTTTTAACAGGATGACGCCAAGTGCACTGCTCTCAATATACGCCCCTGGTGTCTCTCTAACTGTCCCCAAATTATGAAAATACCTCCTCGATCACTTTATTTAGCCCAGTAAATATTTGAGATTTTAGAAAAATAAGAAAACATGACAAAAAACTCAAAGAAGTAAAAACAATCACAGAAGAATGGGGGAAAAATCGATGCAGAAATTACAAAAATGATTAAATCTATACCAAGACCCTTAAAAGCTGTGACACTAAAAGATATCCTACTAAGTACTAAAATTAAGAAAGAAATACAATATTTAAAGCTGTTGAGATTTTGTTAAGTGTACGAAGACTTTTTTTGGCAATTTTTATTAGCTTTTTGATTATTAATTTTTTAAAAAAATAGTTATACTATTTTTTAAAAGTTAATTACGTCATTCCATAAAGAACAAGTTACAGATATCATAAAAAATTACAATTACAATATCTTAATTTTTACTAGTCAAAAACATTAAATTTTATAAATTGCAAGTGTACTTCTATAAATGTTTAGAGCTATTCTTGTGCTGACTTTGTTCAACAACTTATCTACATATTCCTAGTTTCTTTTGTATTTTTTTTAGAAAAAAAAACTTGCTGATGAGCTTAATTTTTTTTTCTGTCATGTTTGTACAGTTTCAAACTGATGCATTTAATAATGCTTACCTGATATAAGTGTAATTTACAGAATTTGTTATTCTTAAAGCTGTCTTTTGGAGTTCCTGAAATACAAGGAAAAATGCGAAAGAAGTTATAGAGTTGAGAGAGAAAAAATCCATGCACAAGTTTTGTAATTAAAAGGAGATAACCCCCAAAAAAAAACATCCTTTAATGGTTTTGTGAAACGATTTTTATAAAACAAAAATGTTTTGTTATAGATTTAGGTAAGAAAAAAATTAAATATTTGGTATAGCTGCGTTAAAACGTGAGTTCTCTCTCTCTCTCTCTCTCTCTGCATAAGAACTGCTTACAAAAATTTGCTTTGTGGTGATACAGATAGTGATATTTTTGGATCAGTTATATCTTTTTCTCATAGTGTTGTGCTTGTATATTTATAGAATAAAAAATCAAATTCAAACTTTGCTTTAAAAAAAGCTTTAAATTAACTGATATGATAGTATATAATGATGCATACAAATACCAAATAAAGCAAGGAAAAAAATCCTTGGAGATTTCCTTGTCAATTGTAATTCAGCAAGGTGACTGCAGAATTATAGGAAATATGTATCCTTTTTATAAGAATCTATCCCTTTTTTGTGTATTCATTTATATATTAAATGATTTAAAATAAATCAAGGAATGTCTTTGGTACTTTATTTACTTGATATTGAATTTAAAAAGTTATGTTCTGCAATACTTTTTAAACTATTGTATGTAATATAATAAAAGAAAATGTACTATAAAAAGCTTTTTTTCTTTATTATATGTATATAAATAATTTTATGCTCTTTATTGTAATGTTTTGCAAAGTTAAATAGTTTTCTTATTCAAAGTATTTTTTTTCCAGAAACGAAAAAGTACATCTGAACATTTAAAAAAAAACTTAAGAAAATATTTCCCAGAAGAAAAATAAGCAAGAATGAATAAAAATCCTTTCGTGTGCTACGATAGGTCAATGGTTTGTCATTAAAAGATATTTTTAATGAAGATATTCGACGTTAAAACCTAAATTTAAGTCAGAACAGCTTCCAAATGTCAGGTTAGTTCATGCAGAATACTCAGGAGTTTCCTCACCTCACATAATTATAAGCCTTCTAATGCCATTCAGAACATTGTATAAGGGATGCCCAAATGAAAAGTGGATAAATTTAATAAAAAGAATGCCTTTTTAATGGAAATCAAAATAAATCGCCATTGGTGTTGTGACACATGTACCTTCGTTTGGGCTGCAGATGTATGTTTTCACTCTAGGAAGAATGTGGTGGACTCTTGAGGAAGTCCTGTCCAGCTTCCTTCACTTCTTCGTTTAAATAGAAACGTAATACTCTTCTAAGGGGCCCTATAGACCTAGAAGTTGCAGGATGATATATCCGGACTGTACGGTGGGTGTTCTAACATTTACCGAAGGATTTTTTAAAAGTTCTCTTGCTTTCATGAGAGAAGTGTGGGAAGACATGACCATGGAGATTCGATATCGTTTGCCACCCTTTTCGAAAACTTTTACACCAACTTTTCCCAGATGTTTGACCTAAACAGTTCTCTCGTCATAGACGGCCACTATTCGTCGACAGATGTCTGCATTAAACTCACCTCCTGCAGTCAGAAACCATATTACCACGCGTTGTTCCGATCTGGACGAATCTATGTACGGCAGGACTTAACTTTTGATCTATTTCCTCTACCACGATCAAGTGTTGCTGAATACCGTATGCGATGTACACTTCCTATCGTACCTGTTTGGAGGATGTGCTATAGGTACACTCATTCTGACACAATCGCATGCGTCCACTTTTTATTCGGGAACCCTTATATTTGTGAGATATTTCTTAATGCATGGGGGGAGGGGGAGATTAAAACAAATTAAACACATAAATGAAATGTCATTTCCGATCATTTCAAAAACCTTGACTTTGACAGTTTGTTTGAAAAAAAAGGTAAGCACATCCCATTTACTAAATAAAATGCGTGGTTAGGGGAGCATTACACCTGGAGCATTAATTAATGTTAGTAAATTCTACCGAAAATACATGAAATCAAAAGAAAAACAAAGGTTCTATTGTATAAAAGTCTTTTAAGATCAGTTTTAACTTATGTATGTGAAACTTGGACCATGTCTCGAACAGATGAGAACATGATAAGTACCTACGAAAGGAATACTTTAAGATTTATTTTTGTAGCAATTCAAGAACATGGCGAAGAGGATCAAATTTGGAGCTCTATTAATCATATAAGGCATCTGACATTGTTAACTTCATCAAAATACAACGAATTAAATGGGCAGGTTACGTTATCTGATTGTATGAAAACCTCACCATTAAAAAAGTCTTCAATGCTCAACCAACTGGCACACGAAGAAAGGGCAGACTAAATATTAGATGGATTGATGGCCTAGAAAAAGATCTCCTAGTTTTGAGAACTAGGCATTGGAGAACACTAGCAGGAAGAAGGCTAGCCTGGAAAAGGCTCCCTGAGAAGGTCAATGCCCCCCTTGGGCTGTCGTGCCACTGAAGAAGGAAGGAAGGAATAAATACTGAATTATATTGATATTATATTATATTAAATAAATTTAATAGAAAATACTTTTTCATTTAAATGTTTTCCATAAAGTACCAATAACGTGCTTTTCTACTTCAAAAAGTACTTTGAGGTATGTTCTTTTAAGGGTTGGATTGCGTTCCCCGATAACATCTTGCGACATATAGCCATCGTTCGATAGCCATGTCGTGGGGTTTCAGCGTAAGTTAGAGGTGTGGGATTCTCGGAATGATGAGGCATTTTAGAATTCTTAATATGACTTTTATTAAGAATTTAACTTAGATTACTTAGATATCGAACAAACTTATATTAAGTGAGAATAAACCAAAACACGTAGTCTTAACTAACTCAGATCACGCAATTAGATCACTTATTAATATAAATATATTATATCCGCCTAATCTCAATCTCAATAATATACTAGCTTTCAGAATATAATCTTCCTACCTTGGTTGAATACTCAACGTCCAAGCTATTTCAAATCTTTCTCCAAAGGTTGTACAATGGTATGTACCTTGGTATAGTTGGCGGGGTGGCGTCTTGATTCTAAGTAAGCCGTCGATTAACACTTCTATTTTCCCTTACACTGAATTTTTTTAAATTGCCATTTTTGCTCACAAAAAATTTCTATCCTTTTAAAGGTTATCTTATTTGATCTATGCTTCGTTTAAATTTTTGGGTTTTGGGGTTTGGGAAAAGTTTTGCCATTAATCATGGCCGTCAAAGAACATAGAGGTTATGTTAGAGGAAGAACGCGAGAGATGTCACAATCTTAACTTTTTAGGGTTTGAAGACCACTACTCTATTTGATCAATCCACTGCTTAAAGATTCGGTTGTAAAATCAATGCCGCAGTAAAACTAATTCGAAGATGATTCATATTTTTAAAGAGACTGGGGGTCGTATCCCCATGAAAATACATAGTAGTTTGTCGGGACCGTTGTATTATTTTTGTTACCTGATATTTCATCTTAAGCGCTTTCGCGTTAAACGTATTTCACTGTATTCGAGATGGGCCCCGCATAAGTTAAATGAGACTTTGAATTATCGCTTGTCAACGTATGAGAACATTCTGCTTGCACGAACAAATCGAACCTCTCTTGGAGCAGAAGATATGGGGATGTAAAAGGGGATTCCCAATGAAAATATCGTAAGAGCGTTTCTCAACTGGGGGCCTTCCCCTTTGGGGGCATGATAACCTTTACAAGGGGAAGGGCGCGAGCATATCAAAAAGTCATAAATAAAAAGATGTAAAAATTCAAATTTACTGACAGGAGCTAAAACAAAATACATTTTGACGTAATAAAAAGTAAAATACCATTTAATTGATATAGTATAATTATAAAACATTTTGTACTGCATAATGTATGTGATAATTAATTTATCAATACTAAGTTAAGAACAAGATTAATAATTACTAGTGTCTTCCATGGGCTTGTCATAGACAAAATTTTTTACACAAAATTCATTTCTTATCTTATAATTTGTAGGTTTATAACTAAAGTCATAATGTAGCTTTAGCAAGTAGCTTTTAGTACGTTTTTTTTTGAAATCAGTACATTGCTATTGTATGGAGGGGGCGCGATGAAAAATTGGGTCGCAAATATTGAAAGTTTAAGAAGCACGTACTAAGGAAATGGGTATTTTGGGGGAACCCGGAAAACCTGCGCCTACCCTCTAAAACCGAAGTTGAACCTGAATCGGGAACGTCTTAAGGCATGGCCCAGGGCCTCACCCCTTTTGTGGGGGCCTCGTTCTTTCCAACCATCCATAAGAATATGATCAGAATAATTTTTTTGAGGCGTGTTGGGGTTATTGGCGCAAGAGCCATTTTTGTCTAAACTGCGCCAAACATTAGTAAAACATTAAAAGTATAAAATCACCAAAAATTTGATTAAATTTCATTTTAAAAGAAACGAAAAATCTCAAATTTTGTGTAAAAGTTTTTTTTAATAAATTGAAAATACAGAGATTAGCGAGGGAATTCCCACGAAGTTCGGTAAGTATTGTAAAAGTTTTTTTCTATTTCTGGTTGGTTTTAAAAAAGTAACGATTCCCCTGAAATAGTTTTCCATCTTTTTCACATAATCAGGGTTCGAAGCACACAATCATGTCTTCCCTCATCCGTTGTATATTCCACAGAAGATGATTTTCTAGGTCTAGGTTAATGCTCGAATATTATTCCGGAATATTTTCGAAGAACAGGGAACTTCAAACTACATGTGAATTGGCTACAGTGGAGACCGTTGTCCATTCCTAGGCCTAATGCCATAAATGAACAGTCAAATCATTTAGTCGAAATGCTGCCATCGGTCGAACTGGTTTGTGAGATTGTGAGCAATATAGGGATCTTAAGACATTTTAGGCCCCTGGGCCCTTCTTCAAAAGTACGTCCTGAGCCCCTACACAAAGTAGGTCCCAACTATGACCCTTAAAGAGACAGTACATAGTTCATAGCATATGTTGCAAATACTGTACAAAACAAATGTGCATGACTTTTCAATCGCACCACAGGCTCATCCGATACTGCTTGAGTAATGATAGAGTTAATTTTCCGACTGGTTCGGAACCATGATTTTAAAAAGTGCATAAATGTATAATTTTCATGATATTTAGTGTCACTTAGATTGAATACATGCATAAAATTGTTTTAAGGACATTATGACAAAAAATTATTTAAATACAATATTTTGGCAAAAAAATTTAACTTAGAATAACCTTTTTCCAAATGTTCTCCTTTGTAAAAATGCCTATTGTATTAATATTTTGTCTGTATATTACGCAGATGTTGTACAGAGGTCCACTATGATTTTTGAAAAATTCAGTTTATTTTCAGAGTTACAACCATTTGAAATAATTATCGGCGTATTTTCTAAAATTCTCCCTTCTGTTTCGAAAACATGGATAAACCGACTTCCAAGGTTATGCGTTTCAAAATTTAGTTGAACCTCTGTACAGAGGTCTGAGCTGAATACAGGCAAAATATTAATACAATAGAAGCATTTTTACAAAAGGAGAACATTTGGGAAAAAAGGGTTTTTCTAAGTTAATTTTTGCCAAATATTGTATTTAAATAATTTTTTTCATATAATGTCCTTTTAAAAAAATTTTATCATGTATTTTAATCTAATGACACTAAATATTATCCATTTACACGCTTTTGAAAAACACGGTTCTGGAAAAGTAGTCGATACCTTAAGTGATAGGCCAAGAGTTGTACTTGGACGGTCAATTTCATGTAGCGGTTGACATATCGTCCGGAATTCTCAGTTTTTCCGGGGAATTAAACCCGAAATAACATTTGACAATTGTAATTTGGAGAACAAGACGAGGGTTCCTTTTACCCAGTCCTTGGACCGGGGCCAGTTAGCCCATGCCTTAAGCGTCCCTAGAGCCATGGACATTTATTAGTTACATATTACCGTTTGTACGAATATTTGACAATACATGCTGTCAGCGTGCTTCTCAAACTTTCAATACTGGCTCCCCTTTCAATCACAATTTTAATCGCACCCCCTTATACATTAATAATGTACTGAATGCAATAATATTGCACTTTGACGCTAAAGCTACAATACGCGATCTTAATTATAAACCTACAAATTAATAACAAGTCAGTGCTTCTCAAACTTTCAATACTTGGGGCCCTTTTCAATCATAATTTTTAATGCACCCTTTTTACTATAATAATGTATTGAATGCAAAAATAATGCACTTTGACGCTAAAGCTACAAAACTATCTTAATTATAAACGTACAAATTACTAAGATAAGTATATTAAATTTTTTATATATGTAACTTTTAAGAGTAATATATATTTTATTTTTTTCTCAAATTTTAAATTGGAACAGATTAAAATGCGGTGGTTTCTTTCAAGACAAAAATATAGATTCAGCCAAATATAGAAAATGCACCCCAGAGTGTCAATTTCTAATCGTAAACCTTCCTTTGAAAAACTTTCCTCTACAAGACAAGCCCAAGGGAAGTCGCTAATTTTATTAAACTTGCTCTTAATTTAGTATTAATAAATTAGTTATAAATAAATTTTTGCAGCACTGACATTAAAATTATACTGTCTGAAGTACTCGCTCTTGTGAATGAGTTCATTTTTTAAAAAATAAAACATTCTTGATAAATAGCTGAATTGTCAGGAGAGTAAACCCAAAATGAGCGACAATATTTACGAAAATGTAAATGATATTTTTAAAATGAATGCTCATATTATATATTAGTTTTAAGCGAACTGTGTAATTTAAGCCTTTAGAGAATTGCATTTAGAATTAATGTTAAAAAAATGAAAATAATATAAAATTCCAATGAAGAATAATAGTGTTATTTTTAATATTTAAAGAGCTAGAAGACTTTCAAAATGTTTTTATCCCGGTGGCAGACACATACTCGATACTAGCGTTAATGATCACGCGGGGTGATTGAGTCACCCCAATCCTTTTTTATAATTATTTTATTGTACACGATACAAATCATGATTCCAGTGAATAATTTAACTAAGAGAAAGTAAACTTACCTACTTTCAAGAACTTTTTTAAATATTTCTTTTGGGATCAAATAAGCAGTTTGTCAGAATTAACGATTTTTTGATCTGTGTGTTTCCACATGACACTACTTCCGGGTTAAAAGTGTATTCCCTTATGATAATATTTATGTTACTGCTAAAAATTATGTAAAACGTTTTTCATTATGCTTTATATGTTTGAGAATACTCATAAAAAAAAGTATTGGCCAAGTAATCCTTCAAAGTGCTCTCCCCTGGTTTTTTCCAAATATAAAACTCTTTGCATGGAAAAGAGCGCAACAGAGAAATACATTACTTACAACCTCCTTGAATGAGAAAACAAATACATAAGAGAGGGGTCATAATTAACTGTACCAATAACTTGAAGGTCAAACAGATTATCAGCAAAAACAGATAACAGCTATAATGTGCAGTATTTCAAAAATAATCACAGTGATGAATTTTTATGCTCCTAAAATTTTTTTTGATTCTGGGCCTGGGATTTGTTTTTTCTCGTGAAAAGTAGTAAAAAACACCCCATCATGAGATTACAGCAAATCAAAAAATTTTATTTTGATTTTTAGATCAAAGATAGCTAATTAGGTTTTGAAGAAGTTTTATTTTTCAGAGTGACTTATATCGCCTCTAAATTATATCAAAGTGCATTTTTATTATGTCGAAAATATTTGTTTTAATTCTCATTCCAGAGAGTAAATTAAGCTTTTAAATCTTTTATTTCCGATATGCTCGCACTTCCCGGGCGCCCCACAGTTTGAGTAGAAGCACTGTATTAGATTGTTCACAAAATTAGTTCAACCCACAAAATTTTTACTACCCACATTGTCTGTCTCACTCAACCCTAACCGTTACAAATAGAAAAAGAATATCAATTCACAGCCCAAGAACATCGAAAGCAAAAAACAAAATTGATATATTTGATTTCTGTGTGTCAAAGAATTTTCAACCAAATTTTTTGATACATTGTCTTATATAAAAAAAATTTCTCAGAGCAATGGGTCATGACCGGGCCACTCAAGTGTTGGTGGCGATGCGGCCCGCAGGTTGAGTATCGCTAATTCTAAATCCTTGCTTCCAAAGCAGGTCGAACGTTTCACGGGGAAAACGTGTAAAACATATGCGGTTCTGGGCGGCCCCTTTTTATGTAATTTGTAGCAACTTTTTATTTCTTTGCATATACCAGCTTGGGAACCCATTACAGGGGAAAAGGTTATGGCAAAAATTAACCTCAACAAAAGTGTTAAAAGGATATTTTATGTTTTATGACATTTTTTAGAGGGAATAGAATAGAATAAGGGGGATTACCAGAGAAAGGCTATTTTTTTAAAAGATTATTGGGAACGGGTTATTTGATTTCTAAACTATTTATTTAGCTCCAGCTTTGTATATATATATGGGAAAAGGAATATAAATATATTTATCCCCCTATCTCAATCTCAATAATATACTAGCTTTCAGAATATAATCTTCCCTACCTTGGTTGAATACTCAACGCCCAAGCTATTTCAAATTTTTTCTCCAAAGGTTGTACAATGGTATGTACCTTGGATAGTTGGCGGGGTGGCGTCTTGATTCTAAGTAAGCCGTCGATTAACACTTCTATTTTCCCTTACACTGAATTTTTTTAAATTGCCATTTTTGCTCACAAAAAATTTCTATCCTTTTAAAGGTTATCTTATTTGATCTATGCTTCGTTTAAATTTTTGGGTTTTGGGGTTTGGGAAAAGTTTTGCCATTAATCATGGCCGTCAAAGAACATAGAGGTTATGTTAGAGGAAGAACGCGAGAGATGTCACAATCTTAACTTTTTAGGGTTTGAAGACCACTACTCTATTTGATCAATCCACTGCTTAAAGATTCGGTTGTAAAATCAATGCCGCAGTAAAACTAATTCGAAGATGATTCATATTATTAATGAGACTGGGGGTCGTATCCCCATGAAAATACAT
This sequence comes from Trichonephila inaurata madagascariensis, assembly GCA_019973955.1. NCBI lineage: Eukaryota > Metazoa > Arthropoda > Arachnida > Araneae > Nephilidae > Trichonephila > Trichonephila inaurata. The sequence continues at coordinate 71,675 of BMAV01008028.1, forward strand.
AGTAGTTTGTCGGGACCGTTGTATTATTTTTGTTACCTGATATTTCATCTTAAGCGCTTTCGCGTTAAACGTATTTCACTGTATTCGAGATGGGCCCCGCATAAGTTAAATGAGACTTTGAATTATCGCTTGTCAACGTATGAGAACATTCTGCTTGCACGAACAAATCGAACCTCTCTTGGAGCAGAAGATATGGGGATTGAAAAGGGGATTCCCAATGAAAATATCGTAAGAGCTTTTCTCAACTGGGGGCCTTCCCTTTGGGGGCATGATAACCTTTACAAGGGGAAGGGCGCGAGCATATCAAAAAGTCATAAATAAAAAGATGTAAAAATTCAAATTTACTGACAGGAGGCTAAAACAAAAACATTTTGACGTAATAAAAAGTAAAATACCATTTAATTGATATAGTATAATTATAAAAAATTTGTACTGCATAATGTATGTGATAATTAATTTATCAATACTAAGTTAAGAACAAGATTAATAATTACTAGTGTCTTCCATGGGCTTGTCATAGACAAAAATTATACACAAAATTCATTTCTTATCTTATAATTTGTAGGTTTATAACTAAAGTCATAATGTAGCTTTAGCAAGTAGCTTTTAGTACGTTATTTTTTGAAATCAGTACATTGCTATTGTATGGAGGGGGCGCGATGAAAAATTGGGTCGCAAATATTGAAAGTTTAAGAAGCACGTACTAAGGAAATGGGTATATTGGGGGAAACCCCGGGAAAACCTGCGCCTACCCTCTAAAAACCCAAGTTGAACCTGAATCAGGGAACGTCTTAAGGCATGGCCCCGGGCCTCACCCCTCTGTGGGGGCCTCTGTTCTTTCCAACCATCCATAAGAATATGATCAGAATAATTTTTCTGAGGCGTGTTGGGGTTATTGGCGCAAGAGCCATTTTTGTCTAAACTGCGCCAAACATTAGTAAAACATTAAAAGTATAAAATCAAAAAAAAATTTGATTAAATTTCATTTTAAAAGAAACAAAAATTCAAATTTTGTGTAAAAGTTTTTTTTAATAAATTGAAAAACAGAGATTAGGGGGGGAATTTCCCCCCACGAAGTTCGGTAAGTATTGTGTTATTTTTTTTTGGGGGTTAAAAAGTAACGATTCCCCTAAAATTTTGTTTTCCATCTTTTTCACAAACGGGTTCAAGCACAAATCATGTTTTCCCCTATCCGTTGTATTTTCCCACAGAAGATGATTTTCGGGGTCTGGGTTAATGCTCGAATATTTTGGTTTTTTTGAAGAACGGGAATTTCAAACCAGGGAATTTGGGCACAGTGGAGACCGTTGTCCATTTAGGCCTAATGCCATAAATGAACAGTCAAATATTTATGAAATCTGCCATCGGTCGAACTGGTTTGTGAGATTGTGAGCAATATAGGGATTTTTTAAGACTTTTTTGGGCCCCGGGACCCTTCTTCAAAAGTACGTCCTGAGCCCCAAAAAAGTAGGTCCCAACTATCCCTTAAAGAGACAGTACATAGTTCATAGCATATGTTGCAAATATTTCAAAACAAATTTTCATGACTTTTAAAACGCACAAGGCTCATCCGATACGTTGATAAAGATAAGGGGAATATCCCATTGGGGCGGGAAACCGATTTTAAAAAAAATGCATAAATGTATTTTTCATGATAAGGTCCTTAAAGAATAAAGTAAAAGTTTTAAGGACATTATAAAAAAAAATTTAAATACAATATTTTTGGGAAAAAAATTTAACTTGAATAACCTTTTTTTTAAATGTTCTTTTGTAAAAAAAGCCTATTGATTTAAAATTTTTGTTGTAATTAGCAGATGTTGTACAGAGGGCATATGATTTTTGAAAAATTCGTTTACAGGTTACAACCATTTGAAATAATTTTCGGCGTATTTTCAAAAATTTTTCCCTTCTGTTTTTGAAAACATGGATAAACCGACTTCCCCAAGGTTATGCTTTAAAATTCAGTTGAACCTCTGTACAGAGGTCAGCTAATCGGGGGAAAATATTAATACAATAGAAGCATTTTTAAAAAAAGGGGAACATTTGGAAAAAAGGGTTTTTCTAAGTTAATTTTTGCCAAAAAGTATTTAAATAATTTTTTTTATATAATGTCCAAAACAAAACATGTATTTAATCTAAAAGACACTAAATATTTTCCAACACGCTTTTGAAAACGGTTCTGGAAGTAATACCAAGTGATAGGCCCAAAAGTTGTACTTGGACGGTCAATCAGTAGGGGTTTACAACGTCCGGGAAATTTTCAGTTTTTCCCCAAATTTAAAACCCCCAAAAAACATTTAAAAATTTTAATTTTTGGGGGAACAAGACGGGTTCCTTTTACCCATCCTTGGGCCGGGGCCCGTTAGCCCCTGCCTTAAACGCCCCAGAGCCATGGACATTTTTGTTACATATTGTTTTTACGAATATTTACAATACATGCTCAGCGTGCTTCTCAAACTTTCAATACTGGCCCCCCTTTTTAATACAATTTTTAATGCACCCCCCCTTTTACATTAATAATGACGAAAGCAATAATTTGGGGACTTTGACGCAAAGCTACAATACCCATCTTAATTATAAACCCAAATTAAAAAACAAGTCAGTGCTTCTCAAACTTTCAATACTGGGGCCCCCTTTTCAATCATAATTTTTAATGCACCCCTTATACTATAATAATGTATTGAATGCAATAATAATGCACTTTGACGCTAAAGCTACAAAACTATCTTAATTATAAACTGTACAAATTACTAAGATAAGTATATTAAATTTTTTATATATGTAACTTTTAAGAGTAATATATATTTTATTTTTTTTCTCAAATTTTTAAATTGGAACAGATTGTAAAATGCGGTGGCTGCTTTCAAGACAAAATATAGATCTCAGCCAAATATAGAAAATGCACTCAGAGTGTCAATTTCTAATCGTAAACCTTCCTTTGAAAAACTTTCCTCTACAAGACAAGCCCAAGGGGAAGTCGCTAATTCTTATTAAACTTGCTCTTAATTTAGTATTAATAAATTAGTTATAAAATAATTTGTGCAGCACTGATACATTAAAATTATACTGTCTGAAGTACTCGCTCTTTGTGAATGAGTTCATTTTTTAAAAACTAAAACATTCTTGATAAATAGCTGAATTGTCAGGAGAGTAAACCCAAATGCGCGACAATATTTACGAAAATGTAAAATGATATTTTAAAATGAATGCTCATATTATAATTAGTTTTAAGCGAACTGTGTAATTTTAAGCCTCAGAGAATTAGCATTTAGAATTAATGTTAAACAATGAAAAATAATATAAAATTCCAATGAAGAATAATAGTGTTATTTTTAATATTTAAAGAGCTAGAAGACTTCAAAATGTTTTATCCCGGTGGCAGACACATACTCGATACTAGCGTTAATGATCACGCGGGGTGATTGAGTCACCCCAATCCTTTTTTTTATAATTATTTTATTGTACACGATACAAATCATGATTCCAGTGAATAATTTAACTAAGAGAAAGTAAACTTACCTACTTTCAAGAACTTTTGAAATATTTCTTTGGTATCAAATAAGCAGTTTTGTCAGAATTAACGATTTTGTGATCTGTGTGTACCACGTGACACTACTTCCGGGTTAAAAGTGTATTCATTATGATAATATTTATGTTACTGCTAAAAAAATTATGCAAAACGTTTTTCATTATGCTTAATATGTTTGAGAATACTCATAAAAATAAGTCTTGGCCAAGTAATCCTTCAAAGTGCTTTCCGTGGTTTTCCAAATATAAAACTCTTTTGCATGGAAAAGAGCGCAACAGAGAAATACATTACTTACAACCTCCTTGAATGAGAAACAAATACATAAGAGAGGGGTCATAATTAACTGTACCAATAACTTAGAAGGTCAAACAGATTATCAGCAAAAACAGATAACAGCTATAATGTGCAGTATTTCAAAAATAATCACAGTGATGAATTTTTTATGCTCCTAAATTTTTTCGATTCTGGGCCTGGGATTTGTTTTTTCTCTGTGAAAGAGTAGTAAAAATCACTCATCATGAGATTACAGCAAATCAAAAGTTTTATTTGATTTTTTAGATCAAAGATAGCTAATTAGGTTTTGAAGAAGTTTTTATTTTTCAGAGATGACTTATATCGCCTCTAAATTATATCAAAGTGCATTTTTTATTATGTCTGAAAGTATTTTGTTTTAATTCTCATTCCAGAGAGTAAATTAATAAGTTTTTAAATCTTTTATTTCCGATATGCTCGCGCCTCCCGGGGGGCGCGCCCCACAGTTTGAGAAGCACTGTATTAGATTGTTCACAAAATTAGTTCAACCCACAAAATTTTCACTACTCCACATTGTCTGTTCTCACTAACCGTAACAAATAGAAAAAGAATATCAATTCACAGCCCAAGAACATCGAAAGCAAAAAAGCAAAATTGATATATTTGATTTCTTGTGTGTCAAAGAATTTTCAACCAAATTTTTTGATACATTGTCTTATATAAAAGAATTTCTCAGAGCAATGGGTCATGACCGGGCCACTCAAAAGAGCTTGGTGGGCCGCATGCGGCCCGCAGGTTGAGTATCGCTAATCTAAATCCTTGCTTCCCAAAGCAGGTCGAACGTTTCACGGGGAAAACGTGTAAAACATATGCGGTTCTGGACGGCCTCTTTTTTATGTAATTTGTTGCAACTTTTAATTCTTTGCATATACCAGCTTGGGAACCATTACAGGGAATAGGTTATGGCAAAAATTAACCTCAACAAAAGTGTTAAAAAGGATATTTATGTTTTATGACATTTTTTAGAGGGAATAGAATAGAATAAGGGGGATTCAGAGAAAGAGACTATTTTTCTAAAAGAATATTGGGAACTTGCGGTTATTTGATTTCTAAACTATTTATTTAGCTCCAGCTTTGTATATATATATGACGGAAAGTGGAGAGTTTTTATATTTCGTGTTAAAACAGCAAAAATGAACGATATCTTCAGTTTCAAGTTATTTTGTACACTGGTGTGCAAAACTTAAGCAACAATGAAAAAATTTAGCAGATAGCCATGAAATTGCAGAAAAGGAGGTCTGGAGATCAGTAGAGGGAACACGTAAGTCAGTAGAAACGTCATGCGTATGCAAATATCAGGAACAAAACGTCAGAAGCGATGTGAGCGTATGCAAAACGAGTGATGTCGGCGCGCGCTGCTCAACAGTAGAACGAAATGAAGGACGGAGACGCAATTCACCATATTCTCTGCAAGTGCCAGTGAGTCAGTTCGTGAAATATGGCTAGAAGAAATCACCTGGACGACTTCACACGTGGAAGAATGATCGGAAAGCTGGAGGAGGGGCGTACTGTCACCAGTGTAGCTGCAGAGCTCGGAATCAACAAAGTGGTCGTTTCGCGCGCTTGGAAAGCGTTCCAAACCACAGGTACAGCTGTTAGAAAGGTTGGTGTGGCCGCCCGAGGACGACAACTGCAGGGATGACCGATATATCATCCTGCAGGCGAAAAAAGATCGACAGAAGTCAGCAAGCGCCATTGTTCAGAAACTCTGTACAGCAACAGGTCGACAAGTGTAGCGGTTTACTGCGGCCAGACGCTTTCACAGGGCCGTTCGCCCGCCGTCCCCGAACGCTGCCTCCCGTAAAGATGGCCACTGAAGCCACCGTTTACAGTGAGCCAGAGAGCACAAAAACTGGACAACTGATCAATGGAGTCGTGTCCTTCTTTACGGATGAGAGTCGGTTCAGTACCAGAAGCGATTCTCAACGCGTTTGATTTGGAGAGAGATCGGGACCCGGTTTTATCCCAGTAACATCAAGGAAAGACATCGTTACGGTGGTCCTGGAGTTCTTGTCTGCTGGTATTATGCTGAACGGCGGAACTGAGCTTCACATTTTCGACAGAGGATCTGTAACCGGGGATCGCTATTGTGAGGAGGTACTTTTTCCCCATGTGCATCTTTTCCGAGGTGCCATTGGCCCAGACTTCATTTTTATGGATGACAATGCACTGCAACATCGCACTCTTGCTGTTGAGGAGCTGCTGGAAAATGAAGATATCACCCGAATGGATTGGCCAGCGTGCTCCCCAGATTTAAATCCCATCGAACATGTGTGGGATGCTTTGGGGAGACGTATTGCCACACGCTTACATCATCCGGAGAACAACCAACAACTCAAGCAGATGTTTATTGAGGAATGGGCACCCTACCTCAGAAATGTTGCACCAGCTGGTTCTGAGTATGCGGAGACGGTCCAAAGCAACCATTGTAGTAAGGAGAGCATATACCATATTAAGGAACATATTCTTGTTGTTCTTCCTGTTGGATAGACAATCATGAGTCACGATACTATGCGTTCAATAAAGCTTGTTTTTGTTTGATTCCATACCGTATGCGTTTTATTCCTTTTTCAGCGCCGATGCTTTCGTCATCCTTTACGTACATAATACTCTCCCTCATTTCAGAATTTCATGTCTCTCAGATGATTTTTCGTGAAGTTATGGCAATAAACCCACCTGTTGCTTAAGTTTTGCACACCAGTGTAGTTCCTTAAGAATTATAATGAGCTCGTGTAAGATAAAATAACAAAAATTATTGCATTTGCTTTTAATATTATTATTTTTTTACTTTTAATATTACGAGCTTAAATATCCATCATTATCACCAGTTTCTTAGAATATTTTACATGTTGATTAAAAGGATTAAACGTGTGTCTTTTTAGCTCGAATGCACCATAATATTCCACAAACATTTTCGATTAGCGTTGTCATTCAATGAAAAAATTTATTTGCCCCTAATTGAAAAGAAATTTCTCTGTCGTTTATAAAAATCGATAGAAGTCCATTTAAAACAAGGAATATTAATGAGCTCTACAGGACATCCAATGATTATTTACTATTTGTAAAAGAATTCTAATAAAAACAACTGTGTTTTAAAATTTAAAAAACAAAAAGGGGTTGTAATATTTTATTTGTGATAATTTTGCTATCTCAAGGAAATACCCAGTTTGTACGTAAAATGTTAAAAGTGTTTAAAAAGAAAATGTGTTATTTGGTAGGCTTCCTTGTGAATGACTAATCGTACGAGCAACTAGCCTCAATAATTTACATGCTGTGGGTTTTTGAATAATTTTGTCTTTGGAAATGATTCTAAAGTTTATAAATACTTATATAATGTGATATTTTTTTTTTTTCAATTTAAAACACATAATTTTCAATATTTTTTTACAAAAAAGGCTAAATTTTAAATAAAATTTTTTAAATAAAGGCTGTATCACACGTATATTTTTCATGCAACTTTTTGTCCAATTTTTTTGGGCCCAATCCGGGGAAAGGGTTTCCGAAACAAAACGACATGCTCTGACGTCAGCCGCGTTCTATCTCCACATTGAAAAATTTCTGCGATTTTTCTGCTTCGGAAAAAAGAACATCAAAATTATTTCTTTCATTTCGCTTGGGAATTGTTGATGGGTGAAAACAAAATAGAGCACCATTCTATTTAAAATTTTTCACCATTAAAAATATTATACGGCATATCTGAAGTGTTAGACGAAACGGAGCCGCCATCTTGTTTATGACGTAGGGCGCCGAAAGAACCCATTGGCTGGAATTTCAAGCAATTTTATTTGGAACAACTTTTGAGCTCGCTAGCAAAATTTGTTTTAAAACGGTTTATGGCACTTGAGTAAAATTCTCGGTGAACGAAAAATTGCTTGAAACGTGTACGTGTGATACGGCCTTAAGAATATAAAGCTGTATTTTTCGCTATCATTTCTAGTCATTTTAGGGCTTCGGTATCCATAAGTTTCTAATAACAAACTCGTGACCGGCGTTGTTGAAATGGGATTCAAGCCTTGATGGCTCTGGTCCCTTTATAGAAGTTGAGGTGCGTTCAACGCATCGATGCCCCCCGTTGACGTGTTGTGAAAGTTTTGATTATGGGTACCATCAAGGCATCGTCCTCTTCATATAGCTTTGTTTTAATATTAAGAGGCCCTTCGCCAACGGCCCTAGTGTAGTTTCAAAGTTTGACGTTAATTTTGCCTCATTTCTTAATCAATATCATGCTCACGGCACAATTTCGGTATAAAGCCTTTTTTGTATTCAATTATAAATATTGTTATTTGAATTGATAGAATTTTTTTAGAATGGTTGCATGTTTAAGAACCAGTGAATTAATGGAATGTAGATTTTATTAAAGATGGCCGCCTCGCTTTAAAAGAAACAAGATATGAAGAATAAAAAAATATTACTGAAACTTGATGAAGCAATTGAGAACTGCAGAATTGCAATCATATTTATAATGATTTAAAAAGTGGAATAAGAATAAATTTACTTACCTTTTCATGTAAACAGTGCTGAAGAGTATAAGTACCAAGAAAAAAATATGAATGTGAAGAATTTCAAATTGCCGAAAGAAAAAGAAATTAAAAAAATAAGTAGTAAAAAATAAAAAAATACCTTTTGAGGCCGAAAGAAGAATTAAATATTAAAAAAATTAATCAGTTTATTGTGGGATGAGAATAAACGTATGAAACCATTTATTAAAAACAAAATATTTGAAATTCGCAATCTGTTACTATTAAAAAAACCAGTTTGAATGATTTATCCTAATGTTAGTTCGGATTGACAACGTAAAATCCACATTAAAAAAATTCGAACGCCCATTTTATTCCTTTTTTGAGAAACAATTTTGTTGCGTCGTTACCAGATTTATCACATTTCCCATTGTGTGAGCGAAATCAGTAAAATCTGAACTAAGGTTTAAAAAAAGAAGTTCAATCCCTTAAAAAAAATAAAATTACCAAACGAGCGAATTTGGTAAACCTATTAATCCTTAATAATTTAACACGAAACTCTCATACTCTTTGAAAAACTATAATCCTTCTGAGATATCTTATTATCCAACGGAAATTATAAAAATAGAATATTGCAATAAAACAGCGTCCAATATAGAAATGGTTAATTCTTTTTAAAAAATCGAATTGCTTAAAATTAATAATAGGATTATCCTAATAAAAGTATACCTAAAAAATAAGAATCATAACTATCACTACAGAAAACATTACCAATCGAGAGATAAAATCAGTATAACCATATTACAATGCTATCCCTCAGCATGGCGAAAATTTCAGACAGTTTGGCGGGTAGCGAATATTAAATTAACACCTTCAAGTGCACAATTAAAAACTACTTCACTATATGCTTCTAAATTTGTTGTACTTTTATAAAAGCTGCTTATGTATATAATGAAGAAAAAAAAATTTCTAAATAGTACCCAATATTTTAAAAATAATTTTACATATTTGAAAAAAGTAGAAAATTTAGAATTTTAAAAATTGCACAAGAGGTTTTATAATTTTTTCAAGGGGAAATTATCCAGTGGTTTTCATCAAATAATTCATCAACTATGTTTTTGCATTATTTTATGTATATGTGCGTGTAAAATATTTTATATATAAGTAAAGCTTTTTTAAAAAAAATATGTATTTCGAGATACTATATTCATGTTCTACTAAAGCGAAAAAAAAAATTGAACTCAAAAGTTGCTTGTACAGTTCTAGAGAATAATAAATTTCTTTTTTGAAAAAAAAACCAAACCCCATTAGAAATATTAAAAATTTTATATAAAAAACGGAATCTAAATTTTTTATTCACTATTTCAGTATGCCCTTTAAAAGCTTAAAAATTTGGAATGAAACTGAAACGGATTTAAAATTTTTGGGAAAATAGAACAATGTACCAACCTTCAATAGTAAAACCACTTTTATTTACAAACATGTTAATAAATCATAAGATAAACCCAAAGAAGATGATCAAAAAAAAGATTCATTTGAAACTGAAAAATAACTAAAAAACAAACTTTTAATACTGTCGATTGCATACCGATTATACATTACAGCCTTCTGAGGGAAAACGGTGGAATCGGACGTTTTTATTTATAAATATAGTTTTACCCTGCAGAAAACCGTCTTCGCGGGAGCTACGTTTTTTTTATCCACATACCTTTACCCCCGTCACAGACACCCCCGTTTAGGGTCGGACATAGCCCTTTTTCTAGAAAACACGCCTTTGTTTAGGGTGCCGGAAGTTTTTACCTTTCCCCAAAACACCGTCTTTTTTTTAGGATACGACGTATAGCTTTACCTTTTTTTCAAACACACCTTTTTAGGCGATAATAACTTACCTTTTTATAGAATCGTTTTTAAGGAAGCTACTTTTTTTGCCAACAAACATTACCCGCCGGGCAGTTTTCCGCTTAAAGCCCAGTTTTTTTAAAAATCGAAATCGCTTTATTTTTCTACGGATATCGTTTAATAAATTACTAGAATATATTGTTATTTTATTAATAAAAAAAATCTCAAAATCTTCAGTAAATAAAGTAACAACGGATGAAAAAATTGTAATTTTCATCAATTTTTACTTTTAAATAATGATTCATAATTAAATATTTAAATTTCCTTATTTATAATAAGAATTTTTCCCAAAAAATTATCTTTAAGAAACCCCGATAAAATTTTTTAAAAATATATATTTTTTTTTTGATTTTTAAAAACAGTTTTTAAAATTTTTAAAAAACAGAATGTTATTAATCCCAGTTTAAGTTTCTTTATATTTTGACTTTTTCAAATAATTTGATAGAAAAACTTTATTGGTCAATTTTTGAACTGGTGTAATCTAATTTGAAATTTTAATAAAGTAAATTTAATATCGGACATTTTTGTACACCAAAGATTGTCCTATACTCCGTATCAATATCGAGAATAAAGGTCAGTTTAAAAACTTCATGGTAAAATGAAAAAAAAAAAATTCTTAGATACAAAGTACTTGAAATTATATTCATATGGTAGCTTCTAGAATTGATCGAATAGTTCAGAGAAATTTGCAAGAAAAATCCTGTGGGTGAATTTTCAATATTTATGTTAAAAGAAAAAAATCAACTTTCCCCCTATAAGCCACATTTAAATCTAAATCTAATTAATCTTTAAGCCACAGTTAAACATTTTTTTTAAATTTCATTTTGAAAGTTCATTAAAAATAAAAATGTATAAGAGAAAAAAGTGCCATAAAAAGGCAATTGAACGCCGAATTTTCGAATTTTGTGATTCTCATACCTTTAAATAAATTTATCAAATATAAGTATATTTAGCAACTTTGTTTATTTTGCCTTCAGTTGAAGCTTAAAGTATCGTGTTGGGGGTCATTTTGTTTGTTTACGTAGCAAAAAATATTTTGCTTAGTAAAGTAAGGAAACAACACATGCGCACAACTCGATTTTTTATTTTTATTATAAAAGCGGGATAATACCAACTAAATTAGTAGTTTTATCCAGCTGGACTATTTACTTTTTATTATAAATCGCTATTGAAAAAGGAAAATGGAATTTATACGAAGAGTAAAATTGTCCGTCCGATAAAACGAAATCGAAAAAAGAAATATTTATAGATAAAAAAAAATGTCAAGAATCAATGTTTGAGCTCTATAAAAGTTTCTTTAAAATTCAATCAATAGTTTTCCTCACTTTCTCCCCCAAAACTACTAAACAAGTACTCAGATCAGCTGGTTTAAAAGGCCATTCTGCGAGAAATAAATTTGTGCGAGTCTAAGGAATAGAAAATAAAGGTCTGAGTGGACCCTGTATCAAAATTCCTTCGGAACTATCTTTTAGGTATAAGAACCCTGTTAGTGGGAATGTAGTTAAATACGTTAGGGCCCCTATGGTTTGAGGGCCCCATATCGCTGATACGGTGGTAGCTATGCCCCTGTGTCTCGCATTTAATGTCTGTGTACATTATAAAAGTTAGTAATATCTACAATATGTCACTTAAAAGATGATAAATATCTACACAATATTGATTTTAGTTATGAATAATAAGAAAACTAGCTGTAGAGAACATGAAAAATATTTTAAAAACTTTTTAAGAAAATTAATTTTTTTGATCTACTAATTTCTATTTATTACAATACTAATCAATATATCATTGTAGAAATTATTATATACAACCATTTAATAGCTCACAATTAATACTTGAAACTTTATGAGAGAGAGAGAATTTCAATACCAGAAAATTTGCAATAATATACACTCCTTTTTACAGGCGAAATACCTTTAAAATATAAGAAAGGGATATAATCAAGATTAGAGACATTTCTTTTATGTTGGTATTAAAATATAATAATATTTTTACAATTTTTCTGAGGTTCAGTTGTTCCTGAAATATACAAATCACTAACCATTACCTGCCCACTTTGCAGAGTATTTCATAATAATGTATGAATATATACTTTTTATATTAGTGCTTCTCAAACTTTCAATATTTTTGACCCAATTTTCCATCATAATTTTCATTTCACCCCCCACCATGCAATAATATATGGAATGCAGTAATAACGTACTTTGACACTAAGCTACAATGCGATTTTAATTATAAAAAGGGGCGTAGTTACTGTTATATATGAATGATACAGGGCTCCAACATGTGCAAGTAAAAAACTCTAAGGGTGTGACGAGCTCACGCGTCTTTTCTGTAACATAACCTCTGGGTTCTTTGACGGTCAAGATTAATGGCAAATCTTTTCCAACCCAAATTCAAGAAGTGAAATGCAGTGTAGATGCAAATAAGATAGTCTTTAAAAGAACAGAAGTTTTAGTAAGCGGGATGGCAATTTAGAGAAAGTTCTGTTTGGAGAGGATAGAAGTGTAATTTGACGGCCTACCAAAGAATCACGGATTCCTAGCCATTACTACAAGGTGCATACTATTGCACGCGCGCCGATCTGTCTCTCTGAAAGTGATTAAACCGTTGCGCAATTCAAGGTAGGACAGATTATTTGATATCTGAATTCGTAATATTATTAGAATTGAAAGTAGGCGGATAATATAATTATTTAGATAAGTGATCTAATTGCGCGATCCGATTTAGTTACGGCTACGTGTTTTGGTTTATTCTCACTTAATATAAGTTTGTCCAATATATTAGAAATTTAAATTAATAAAGTCATATTAAGAATTCTAAAATGTCTATTCATTTCGAGAACCCCACACCTCTAATTCACGCTGAAAACCCAAGATATGGTCGCCAAAGATCGACCATATCACAAAGGGTATCCAAAAATGCCTCAAAGGGATTTTGATACATGACCCATTCAGGACTAGCTACATCGATGGTTACTAGACATTTCTTAATACAAAAATTGAAGAAGAAAAACATGACACGTCTCATTCATTTTTTTTTTATTATTATTATTACACAAGGGGTCTCAGGGGTGTTAAATTTCTCTAGAGGTCTGAAAATATAAACGATTTTCAAACAGGTATAATTCTTTTAAATTTAAATTAAATGATTCGAATTTTTCACACATTATTTATGAAAGAATGGGGCTTCGGAAAAGTATAAAATGTTTAAAATATAATGATAATTTTAAAAATCATAAGCATGTGAAAATTCTATAATAAGTAATAAGTATTTTTTGCGTTGCGCACGCTATTTTCTAAAATAGTAGCCTCTGATGTATTAAACTTTGTGTGTGTGTAGAATTATAAAATGCACCATACTCTTTAAACCCTACCTAATTTTAGTATTGTATATCTTTTGTATTTCAAAATATTTGTAAAATATTGCAATTTTTAAATATTTTTTAAAAATGTATTTTTTTATTTATTAAAATATGTAAGTTATTATTATATTTATATAAAAATAGCTACAGTGTAATAAGAATACATTTAACTTTAAAAATCAACTTATAGAGCTAGTATAATTAAAGCTACTATTTTAGAAAATAGCATGCGCGACGTAAAACGTAATAAATATTTTTTATAGAAAATTTTCTTATTTTCATATGCTTATAATTTTTTAAATTATGATTATATTTTAAACATTCTATACTTTTCTGAAGCCCCATTCCTTTATAAATAATGTGTAAAATATTCGAATCATTTAATTTAAATTTAAAAGAATTATACCTGTTTGAAAATTGTTTATATATTTTCAGACCTCTAGAAAAATTCAACACCCTGAGACCTCTTAAGTTTATACAATGACAAGGAGAGATTTTCAAACAAAAATTGGATGAATGTAATGAGTTTTAGTGTCAAGAAGTACTGCCTTTCTACCATCAATATGTTTATATATGCATGGGGATTCTTCTATTGGATTCTTTCATTGAAGCAGCCTTTTCAAGGCGATCCAAGCTCTTCTTCAGACGACCCACAATCAAAATCCCTCTGCGTGTCCTCTCACCTTGTGACGGGCTCACGCGTCTCTTCTGTAACATAACCTCTGTGTTCTTTGATGGCCAAGATTAATTGCAAATCTTTTCCAACTCAAATCCAAGAAGTGAAATGCAATTGTGAAATGCAAATAAGATAGCTTTTAAAAGAACAGAAGTTTCAGTAAGCAGAATGGCAATTTAGGGTAAAGTTATGTTTGGAAGAGATACGAGTGTGAACTGACGGCCTATCATAAAGTTACCAAGATTTCTAGCCATTACTACAAGGTGCATACCATTGCACGCGGGCCTAAAAGTCTCTGAACAGTGGTTGAGTCTTAGCTTGAATCAAGGTAGGACTGATTATTTGATATTAGGACTTGTAATATTATCAGAATTGAAAGTAGGCGGATAATATAATTATTTAGATAAGTGATCTAAGTTACGCGATCAGGTTTAACTACAGCTGTGTGTTTGGTTTATTCTCACTTAATATAAGTTTATCTAATTTATTAGAAATTTAAGTTATATTCTTAATAAAGTCATATTAAGATTTTTAAAATGTCGATTCATTTCGAGAATCCCACACCTCTAATTCCCGCTGACAATCAAAAATGTGGTCGCCATAGAACGACCATATCACAACGTCTTTGATTTTATTTTTCAAAATTTGAGGTTGCTGCAGTAGATTGAATTTTAAATAAACCGAAAAATAATCCCTCCTTTTGAAAAAACAAAACTTATGGACAAAGCTAAACAAATATTAAATACGAATTAGTAAAAACAGTAGAAAAAAATCATTTATTTTATATACTGGTACACCAAAAAAAAAAAAACATTATATATAGCTATACATAGTACAAACTAGGACTTTTGAAAAATTTGTATTATTTCCAGAGTTTCAATCAACTAGAATAGCCAGTGTTTTTGTTAAAATTTCTCTACTATATATTAAAATAGAAATAAAATCCCCCTTTTAAATTATATCCTAGTTCAGGCTCAGTATAGAAAAAATCCTAGTCCAGGCTCTCAGTACAGAAATTTTAGTAAGATATTACAGTAGAAGCATTTCCCTTAAAAGAAGAATGTTTCGAAAATATGTCATTCATTCTTCCATTTTTTTGACAAAAAATTGCGTTTAAATAACCTTTTTACACATTAGTAATATTCACAAAACAATTATATAGAGAGCTTACTAGCTGGTAAACCTGTTCCTTACACAAGCGAGTTGAAAAATAAAGAAATAGAGATTGAAAGATAGAATTTTTTTTAATGTCTTAGCTTTAGGTGAACTGCAAATTAAACGGAAACAAAGGGGTTTTTTTAAACATATCTCTGCTCAACAAAAAATTATATTTGCCAAATTTTAAGTCTATAGACAGTGCTTCTCAAAGTTGCAAACACTCGCGACCCTATATTCATTCATAATTTTCATCGCCCCCCATACAATAACAATGTACTAAATTCAATACTATACTTTGACGCTAAAACTACGCGATGACTTTACATCTTAAGCAACCTCCCTATGTATAAAAAGTCTTGCTAAGCCAAAGTTTTTTATTTCCCATACGTATATATACGTCTTTCCGAAGTACGATCTTTTCTGCACCGTTTCCCCGTAAAATTATTCCGGGAAGACTTTGGAATGCAATAAAAGGACCACAATGTTTTGCGAAGGATTTACTTATTCCCGATTATTTTTTCTTCTTTATTCCTTCCTCCTCCCCAATACACCATACGCGTGCCTACGTGGAAAACGGTTGGCATTTGGAAGCGAGTCTGGAAACTTTGATCGGCACAGTCAAGGTTTAATTATAAACCATACAAAATTATCAAGATAAGTGTTAATTTCTGGTTTAAATTATATATAAATATATATGACAAGCCCATAGGGTCATGGTAATTATAATAAACTTGTTTTTAACTCAGTATTGTTAAATTAATTATAAAATACATTGTGAGCACCAATATATTTATAAGTGTAATATATCAGTGAAAAATATATATTTTATTTTTATTATGTCAGAATGTATTTTGTTTGTTTTACTTTCAGTACATCAATATTTTTTAAATAATGTTTTGTTTTTAGACTTTTAAATGCTCGCGCCCCCTTGTAGAGTTGTCACGCCTCCCAAGGGGGCGCTCCCCACAGTTTGAGAAACGCTGAATTACGAGGATATAAATACACTTTTAAAAATCAAATGTAATTATTTATATGAATTGTTAAGATAGTAATTATTAAGTAAGTAATTATTTATATGAATTGTTAAGAAATTATAGTGTGAATGCATTTTAAACATAGCGAAATGTAATAAAAATAAACACTTTTAGAGAAGTATTTAAAAATTAATAGTAAGTAACAGCATAATGAAGGGTATGGACAAATTTGAGGGATTTTTATTTTAGATTCAAATAAATATTAGAACAGATGTGCAATTACTAAAAAATTAATTAGTTTCATTAATGTAAGCAAAGATAAATACTAGGAGTAAAGTATATATAAAACAGATACAAGTAAATAAAAAAAAGTAAATACAAGTAAATAAATTCTAACCTTTATTATAAAAGCATAAATATCATTTACCATTGGATTTGATATCACAAAACTTAGATTTTAGACATTTTTCTAAATCATTTAATGTGTGGCGGTGTGATATCTATATGAACTAGTACCAACATCACGCGAAGACGATCATTTTGTCGTGATATGTTAAGTACTCGCGTTCGGAACGGAAGGTACCCAGAACGAACCTTACTTCCTTCAAATGTTTCGAGTTCTTTTACGATGTTTTCAATTCTTTCATCCAGTTTTACAAATGCGTTTTTTTCTTTTTATTCCAGGGTCACCTAATTCTCTGGTTTTTCATTAGAAGACACTTTTTGTGTTTCTTATTTTAGTATTTTAACTAATAAGTGGACATTAGGCTGGTTTCTGCCAGTGATTGCTTTTAATTTGGAATTCCACTCTTCAACAGAATTTGTCCTATGACGCTGTCCATATACATACCATACTTTAATGGTCATATTTGTATTGTCCATCAACTGCTCGACAAAATAGTTATTGTATAGTATAAGTTTGTCAATGCTAAAATCGTTTTCCCAAACAATGCTCCAAGCATCATCTATGTGTTCCATTTTCAAGTAAGCTAATGCAGAAATCATTCTTCAGACATTTCTAATATCTTCGTTCTCTTTATATTCCTTTACTAGACCCATTTCTTGTTAAATCTGTCGAGAGCTGAAACGTCCTCCCGTTGGTGTGGTGTGGTAGTTAGGAGAGGGGGGGTGCCAGCTCAGGTGTCGCCCACGTCACTTGACCATGGTTCAAAATTACGTGGCCCGTCCCCAAAAACCCTCGTGTAGCTGAACAGTGAGACGTTAATATTCAATCAATCAATTACATGGTCTTTTTCTCCCGTTTTTTAAAAATAACGCGGTACTCGGGGTTAAGAATTTTTTTTTTTACACAATTTTTCTTTTAAAATCCCCAAAAAAAAATTTGGGGGGTTTTTTACCCTTTGGATGAGGGAAAGATTTAATCAAAATTTATGACAGGTTATTTTAGAAAAGTCGAAAATAATGATGAAAGTCGAAAGTGAAGTTCAGCTATTAACCTGATTTAATCTTAGAGGACTTAAAAGGTTCAAGTATGGAACAGCATTTTTTTTACTCATGATCTTGACGAAAGGGGTGCATTAAATTTCCAACGTAATCATGGGTTTTTTGTGTAGTAGGAAATCAAGAATAATTTAAGCACTTGGGGGAAAAATTAAAAGAAACATTCTCTAATAACGGACTGCAAAAAAAAAACAAACAAACAGAGGGGCGAAAAATAACAAACGAAATTCCCTTTCTGAATAAAAACCCAAAACTATTGTGGGGGGCCTGGGTACTCAAAAAGGGGTTTTCTGATTTCCCCGGGTTTTTTCCATTCACGGGAATGTAATTGTCGTTTCCGGGATTCCCGGGAATACATCAAAATTTTAAAAAATTAAAAACAAGTTATTTTTTAAATAAAATCAATATACTAATTGTATAAAATAAGGATACATATTAAAATTCCCAAAGTTCCCGGGAAAAAACCCTAAGTATTCACCCTTTTTAAATTTCCCCTATTATTAGCTCACACTCTCTATATATTTATTTATCTTGTTCAAATGTTCAATCGTTAATAAAATACATTTTTCCGCTCTTAATTGAACTGAAATTTTCCATACACGATTGTTTTGGTGACAAAAACGATAATTTAGTTAAAATTTAAATTAAAATTAATTGACTGAAACTAATTATTAAAAAATTCCCAAATTACAGCTCCCGTTGGCATCATTCTTGGCGACGAGCGACTTTTTTGGTGACACGTGTCAAAATTTTTAAAAGGGTTTTTTTTTTCTCGCTTTTTAAAAAGCACAAATTTGGGGCAAAATTTTTTCTATACACGAGTGTTTTGGTAAATACCATAATTTTATTAAAATTTAAATTTAAAAATTTAAATTTTTGACGGGAAACAAATTATCAAAAAAATTACAGGTACAGTCACGTTGGCTTCATTTTTTAACCCTCGGGTAAAAATTTTTAAAAATATTTTTTTTTTTTCCCCTTTTTAAAGCATTCAAGTTGAACTGAAACTTTATATCCCGTTTTTTTGGGATGACAATACGATACTTTAATGATTTTTAAAAAAAATTAATTACCACTTAATATTGTGATTATGTCACGTATAAAACATATTTATATTAATTGTAATTACTTGAAAAAAAGTAACTAAAAAAAAAAATTTTTTTTGTTATTTCTTGGTGGGAATTGACTTAAAAATTTTTTTTATGTTACTTATTTCTGCGGGGCCCCGCATAGATATGTTAGCTTTTCCCACGCGAGCCGCATACATATGTTAGTTATTTCGCGGACCCAAACCCGGGGGAAAAATAAAGGGGGAAGGGGGGTAGAAATGTTTTTAAGAACAAAAAATAACTTTGGGAAAATTTTAAAAAATGTAAAAAAGGTATCAAAATATTATTACTCCTTTTTTTTAATTATTATTTTTATTTTTTTGTCACTAACACAAAAAATTAAAGAAACATTTTAAAACACCCCCTTCACAATTTCTGCATCGGAAAAAACGATATCATATGATTACAAAAAAAAATAACAAACTTCGTAGCATATCTTTTTTTACCCTTAAAATTATCATTGACCCAAAAAATTTTTTTGCTGTTGCAAAAATTATTCAAAAAACCCATTTATCACCTCTTGGAAAAAAAAAAAAATGCCATTGAATGATTCGTGTATATTGGTATTTTTTTAAAAACAGCACATTCATGACAAACAAAAATTTCTGATCCATTTTTTTTTACTACAACATAGTCCACCTCTCAATCGTTTTTTGAAACGATTTATTTTTTTCCCATATTTTTTTCTTGCAAGATATGAAAGATAGTTAAAAAAATTTGTTCCACTTATAAAATGGTCGCTTCTCCCTCTGTCTGTTATCACTAACGAATGGCTCCAAATAGAAAAAGAATATCAATTCACACCCCTACGACACCGAAAGCAAAAAAGGTAATTGATAATACACTGTTCTTAAAATATGAAATTTTCTCCCGAGCAATGGGCCAAGACCTTTAAAAAGGTTTTTTTTAAAAATAAAAAACCTATGGTTTTTTTTTTATTTTTTTTTTTTAATCTTATTCTATGGATAATTATCCGATTGATATATCACTTGTGCAAATCAAAAAAAGTTGAAATTGAATATAACTTCATTTGAAAATAAATTGCAATTCCGGGCCCCGCCCCCCTTTTTTGAAAAAAAACAAAAACGTTATCATAAAAAAAATCTATTTTTTAAAAAAAACTAACTATAAAAAATGTGCAATATATAAAACAGAATATTTCCCAGGAAATACAATAATGTAAGTTTTCTTCTTTTTTGAAAAATATTTTGCATGTAAAATTTTTTTTAATTAAGGCATTTTTTTATATATTTAATACTTTCATTTAAATTTCCCAAATCTTATTCCTGATAAAGTTTTTTATAAAATGTAATACTTCAAAATTATGTGAAGAAAAAAAACTAAACTTTTTTGCCCTGACAAAAAAATTTTTTTTTCTTTTTCTTGAATTTTTTTTGTGCAATTAAAGCCTTAAAATTGATCGTTTATAAAATTTTGGGTTGAAAAAATACGAAAAAAGCAATTAATTTAAAGAAAAAAAATATAACTAATATCTTAAAGTGGAATTTTAAGTTTATTTAAGCTTATTATAATTTTTTTTCTGAACTATAAACTTTTTTTTAAAGTGGTTTTTCTCAGTTTTTGTTTTTCGAAGCATTTGTGCATTCAAAATGCTATTCCTTCCACAAATATTAACCAATCACTCCCATTTTTTTCGTGTCTGTTGCATATAAAGTATGTAACAAAATTAGGGATCCATTTTGCTGTAAACTGAATACTTTTTTTTTAAATAATTAAAATGTAAGAGATATTGGTTTTTTCGTTGATTTTTAGCATGCATATCAACACTTTATTTTTTTCTCAAAAACGAATTAAGTTATTGTGAAAATCGATCCCTAAAGTTGTTTATAACATCCATAAGAATATTTTAAAAAATTTCAGGTCAAAAAATTAATAGTTACAAAAGGAGTAGAATTTTAAATTTTTCCAAATTTTCTTCAAATAAGTTAAATTTTTGTAATTGTGTGAATAGAATGTGAAAAAATTCTTCTCGTATCATTTTTTTGAATAGAAAAAAGCTAAAATATAGTTTTTAAATATATAAAGAAAGAAAGTAGTTCAAAGGGTACCAAGTCCTCTTAAAAACGCTTTTGCTTGTGATCAAGCAGCCATGATTAGTTGTTATTTAGTAATTTTACTCCTAATTTCCATTTTTATGTGTACTTATAGACTGAATTTTCTCTTCACACTAATTATAATTTTTTTGTAATAAAAATTAATTATTTGTGTTTTATAAATATGTAACATAGATTTTCTTGTTACTTTTTTTTGCACGGTTTTGTTGGAAAATATTTAGAAATTTTTCATCTTACACGATTGTTTAAAAGTTGTGGAATATATCCCTAAATTGACCTAAGTCGCATGTATTCTTTTACACCTATTTTTTTTTTTGCCCTGTTTTCTCAGGAACATATCTACCGTGTGAAAAAAGAACATATATGTTAGGTATACTACTAAAAGGGTAGAAAAATGACACAGAACAGCGCCAGTGGTTCGAACCCTTGAAAGGTCACGTACTGCACCAATTTGTGACCGAGTTAACCACTCAGCTAAGCCTGGTCGATGTCCTCCGTTGCTAGTTGCTTTAATAAATGTCGAAAGCGGACAACGGTTACACATGCTGACATCTAGTGGATAAATATAGAAATGTTTTTAATTTGCAGATGTTAGAGTTCTCAACTTTGTAAATAATTTCCGTATTTAATCACGAAATTTGTTCGAAAATGTGCTATTTTTTTAAAAAAGACGTTTCATTTAAAAAGTTCTTTAATTTAAAATTTCTGGAACTTCTTAAAATTAACACAGAAATTTTATCGTTATTCACCATGTTTTATATTTTGTAGCAATCTGTTATTTGAAAGGAAATAATTTCAACAAGAAAAAAAAGCTTATTCTTATTTTTTGACAGATTTGAATAAAACGGATGAGTCATATTCCACATAATTCCAAATTGTGAATAACAATTAAAACGATACATTTACAATGTTGAGCGTCGGCGACGCTGACTTCAGTGCCATAGGGATTGGGTTCGAATCCCAGAGAAGACATGGATGTTTGTAAATTTATAGTGCCTTTGCGGCATGGGGGTACTCTAAATCAGTGATCCGCAACCCCCGGTCCATGGATCAACTGGTTCCGGGCCGCCTAAAAACAATTAAAGTATTACCATTTTATTTAAAGTGTTGCATTTCTCTCGCATTTACGCAACTTTCCACGGATATCACTTTATATTACACGTAAAATCACGTTTATTCATTTTTGGTGTAAATATATTTTTTATTCTGAAGGTATATTTATATATATATATAAATGTAACTAAATTAAAATTGTAAAATTAAAACAATCTAAAATATAAACAATCAACGTGTCCCACCCTCGGTGGGCCGCGGTAAAATTATTAAACGTTGACCGGACTACAGCGATAAAAAGGTTGCGGCGCACTGCTCTAAATAGCCGTCGTGTTGATGTTTAAGTCCACTGTTCGCTCAGAGGGTTGGCGCGAACACGTAATTGAACATGGAAGTGACGTGGACCCACCCCGAGTGCACCCCCTCACAACCAACGGGAGGACGAGTGAAGAACGCAGCGCCAAATCGGTACCTGTCACCTGAAGTATGGGGTGACTTTCACGGCTGACTGACAGGCGTCAAGACAGGCTCAATTAGCCCTTGAATTTCGTGGGCCTCGATCTGGCCTTTGCCTGTGAGGTGGCATCAGTAACAACAACAATGTTGAGCTAAGTGAGTTTTTGCTAATAAGATATACAAACGTGTTTATTCGCGATTGTTGTAAATGCAAGTATTATTATAACATAAAGTCAAATTTGTTTTATTTTCTGACCATTTCCATATGTTATGATTTCATATTAAACTGAGAAACAAAATGTCGATTCTTTAAACGTTAAAAGAAGAATAAAAAATTTACAAATTTTAATTAGTGTAAAGAGTGTGCGTGTATCATGTGTTTTCTTTCTTGTGTCTTAGTAAGTATACAAGTATTTCAAAATTATTTATATATATATCTCAATTTTTTCTCTCTAGTAGTTTATTAAATTCCCTTTAAAAACACATTGATAAAAAACTAATAAAATGAAAAAATTACTTACTACTATTACTAAAAATTGCTTTTAAACAATAGCACCAACGATGATAAAAATATATTTTACATTTCCCTTTTTTAATTATGTTTTCCATTCTCTCTAATCAACAAATTCTATATTTTTTTAATGAAAACATTTATAAATTACCGTGCACCACAAAGTATCATACGGGGCTTACAGAAGTAAGTATCAAGCACAATACAAAAGGGGGAAAAAAGAAAATTTAAAAATCATGAAGAATTTCAAAAGTTAGTAATAAATTTACAGAATTTGTCAAAAGCACTTCTGGAACAAATTGTATTAATTTTTTTTCGGGAAATTAACATACCTCAAATAGTAGCCCACTGGTTTCGAGGGCTGCGGTAGCCCAGTGGCCAAGGTATCGGATCATGGCAGGCATGTCATGAGTTCGAGCACAGTGGTACTAAAGACCTACCGTGTAGGGCAACAATGCACGTTAAATCTGTCGAGAGCTGAAGAGCCCTCTCGTTGGTGTGGTAGTTAGGAGAGGGGTGTGCCAGCTCGGGTGTCGTCCACGTCCCTTGACCATGTTTCAAAATAACGTGGTCCGTCACCAAAATCCCTCGTGTAGCTGAACAGTGCAACGTTAATATTCACTCACTGACTCAGCCCATTGGTTTCGAACTTGCTTTTTGTACCTTCACTTGATTCCCATCAAATAAATGTAGAGTTCGACCTCTAATGTAATTTTAAGCGGACCCCGTGACTCCTGCAACTTACGACCGTTAACCTCAAATGTCTCTAAAGGGGAAATGTTCGTTGGACGGACATAACACCCTTGCAGGATAGGTAAAAAATTTCCAGCTTGCAGAAGGGAAAGATTAAATAAACTCATGGACTAAAAAATTAGCGCACCAAGAAGGAGTCGTCAAAATGAAACGAAATTTTATATACGTAATGACTATACTTTGATATAAGTAAATGATTAGAAAATCAAAGAAAAAGGATCATTTATTTTTGAGAAAAATGTAAAAGAATGGCGGATTTAATACCCTGTTGAACCCCCTCTATATAGCACGAATGCATGATGCGATAAGATCCGGCTTTGAGGCATACAAGTTCTGTATGATGTCTTCAGACATTTCGTTCCATATTTGCTGTAGCAATGCCTCGAGTTCGTTCAAACTCGTGGATGCCCAACTTGCCGTCCCAGATGATCCCAGATATGTTCGATTGGAGACAATTCTGGGGATCGGGAAGGCCAAGGAAGGGTAGTAACAGTCTTGTGACACCCTTGCCGTGTGAGGCTGAGCATTGTCCCATTGAAAAATGGCTCCTGGAAGCCGTTGCATGAGTAGCAACACATGTGGTTGCAGGATGTCATGGACATACCGCTGGGCTGTTATGGTGCCACGGATCAATACTAGGGGTGATGTGTGTTGTAAACAATGGCACCCCATACCATCCCAGCTGTGGGAACGGTGTGTTGCTGTAAAGCAAAGGCAGGATTGAGGCGTTCACCCCGGGGTCTCCACACACGAACACGATTGTCATCACTTCTGAGATTGAATCTGAATTCGTCGCTAAAGACGACCTGGTTCCATTCCACAGCAGTACAGTTTTCTCGTGCGTGGTACCACTCCAAACAGAGGCCTCGATGGGTGGGCGTCAAGGGCAGCACACGTGACGGGTGATCCCAAATGTCCTTCAGCCAGGCGCCTTCGTATGGTTCGAGAAGACACAAGGGCCCTAGTGAAGGTGCTGCCTGTGCCTGGGTGGCGGCCGATGAAGCAGTTGGCTGAACGCGTGCATTTCTTATGATGTGGGGGTGTTCTCGACGACTGGTCTGTCGAGGGCATCCTGAGCCCGGTCCTCGTGTAAATCACATCTCTCGGATCCACTTGTCCCAACATCTCCTCACAACACAGTCAGAGCGATTTAATTGACGAGCTACTCGCCTTGCTGACCACCCAGCTTCCATCATGCCGATGATTCTCCCTCTCTCAAACTGCGACAGCTGCTCCTATTGTCTTGGAAAACGGCGTAATGGCATATTTACCTCAGCTCTTCCTTTGTAAATGATTCAGCACACTCAAACAAGCTTTGGTTACCTGTTTTACACTCCACGGAGAATGACTTTAAACCCCCTCTATTGGCTATACGTAATACGCAATCACGCTGCATTTTTAATCATTTGCACATCACTCCAACATGTACCTTCATGCCAAGTTTCGTTACGATCCCGCAATTATTTCTTCACCAATTTTTACACGAGACATTTTATTTCATGTGAAAAATTAAAAATAGATATGTTTATTTTCTGTATTTTAATCAGAGAAATTTCTCAGCATCAGTTTTTGCTCTTTTTCTACTGGAGGGCATTGGATCCCCTTTTACAGTTCGGATCAATTGCCTTGCAAATTCCAAGGGGCTTAGGTCCTTAAAGCAGTGGTCCCCAAATTGGGGTACTTGAAAGAAGACTTACTCACTATCGCACACAAGGGGGGGGAGCTTAGGTCCAGACATTCCCATAGCCCTTGATTTTTTTTTCGATTTGTTATAATCCTAGGTATTTAACACGTAAAATTTAGGTAAATATTTGTTTTTAATAATTAATTTTATTAATTAATGCTAATTATTCATTAAATAATTAATTTTTTACTTTTTTCTGTTCCCAAAAAAATCAACAAAATATGTTGTTCGGCGTATTGGAGCATGATACCAAAATGGTAGACTTTCGATCCTGAGTTTGGTAGGTGTTGTCGATGTCGTACGATTGTGCGAATTGATATTCTTTTTCTATTTGTAACGGTTACGGTTAGTGATAACAGACAACAGTCGAGTAGTGACGGTTTTATGAGTGGAACTAATTTTTAAACTATTTTCATATCTTGCAAGCGAAAAATATCCAAAGAAAATATATCGTTTCAAGACGATTGGGAGAATAACTATTTTGTAGACAAACTTGGATCAGTAATTCTTTGATTTGTCACGAAAGTTCTGTATTTAAGAAAATACCAATAAAAAGAATCATTTAATGTGACACTCTTCCTCGAAGATCTCTTTCAAGAGGTAGTGGTCCGTCGCCAAAAGCCCTTGTGTAGCTGAACAGTGCGACGTTAATATTCACTCACTCACTCACTCTTTCAAGAGGTAATAAATCACGCTTTCTTGAATAATCCTTTGCAACAGCAACAAAGTATTTTGTCAGTGGTAATATCACAGCGGTAACAAAGACATTCTATGAAGTTTGTTATATTGGTAATCATATAAAACTGTTTACTGATGCAGAAATTGTGAAGGAGTGTTTCTTAAATGCTTCTAATTCCGTGTTAGTGACAAAAATAAAAAATAATTATTAAAAAGAGCAAAACAGGAGTTAAACTATTTTGATCAATTTTTCACATTTTAACCCCTCTTCCATCCTCGTGATGCGGCCCGCGTGAAATTTCTAACATATGTATGTGGCCCTTCTTGAATAAGCTGACATATGTATGTGGCCCAGAAGAAAAAACGGTTGAATAGCTCTTATTTAAACCATTTTCCCAACCTCTCTACGTGGCCACGGTAGCCTAGTGGTCAAAGCAAAGGACTAGTAGCCAGAATGTCACGAATTCAAGCCTAGTACCCCTGAAGACCCACCGTTCAGAGGGGGTGGAGGCACGTTAAATCTGTCGAGGCTCTAACATACTCCCGTTGGTGTGGTGTGGAGGTTAGGAGAGAGGATGCCAGCTCATGTGTCGTCCTCGTCACTTGACCATTTTCAAAATTATGAGGTCCGTATCATAAAGCTTTCGAAATGCTGAATATTACGAAATTAATATTCACTCACTCACCCACAGAAATGCATGGCCTTGGTAGTCTAAAGGCCATGGTCACGAACTCGTGGCCGTCGTGTCATGAATTTGAGACATAGCGCTACCGTGTAGAGATCCAATGT
Source organism: Trichonephila inaurata madagascariensis (assembly GCA_019973955.1). NCBI lineage: Eukaryota > Metazoa > Arthropoda > Arachnida > Araneae > Nephilidae > Trichonephila > Trichonephila inaurata. Next base: position 98,611 of record BMAV01008028.1, read on the forward strand.
AAGATCCAGTGTGTAGAGCACTGACTCACGTTAAATGCGTCCAGGTTCAAAACCTTTCCTCTGGGTAAGTGTGGTAGTTTGGAGAGGAGGGTGCCAGTCCAGGTGTCGTCCCAGTCACTTGACAGAGGTTAAAATTACGTGGTTTATCGTTCTACGTCAATAAAAACTCCCTCAAATGCAGTTTCATAAAAAGAAATTTCACTAAATCACTCAATCAATCATTACAGAATCAAACAGAAGTATACATGCGCAACTTTTTCAAATCGTTGAAAAAGTTGAATCGTTGCTTCTATTTTAGTTTTACTACCAGATGAGAAAGATTTGAAATGTTTTTATTTTGACTGACATGTCGACTCAATATTCTAGACAAGGTTCTTCTATACGGACGCCCAATCCAAGTGATGAGATTCCGTTGGTGAGTTCTTAACTTTTATGTTTTTAACTTACGTTTTGATGGATTGTGTTTTTTTAAAGAACCTCTCACGAGATTTTTGAGAGGCATTATTTGAAATTAAGTGAATAATATGTACAAAATGATTTACCTGCTGCAAAATTATGAAATTTTTGGAGTTTTTAGGAGTCATTCGGATTACCGTAGACGAAGATGAACCTGCTTCGAGTTCGAGAAATATATCCCCAAGCACGCCCCTGGAATGCGAGACTTCTTTTTGTTCAGGTATTCAGTCTTTTATCGTTCCCGTTATTATTTTTCGTGCATTCTATTTACGAGAGCGAGTTGATGAAAAAAAACTAAAATGGGTAAAATCTGGGAAAAAAATTGATTTTTGACTCTTGCGAACTTAAGAAATTTTAAAATTAATTGTATTTTCATGCGATACATACGTTTTCGAAAAATATGTATTAAAAACTCAGGTGACTCATGCAAGAAAACACAACCTCTGACAATAAAGTTCGGTTAATATCCCTGCAATATTAAAGCAGATGAAGTATTAACGAATGTTACCTTACTGTCCTTCGAAATAGTCCCCTCCCATAACTATGCACCACTGAGATCTGCTATGCATGTCCTGGAAACTTTGCAAGAAATCTTCTTTTGGGATAGAGTTTAAAAGCCTCGTCATGTTTCATTGGATATCAGGAATATCGTCAATTCTCTTTCGTTTCAAAGAGAGTTTGAGTTATGTGAATAAGAAGAAGTCTGGAGGATTGAGATTTGGCATGTACGGTAGATGTTCAATTTGCACCACCCCCTTTTTGGCCAGGAACTGTTTGACAATATTAGATGTGAGGGTTAGCATTGTCGTGAACAAAAAGCCATGAACCTTGTTGTGCGTACTGGGGTCGTATCCTGCGTAGACGTTACATGAAACTGGGCAAAATCACAGCAGCATTCATCGTCATTCCCTACGGATAATATCTTGACTATCAAAACAGGTAATGAACATCTTTTTGATGTGTGATTTTTCTGCTGTCTTTTTCCAACGAGGTGATGCAGGAGAACGCCAATCCATGCTTTGCCGTTTCGTTTCAGGGGCGTACCTGAGACTTCAGAACTCATTCTCAGTGACAATACAGTTCAAGAAATTTGGCATTGCATTCGCAGTTTCGACAAAATCCTGTGAAGCCTCTAAACTTGCCTGCTTCTGATCGTCAGCCAACTGATTTGGCGCAAGATGACACAACACGTTCTTCTCATCCCTAAATTCTGAGTAACGCTTTGTCGCACAGTTTAACAGTTAATCTGCAGTTCATCAGCTATCACACATGCGCACAGTTAATCGACGATCTTTCGAGATTAATTTCCTCACTTTCTCAATGTTTTCGTCACTTACGGAAGTCACCGGTCTTCCACAACAGGGTTTGTCAGAAACGCTTTTCCGACCTTCTGGAAAACTGGTGAACCACTCGTACAAATACTTCATGGACAGTGCTTGATCTTCATAAACACATACCAGCATCGCACAAGTTTCTTTCGCGGATCACAGTTTAAGAACTTGCCACAGATCTTTCCCGCATAGGAAGGCCGTGTAGGGGAGCAATGAACGTTAAGCTCAATGCACTTTGAGCTCGAGAGCTCAAATGTCCTCCCCTTGGTGTGGTGTGGTAGTTAGGAGAGGAGGTGCCAGCTAAGGTGACATCCTCGTCACTTGACCATGGTTAAAAATTGCGAGGTCCATCTCCAAAAGCCCTCGTATAGCTGATCAGAGTGACGTTAATATTCTCTCACACGCGTAAGGTGGCAGCAGTAGCCGAGTGGTATAGGTATCGGATCGTGGCTTGCCTTGTCACGAGTTCGAGCCCAGTACCACTAAAGACCCGCCTTGTAGGGCAGCGATGCACGTTAAATCTGTCGAGAGCTGAAACGTCCTCCCGTTGGTGTGGTGTGGTAGTTAGGAGAGGGGTGCCAGCTCAGGTGTCGTCCACGTCACTTGACCATGGTTCAAAATTACGTGGTCCGTCTCCAAAAGCCCTCGTGTAGCTGAACAGTGCGACGTTATTATTCAATCAATCAATCACTCACACGCATAGGAAGATTTTTTTTGAACTTCTGAAAAGAAATTTTTCGATCCACTGTATTATCCATATCTTCGAAAACAGCACAAAGTTCAACAGAAGACTGAAATAGTAGTTTGTGTGTGAAAACAAATGCAATGGGAATGGTTCGAATTTTAAGGAAATCGAATTAAAATCTTCTGAAATTAATAGGGTTACCGCGGAAAAATAACCAATCAAAATTAACACTAATATGCGTTATCCCCATGGCAACCACATTACCACAGAATAAAAACATCAAGGTAACCATATTATAATATTATCGCCCATCTTGGAGAACATAAACAACAATTTGGTGCGTAGACCCATAATATCAAATTAGCACCGTAAAATGTTCGGTTAATTAATGTTGATAAAAGTTTATCTAGAGCGGTGATAATCGTTTTCTTCGTTTTGTTGATATTTTCGTAATTTGGATCTCGACTCTTTTTTTTAATGCCTGCTATTAGATGTATACATTTATCTTGTTCAAATTTTCAATCGTTAATAAAATACATTTTAAAGGACTCAATTGAGCTGAAATTTTATACACACGATTATTTTGAATGACAATACAGTAATTTTATTATAATTAATAAAAATTGATTACAACTAATTATATTCAAAGAATTACAAACTTAGCAAGTTGGCATCATTTTTCGCGACTTGGAGACCGTTTTGGCCACTTGTGTCAAAACTTGAAAAGGTTTTTGTCTCGCATTTTAAAGCTCTCATTTGAGTTGAAATTTTCTTTATGCATTATTGTTTAGGGTAACAATACGATAATTTAATTATGATTAATTAAAATTAATTGACTGAAAACTAATAATTGAAAGAATTACAGGTACAGCCACGTTGGCTTAATTTTTAGCGACTTGTATCAAAACTTTAAAAGATTTTTTTTTGTTTAAAGCATTCAGTTGAACTTAAGTTTTATAAACCCGATTGTTTTGGATGACAATACGATAGTTTAATGATAATTAATAAAATTAATTGGTTCAGTCTAGGATTGCCCACCCTTGGCGTAATTTTTTTTTTAATAATTTACAATCTTAAAATAACCTACTTTGATTATGATATATAAGACCGAACTATTTGAAATTTTTTTATTTTGTTTAGTTGATTTTAATTTCATTGTATTTGGGTTACTCAGGCTGGAGAATCCAGTTGGAAGGAATTATCTTAATAATGTAAGCTTTTTGAACCGTAGGCTTCAAAAATTATTATATTATAATCGGCAGATTCAGATTTTTTATCGGTCTCCTAATGTACGACCGAATATTAGTCACGGTCCTAGAAAAGTAAAACTGCTTTAAATGAAAGTAGGAAATTTCCCACCATTACTAAGAATAAAATGGCGTACAAAATAAATTACTTTTCGATACCTTCCTGTTTAAAACTGTTGCTATTCTATATCGGAAAGATCAGCGTAAGAAGAAGTGCTGTTTTAATTTAAAATATTAAATGTAATTTCTTGTTTAATTTATACTTATTACCAAATCCACCATTTAATTTTTAATTCCCTTTCCGCATTGATGGTTTCAATTAGGACATATGTATATACTGGCTGGCGATTTTAAATTTGTGCAAATGTAGCTTTTCATGGTGTTGCAATATTAAATAATTTTTTTTTTTTTATGATCTAAGTGAGAAGACTTAAATTTCTTATACTTGTTGAAAAATGATTCTTTTATTCACAGTCAATTTGATCTACTTTAGGAGAATCTAAAGAGCACCTTTCTTTTATTGGAGTGTGAGCATGTTATTCCCCCGTTGACTCATATTATAATTTATAAATGATCCTTTCAGAAGATTTCTATCGGTCTCCTTATGATCTGGACCCAGAAATATTCGTCACGGAATCTCCTTATTACGCAAGAAGGTGTAAAAGCTTTATAAAGAAAATTAGGAATTCCAAATGTAAGTATAAATCTGCATTTGAATTGCTACAAAAATCATAAATAGAGTTTAATATTCCATATCTCCTGTGTTCCTGTGGAATATTCCATATATCCTGAATACTTTTCTCTGTATTGCTAGCTGTGTGTGTTATTAAAAACAAGTAATATAAAAAAATTTTTAGTTAATTTCTACTTAGGTCACCAAAGAAAAATTTAATATTTTAATCTTTTTATTAAATAATTACAATTAATATAAATATGTATATACATATGGCAGAATCTAAATATTAAGTGGCAAATTAGAAAGCGATTTTTCCATGGTGTTTGAATATTTTTGTTTTGCAATTTATTCATTCATAAATCGCATTCTAAGGAATTAGACCATCCCATGTATGATTCGAATCCACGACTTTTGGATTAGAAGTTCAATGCGCTATCCATTGCACTACAGGGACACAACGAGCAATTTTCCTTTTTATATATGGTGTTGGAGTATGATTTTTGTTTGTTACTATTTATTCATTAATTAAATTTAACAAATGAATTGATATTCTGAAAAACTATTAACATCAAGTGTCATCCTCTACAAGTTTAAAAAAATATATTTTACTTGAATGGAGGAATAGAAACTATTTTATTGACGATTGAAAATTTGAACAATAGATTTATTTAGAGATTGTGTGAGCCACCAGTGCGCGCGCGCAATTGAAAAAAAGTTTCTTGCATGCTCAACACTAGAATTTCAAACAGATGATAGTAACTGCTTAGTAGTACCATAAGTTGTTTCTAATCCCATATTGTCTAGTAAAGTACCATAAGTTCTGATACAGACATAAATGAACTAATATAAACATTGTACTCAAATTTAAGGGGTGTTGGAAAGTTAAAATCTTATTTTTTTGACAATTTGAGATTTTTACATTTTCAAAATGTATATATTTTAACCTTTCTAAAAAGTATCTTACTCTAACCTCTAAGATAACTAGAAGCCCTTAAAACCTATTTTTAAATAATCGTTGAAACTGGGCCACGCCCATTTGAATGGCGAAAAATGTAAACAAAGTACATCGTTTTTGCTTAAGTTTAATGTCTGATATAAACCAAAACATTTATCTTTTATTGTAAATTAAGCCTTTTATTTTTTATTTCCTAACCGATTAGAAGCCTCAAAGTATACATTAAAATCAATTTATCTCAAAATGTAAATTTTGTTGTTCGATGTACTTTTTCTGAGATACTACTGTTCACAGGTGTGTAAATTTTTTATATATTTAAAATGATGGCTAGTATATACTAAAATGAGCTTTTTGTAAAAAACTCAAACTTATTTTTTACAAATTTTTTTTATGTGAAAAATGGGTCAAATTTCACAATGTTTGATATATTTCATAAATTATTAAAAAATCCAAAATTAGCTGAAAGCTCATTTCAGTATAATGCAGTGTTTCTCAAACTGTGGGGCGCGCCCCCCGAGTGCGGATAACTACGAGGGGGCGCGAGCATATCGAAAATAAAAGATTAAAAAAAAATATTTACTGGAATGAAGTAAAAAAATACTTTCTGACATAATAAAACACACATTTACACTGATATAATTTATATATATCATTTGCGATATTACGTCATAAAAAATAAAAGCTTCTACTTCAAAACCTCATTATCTATCTTTCGAGATACTATAACCAAATAAAAAACATTTTATTTGATTTGCGGTAATCCCATGATGAGAGATTTTTTTTATTACGTGTTCTTTTCAAATTTAAAATCCTACTCTTTCAGAGAAAAAACAAAACCCAGACCCATAATCAAAAAATTTTAAGGAGATAAAAATTTCATCACTGTTATATTATTGAAATATTGTACATTAGCTGTAGGCAGAGAATGTATTTGCTGTGGTTTGACCTTCGAGACTTACTTGTACGGTTAGTTACGTCCCTGCTCTCTTTATGTATTTGTTTTCATTTGGGATATTGTAAATAAGCTATTTCTGCTGCGTTTTTCCTTGTAAAAATATGTTTATGATTTCTGGAAAAGCATAGAGAAGCACTTTGAAGGATTACTTGGCCAAGATTTATTTTTGAGTATTCCCAAACATATAAAGCATAATGAAAAACGGTTTTTCACAATTTTTAGAGCATCCATATTGTATTAAATACACTTTTAATCCGGGAGCAGTCACGCCGAGCACTGAGCGCACGAAATCGTAATTCTGTGACAAAACTGTTTAATTGTTACCAATTGCCCCGACACTATCCTCTTGTTTGACAGTTTTAACTTGAACTTAAATATATTTTTTCCCATATCTCCCTCTTTTTGGGGTGACAAACGTTTTTACAATCTTAAGGTACTTGTTTTGACTGAGTTCCCGGTGCGATCCTTTTTTTCCAAAATATTTTTTGTGTTCATGCTACATCCCCCACCCTATGAATAACTTAGTGACTTCGACTGCCTTGTTGTACGACTTATTGTGGTTTGGTAAATGAGCTGGTAAATGTTTGGTAAATGATCAGAATATATATTTAAAAAATGGGCATCTTTGATCTCTATTGAAAGATGTTAAAACTGATAAAAAGGGATGAACCTGCTGAAATAATGCATATTAAAGTAAATTTGAGAAAAGCGATGAACATGAAACGAAAGAAATTTTCAAAATGCTCAAAAAAACCCCCATCAACAAAAGGGTATGAAGCTATAAGTATCAGAAGACACACTTTGCTTTGTCAAAAACACACAAGCAAGAAAAAAGTTCAACATGCTATTTGTCGAACATCAAAGGACTGTAAAATTACAATAACTAGAGCAAAATATGACAGTTTTGCCTGCAAATAACATTCCTGTAATGTTAGCGAAAAGTGTCTGTGATTTGTGTCTTTTTTAAGGTCCCCCTTAGTTTAAACATTTTAGTTCAGTTTTCTTGGATTTTTCCTAGAATTAGCAAAAAAAAAATTGAAAAGTCTTTGAAAGAGGTAAGTATATTTTCTCTTAAGTAAATTATTCACTAAATTACGTTTTTTATTGTGTACTATAAAAATAATTATGAAAAAAGGTTGGGGTGACTCAAAAACCCCTTCACCATCAGTATCAGTGATCACCTGCCCGGGTTAAAATATTTTTTGAAGACTTTTCGCTTTAAATTTTAAAAAATAAACAATTATTCTTCATCGGAATTGTATGTTATTATTCATTATTCAACATCAATTCTAAATGCTAATTCTGTGAGGCTTAAAATTACAGTTCCCTTTAAAACTAATTTTAATTTGAGCAATCATTTTAAAAAAAACATTTACATATTTGTAAGCATTTGTCTCCACTTGGCTTTCTTTCTTTACATTTCAGTGATTATATCCCAAAAATGTTTTATTTTCTTATAAAATGAACTCGTGCAAAGAGCAGTACTTCAGCCGGTATACTTTTAATGTATCAGTGTGCTGCACAGAGTATTTTATAATAATTAATACTAAATTAAGAACAAGTTTTTTTAATAAGTATTGGGGACTTCTATGGGCTTGTCTTGCAGAGCAGAATGCTTATGATTAGAAACTGACCCTCTGATTTCTTTTTCTATATTTGGGTGATATCTATATTTTTGTCTTCTAAGCCAACCGCATTTTGCAATATGTTCCAATTTAAAATTAGAAAAGGAAAAATAACATAAAAAATTATCCTATAACTTTATTTTATTTTTTTTTCTTAAAGCACATAAAAATTTAAAACTTATTTATTAATTTGTACGGTTTATAATTAAGATCGTGTATTGTAGCTTTAGCGTCAAAAAGTATTATTATTGCATTCAGTAATTTATTAATGTATAAGGGGGGGCGCAATAAAAATTGTGATTAAAAAGGGGGGCGCCAGTGCTGAAAGTTTGAGAAGCACTGGTATAATGAGAATGGTGTACTTTAATTGTATGTAAAATTTCAAGCATGTACATATAACATATTTTGAGAAAAGATACATCGAAAACAGCCAATTTAACATTGTCAGTATAGAGAAAGACAGATTTCGAACTCCCCTTAAAACTAAATATTAAAGCTTTATTTTACATTTAATTTAAATATATTGCACCTTTTATTTAATGGAACACCTCGGGCTTTACGCAGGCTTAACACTTCCACAGCGAGGGACAAGATAACTCGTCTTCCAGGAACAACAAATAAGTCATTACAGTGAGAATTGTTATTTTTATTGCAATTATTATTTTCGTGCTAATTTGATATCGGGGGTAGTAGCGCCAAGCTGTTTATGTTCGCCAAGATGGGCGATTATATTACAATATGGCTAGCTTAATATTTTTATCGTCTGTCGATGTGGTTGCCGTGGGGATAACGTATATTAGAAATTTTTATTCGTTTTTTCCCGCTATAACCCTTTCAGTTCAGACTATATCTTTAAAAATTTAACCATTTTCAGTTTAATTTTTCTATTTGCGTCCTGTTTAAATCTGGGCTACTTTCGAATATGGATATTTCTAAAATGAGTGAGTACTAGAATATTTTTTTCTTAAAAGAATAAGTGTTGTGCTTTTAATTATCGCTATAAATAGTTTATTTTCGTTTTAAAAATGTTTTTTTTTTACGTTCTTTGTTCGATGATACTCGTTGAAGGAACTTGCAATCAAGTTTCATATTCACCTTTCACTACTTTGTAATTGATATTCTAAATTAATTTTTAACATACATTATGTAATTATTTTATTCATAATGAAAAAATGCTATTATTACTATGTGTAATAATCATATAACATTCGTTATTTATAATTGTTTCTTTTAGAATTTATAACTATTATTCCATATTTTGTTATTTATTTATAATTATTGTTATTTATTTATAATTATTATTGTTATTTAATTATAATTATCTTATTTATAATTATAATCTTATTTATTTATAACTATTTCTTTTTTTACTTATAGCTATTCTTATATGTTTATTTATAGTTATGTGTTACGAGTTCTCTTATGCATTATTTTTATTTTTTTACAATTCGACGATTATTCTTTTTAATAATTACTATTTAATTATATTATGAGTATTATTTCTACTAATCGTTATAAAATCGTACTATTTGTGAATATTATATATAATCACGATAAAATATTATAAGATTATTATATGCTGCTTATAATACTAGTTCATGTTACTTTTTATTACATAATATTATTATTCATTATTTATTGATTGATCTAGGTTATTCTCAATCTCTCCCTTCCTATATTTTTTATTTGAAATACAATTGAATGTATTTCAAAACAATTCTTTTAAATTATTGTGTATCATTAAATTACCGCTCGGCCGCCATATTGGATTTCATTCCAGCGACAAGAAGCACTGCTTGGCGTGATAAGGATCACGCCAAGCAGCACTTGGCGCTATTACCCCGTTATCAAATTAGTTCCATCATTTTTTAAAGTAAAATAAGTTTTAAAGGAATTTGTCTTTTGTTACAATTTTAGCGCTGCGGAGAGCGGCGCAAACTCATAGCGCAGAGGGTGGAACAAAGGCGCGCCATTGCCGTGATGAAAGGGTTAGTCTCTTTGAGAAATCATCTATCGAGGCACGCACGAACTCCATAGGAATCTCCATTGATACTTTCCGTAATGATCATTTCAGACTGTTCAAATTGGGATGCCGTTTTGGGCACACTTTCAACTTCAATACTGACCACAGTTTGCAGTCGAGTTGATTTAAATGAGGACTGATGGAAGGATAATCTTTGCATCCTATTAAATTCGTCGCATTCTGCTTCAACCACCATTGAGTGGTTTTTCCCTTACAAGCAGGAGCAGAGTCTCGTTGAAAAGCTGAATAGTTTCCCATGCTAGTTTTACGTTCAGAGGCCTCACTATTGGCTCTTTGGTAGTGTTTTGATAACAAGCACCCTACCAAACAAATACAGAGACCGTATTGTGACGTATTCTCTTTTACACTTGCTGACTACACGAAATGCAACACCCTGAAGGAAGCATGCAAATTTACTTCATGCGTTAGTGGCGATGAAATATACAAATCATTAGCATTTCAGCGCAGACACTCACTACGGGCGATCGTAGCTCCCCGGCAAGCACTATATGGGGGATTGGCGATTTTAAGTACAACAAATGTTTTTTTCGTGCATTTCTTCTGCGTAAGCTGTTTACCTCTGCCTCGTGAAAGACATTAAGCGTCTTTTGACCTAGTTTCTAAATTCGACCGAGGAAGAATAGTAGTCTATAATGATTCTGAATTATCCTTCAGAGAACTGATGCGGATCTGTCATTGCTGGATGCAGGAAACGACGTTCCGACGGGACCTATCGCAACCACCTCGTTGCACCCGTGCCTGTGATGAAAGATGGATTGCGTGCATGGCAGGGATAGATCGCGCAGGCATATCCTGATTCATAGCACAAGATTCAGTTTGTTACGCATCATTCGGTGCCCACTCGTACCATTCAACGTTGTTTGCAGCAGAGTGGAATATCCGCAAGGAGTCCATTGCTTTGTTTACATTTGACTGGAAACCACGGGCATTTGTGCCGCCAATGGTGCGATGAACGGAGGACATGAACAACGGAATGGAACGACAGTGTGTTTGCTGACGAATTTCGCTTCTGCCTTCAGCTTCACGACGGTCGGATTTGAGTTTTGAGACACCATGGCGAGAGGCTGCTGAAGTGCTGCTTTATGCATCTCCACACTGGTCCTGCACCCGGTATCATGATATGGTGGTATTACATTTTACTTCCACGCCCCTCTAGTACGCATTGCCGGTACACTGAACACCCAGTGCTACATCTCTGAGGTGTTGGAGCTCGTGGTCTTCTCATACATTCAGCGCTTGCCATCGGCCATATTCCAACAGGATAATGAGCAACCACCCGTACCACGCATTGTTTAAGAATTCTTCTTTGCCCATGAAATTGAATTGCTTCCTTGGCCTGCTTGTTCTCCCGATCTACTGCTAATCAAAAACGTTTGGCCCATACTTGCACAATGACTAGCCCAGGATACACCATCCGCTGCTACACGAGATCAACTTTGGCAATATGTATAAGCCGCATGGAGACTGCTGTACTCCAAGGACACAACCAAAGCCTCTTTGATTCTATGCCGAGGCGTGTGGCAGCGGTTGTAGTCAACAATGGAGGCTACACTAACTGCTAATTTTGTCACTATCCACAGGTCCCAAGAGGCGGTAATTTTAATCGTTTGATCTTCGTACAACACGTTATCTGCCAAATAAATTTCGCTATCTGGTCTTTCTCTGTGTTACATTTTGTGTGGCCAGCTGTGAATTTAGCTCTTCTTGGATACTTCTTGCATATACATAATCATTTTGTAAGTTGAAAGATTTCGCATCGTTAGAAATTTTCTCACTGGTGAGCGGAGTTCATCTATGGTCATTATGAGTGGGACGCCACTACAGTGTTTTTGCCTTAAGGTACCTCTAGCGCTTCAATTCCTTCATATGAAAATGGTCAGTTATTCTTCGATAATCTCTTAGTGTAAGGTATTCATTTACTTCTCGACACATTGTTCGTTTTGATACAGACATCTGTTTAGCTTGGAAAACCTTCTTTCAACAAGTATTTCGATAAGTTCTTTCTTTGAGACCTGTTATTCTAATCGAGAGCATGCGATTATTTGAGTCTGAAATGCTGTTGGTAACCTTTTAAAATATAAATGTGTCTTAAAATCTCGACACTCTTTTTATACAAATAAATACACACACTGGACAATAAAATTAAAAACTTTGAAATTTGCATTTGAATGAGTGCTAGGGAGGAATTTAAATCTTTTTTTT